>OY754302.1:30919741-31523715 GCA_963573255.1 Chironomus tentans | reverse complement strand
CAGAAATATAAATTAATGGACATTTAATTAAGCCTAGCTACATAGTTAAAAATTTTATGAGATGCTGATTTTTTATTGAATCTGAATATTGGACTTAGGGATGAGAGGTTATTTACTCTGTTACTATACAAACCTCATTATCGCTACTTGCTGATGATTCTAATTCCTGCACTGAAATTGGACTTAAGCGTTCTGATGTTATCGATTTAATATCATCATTTATTGAATTTATTAATGTTGAGTTTTGTGTCGGTGCCATATTTCGTTCATTTCTGAAAATAAAAGTGAAAAAGTGAGCTAACAATACAGCGAACTATAGTTATTAAATCAATAATGAAATATGTTGTATGAGAGTCTCCACAATTTCTTATTTCCCATTTGCTATTTTCCGTCCGCAGAAAATAAAATATATTAAATGATTTTTCCTTTTTTAATGGAGAAACCTGCGATTTTTCCTTTTGCATGCATAAAGTCAAAGTTTTTCCTTTCTTTCATTTTATTTTATATCAGTTTAGTTTGAAAAGAAAGACTGTTCAGCAGTTCCTTTATGTTATTCAAAAAATAAAAATGTAATCGTGAAAGCGACCATGATAATAAAATTTATTCCGCTATTAGCTATAGGTTGTAACAGAAAATTTATTTTTCAAACAATCTGATGTTTTTTTTCCATTCTTGTATTTTTCATTCGTTTATATAAACTTGTAGGTATATCCATAAATATAGATGTGTTGAAATATAATGGGAAATTTAGGTGGTTTTCCTACTAACCCCACTAATATAGTCACACTCCTTTTATTCCACGCTTCTAATGCCTTTATTCCTCAACTTTTCAAGGCACTAATGCGTTTTATTGCGATTCATTTAGTTTTCCAGTTATTTTTGTGGAGTGGGAATCAGATTATTTATTATGTGTCAGGGGCGTATTTCAGAGGTATTAGGAATCAACCTACATCAATTTAGGCCAGTGGTTCTCAAACTTTTAGAAGCGCGTCTCTTTCTTTTATTCGGTTACTTGGCGCTCGAATCTTTCTTAATTAGTGTAAAAATTAATCTAGTCTTGAATATTCAAAACTATATTATACTAACATAATATAGTTTATTCCCGTTTATTCAACATAGTTTAAGAAACACTGCTCTACACGTAACACTTCTATAAATCTATTGTTCAAATAAAAAACATAAACCCTCAGAATGATTATTTTTCCTTAGGAAATATTAAACTTCACTACAAAAATTTCTGAATATGCCCCTGACGTAGATATGTGTCTACTGACTTTTTAAACAAGAGCATTTTATTCTAAAGGTATGTATGGGAGGATCGTTTACTTATAACGTATAACATTAAGAAGAGGAATCGGAAGCTTTGTGCCAATTATCTTATAAAACATAAGAACACAAAATATTTTTTTGGGACCGAAGGGGAGGGTCAAAAGCTTCATTTTTGTTGGACGTCATAAGTGAACGACCCCTATTGGATCACAATCATGCACTAACATTTATTTTCCACCCTTTAGAATTTTAAAACACACAAAACGTTGAATACCAACTTGAATTGATTCAAAGGATACATGCGTACACATTATTCGATCAAACAGTCTCACAATAGTTTTCTTGTTCTTTAACAATTTTCCTTTTTCTTTAGATTTCATCATCGACAACATAAAAAGCTCATGCTTAAAATAGAAATTAGCATTGATTTATTTTTATTGCATGCAAGAAATCATTTTATTATTGACTATATAAAGTCGACCCTCCAAGAATGAAAATTTCCGTGGCTTTCGAGTAAGTATTTTCATTTTAACTCATAACTTTCGACTTAATGATATTCATGGCGACGAAAAGTTTTCCTTTCTTTGTGTTTCTTTTTTTTCGAATTAAAAAGGAATTTTCTGTATTCATGCAAACATTCATCATGCACACGAAACATGCATATAATAAAAAAAGCATAATTATGTTTTATTTTTGCACAAACTAAACAACAAGAATAAAAAATTCTAAGTGCTTATCGCTTTTTTGCGATCATTTTGTGAACAGTTAGTAAACTATAAAGTTATTTCCATAAAACATCAAACAAATTTAAAAGTCATTAAATGTAATGACTATAGCGCTTTTCCTTCCGACTTATCGGAATCAAAAGATTTCATTTGAAAGCAACGGACTTGGCAGTTAGTTTGATTTCAAACGCAAACGCTGTTTATCACAGTTTCAAGTAATTTTTATTCCCAACTAATGTCCCATCCAACTCGGTCACAAAGTCAATCAAATTAAATGCCCAGCAATATTTTTATTTCAGTGAAATCCGACGCATTTTTATGATTTTCCTTTGGAACATTAAATTATGTAATTGGTGGATTGTAATTAACGGAATAGAATTAGATCGCAGGTTATTGTTACAGTCGTTCAAATAGCGACAAGAAAATTGCACTATTCCACCTCTAATTTCACACAAAATTGCCATTTAATTAGCATCCAAAAAGACACATTAATTAGGAGACTCTATGCGCGCGTAATATATATGAGCTACAAAGAAGTAAATAGAATGAACTCAAAAAGTCACGATTGTTAATCTGTTGAAAATCTTTCTCTCGCTTATGAGGTTGAAGACAATGGAAGTTCCATTTATTCATGTTATTGTAAAACCAAATGAAATATTTTAATTACATTAATTTCAATTTTTTAGCCTCTTCTTTTTCTACCTTTAATCAATTATCTCCAAAAAAAAATATACTAAGGTACGGAAATCAGAGTATTTACACACACGCGCGCACGTGAATAATGAATAGGAGAGAAATATTTTTAATAATAATAAGTAAGTGAGCAGATCAATGGTTGATAATAAACTGAAATTGAAAATTGAAAGTTAAATCGTTATATGCAGCATAAAAGAAACAAAAAATAATATTCATTGAGCGATTATTTCATTTCATTTGTTTTATTTTTATATTTTTTTTGTGGTAATTTTTCGCACAATTAAGACATTTTTCTGTAACTTTTACGTGTGTCTCTCTCACTCGTCGTCTTACTCAATTGTTTTGTTCAGCGGAAAAATTCTTTCTTATTTAACATTTGAACGGTGCGCTGGGCATTTAAAAAATCGTTGTTGATGTTTAAAATGTCGGCTTTTTATTGTAACGATTAAATTATGCAATCGGATTAAGGGTAAAGAAAAATACTGTAATAATATAAGTGGCAATTGTTATGGATAGCAATGGAATTGAATCATTTTAAATTATTTGGTAATTCAATTGTTGTGCTGAGTGAAGATCAGCAGCTCATCATTGAAATTTTGTTCACAAAACTAGGTTCATTTACCCGTAGACATAGACGTACACATCAACAATAATTTCTGCTACTTCTTAGTAATTCTCGTTTTAATGAGTCGCAGAAGCGAAAATGTCAATGAATTTTTATGTGGTCGGTTTCGAAAGACGAATCAGCCAGGTATTTTCTCATGGATGGATTGCATGCATTACTATCATTTTTTTTCACTGTCTACATACAACAAATAGGGTAGCATTCCCACTTTTTTTTAATGTTCTTCACAGCTGACATTGTCGATCGTCAAATAATGGCACCAAAAGATCCACAGAAGCAGATAATATAAAACTGTGAATTCTCCAAGTGCCAAGATTCGTCCAACCGCATTAATATCCAATATAATTAATGTCATCAATGGATTTTGTTGATTTTCGGTTCTTTTTGGTGTGTGAGTCATGAAATTTTAATTCCTCGTCCCAAAACTTGTGTGTTAATGTCATAGAAATGAACTTTTTTCGTGCTCGTTACTTTTTTTTCATTTCCATTCTTTCTCTATCTTTATCGTTCCAAATGATAAATATATATTTTTTTGAAAAAACACGAACGGAAGCAATGGCTATTTTCCATAGTATAATACATCTAATATGTGATTTTTATATTATGATAAAAACCTCCTCCTCGTAACCTCCTAATTTGATACTCCTAATATGTAGATTGTTGACTGAATTTTTGATAATTTTTGATGGATGGAAATTTTCTAAAGTACACTTTAATTTTTCATTTCCAATTCCATTCATGCATGTTTAATGGTGGCGAGAAAAACCTTTTTTTGTGTATGCTTCTCTTCTTCACTGTTAGTACAAATATAGATGGAAATGATGAATTTTTCATTTGATCGTTTTGTGAATTATTCGAGATTAGAACAATTTTTCTAGATTCATGTCTACATGCTAATTATGAATTATGTATTCTATGCTTTTGCTTTCATGATAATTCCAGATATTTCTCTCTTTTTCTTTACAAAAATTATACTCTCATTTATTATTCATGTGAATATTTCATTAACTTTCTGTCTATTCAATTTTTATTAAACCCATTCAAAAAAAAACTTTATTGAGTCTTTATATTTTTAATCAATTGTAATACATGTGATAAATCTTTCTTTGCCATAATTTTAATTAATGCGGATTTTACAGATTAGTATTTATCAGCTAACTTTTGCTGTTATGCAATTGCATTCAGCTAATACTTTTTTGACTATTACACAAGTTTTTTTGCGGTAATCTCTCAATATTTAGGTGGAAATGCAATTTTAAATTAATTCATCGGAAGAAATTTTTAAATAGACTTGAATCATTATTGTCTTTTCAAAGTTTGTCAGCGTGAGGAAGTTTAATCTGTTACGCAGCAGATAAACCTAGCTGGATTTAGGAAAATTGATATTATAACAATATTTGGTACTTTGTGATGCCAATAAAGTCGTTCTCGAGTTTTGAGAATCAAGATATGAACTTGAAGTTAAATTCTATTATAACCTATTTTTCCACCTGATTCTAAAGGAAAGTTCAAATCATTTAAATTATAATTACGAAATGTCGCATGTACTAAAACATGCCGGTACGACAAAATTATCACGTATTGCTTCGTCTGTGTCACGACACAAATTGTAATAAAGAAAATTGAATGTTGTTCAATGACCCAAGTCTATCGATTTGATCGAAAAAGTTCTTGAATTATTTAATATATAGTTTCTAAAAATTAGATTTTCTAGTGATATCTAGCACGAAAGCCAAGTTGAAGGTTTTGCATTGTAGTTTTTACTTTCAATTTTTTATAGTAATGGAAATTAATGTGAAATCGTCTCTATGACATAATAAAAATCGAAACTATTATTTTTATAAACAAAAAAATTCACCAAATTCATGAACTTCAATTAATGGCAATACAGTAGCTACTTCAAGGTAAAACTTTCCCCAAATTGCCTCAACAAAAATAACGCAGACATTTTTTTATTTCCCTAATCATTCTAAAAATGCATTCGTAGTCATTACGGTCATCAACTCGGACAACGACAGCATGACAGAATATTAGCATTCATTTTCATTCCCTTTCTTTATTCCATCGAGAACAATAATGTGAAAATGTGGCCATAAAAATGGAAAAAGAAAGAAAAAATTCTCAGCAATCCAAACGAATACAACAAGCTAACCATCCATCCAGCCAGTCTATTTAGTATACATACACATTTAATTTTTATTATGTTCTTCTCTCGCGCTGTTCGACCGTAGCTTATCAAGTATAATTTTTATGTCATATTTAATGAAAGTAAGGCTTATAAAGCCCACTAGAAGGAGAATAATAGAGGAAAGATAGTGGAGATGGCATAAAAATAGATTTTCTGCTTGCGATAATGAAGAAATTCTCTTGCTTTAAATTATGTTTTATGTTTTCATATATTTAGTAACCGTCAAGTAGATGGATTGACTGAGAATTATTCCGGTGTGTAAGAAATTATATTATGTATAAGGGAAATGATCCATCACATCTTTATTTGGACTTTTGTATGTGAGATAGGGTGAGATGATTTGTGTAGCAGAAAATTTAAAGCTCTTTGTTTTATTAAAGTGAAGTTTATTCAGTGACAGTTTCAGAGGAACTATGGAAAATGAATTTTTGAAGAAATTACAGATTTTTTTACTCTGTTAAGTTTTTGAATATGACCGGCAATTTATGGACGATTAACCAGAGCTCGACTTGAATTTTGACGGATTTTTTTATGAAAAAGTTGGATTCATATAAAATTTGTGTCGACGTTGAGTTCTGCGATAAATTTTAATTGGTAAAGATTAGGTACCTTTGAAGATGTATTTATGAATTTGAACAGATGAGCAAAATAATTCAAAAAATAAAAGATACAAAAAATAACAGTTTTTGGAAACAATCAAGAATAAATTCTAATATTTTTGGATGGAAATTCCAGAAAAGGAAAATAATAGAATCTCAATATTAAATATTATTAAAATAAAACAGTAAAAAATACTTACAGATTCGACAAATCCTTCCAAAACTATGACAAAAATGCTCCTTAACGGTCAACAGAAAGAAAAACTTAATAATTTTATCATTTAACAAATAATTCAGTGTTATTTTAGTTTTGACACTTTGTGGAAGTTTCACAATTTCTTCTATATCTTGTAAATTTTTCTTTCATAAAATAAAAAAAATATAAACTTAAGTTCTAATAAGAGTAACTTAATAAAAAAATGTTCAAGTCATAAGAAAGAAAACTCAAAAAATATTAAAAAAATAAAAGCAGTTCCGAAAGAGCTTGAGCACTGTCAACGAATAAATCCAAACTAAATCTGGATGGCTTATTCTAGTTATGGCCAATTTTTCTTTCATATAAATTTCTTTTTTTCACCACTAAAAACTTTTCCGAGCAAAAAGCTCAAACTGAATAAATTTCTAATTTTCTTATTACAATTTTTTCCCCGACATATCCGCTTCTTTTTTTCGCTACACTTGATATTATACATTTATCATGGAAGGCAGGCAAAATTATTGAATATCCTTATGTTTTGACTGAATCGGTTACCGGAGGAACCTGGCAAGTATCCTTGACAACAACAAACGAAACACTAAATGAAAAAACTATTTTTTTCAAATTATTATGCCTTTCTGCCCCCACCCATTAGCGTTTTTTTTGTTCACTATATATTATATTGTATGTGTGTTGAAATATAAAAAAGTATGAGCTGAGAGAAGAAAAAAAAATATTCACCGACCGCCGCGTGTTGGTTTCATGAAAAAATGAAAATGGTATGATGGCTTTTTGGGCAACAAAAAACAAGACTCTTTCAAAAGGTTTGATTAATAAAAAAAAACTTACGTGTGTGTATATGTGTGCGTGAATAAAATATATGATATAGAAAATTTTACGTAAAAAGTCAGGGTTAGTGGCAATGGTAAACTGTCCATTAATTACCACGACATGTGGCATGTGCAGCCTAATATAAACAGAATTCTTCCCCTTAATTCAGTTTCTCTCTCTCTATCTCGTGTGGCGCAATTTCATTCACAAGAAAGTTAGTCGATCTTTCTTTCAATTGTGTGGCACCTTTCAAAGCACCTGTCTTACAACAACACAATAAGAAGAACAGAATGAGTGTATTTTCATTGTAGGGAAGAATTATACTTACTTACAATTTTTTTTTAAAAAAAAAAAAAATAAAGTAGTTGTAGAGTAATTTTCATTTTTTATTCTGTGTGTATATAAATTTGAATTTAAATGATCATCGCAAAGGAACAATGGGAAATGAACAGAGCTATAGATAGGAGTAAAGAAGAAAAGTTAATGTAATATTGATTGTTGAAGTTGATGGACTGAATTTTTTTCATTCGCTGTCGACGGTGCTTTCCACGGAATTTCTTGAACTAAAATTTTTTTCCTTCTTTCTTTGCATTTTAATGTTGTTGAAAAAAAAGGAATTTTTCATGGTTTGCTATCACTATGAATATATCTCACATTTTTAATGGTTTTGCTTTCGCAATGTATGGTAAAACATGCAGAAAGGAGGTCTCGAAGCGTAGCTAAATAGAAATTGCCCTTGCTTTTCGTCCTGTCGAAGCTATACACAGCAAACAGGCTGAGTCAAGGAAGGCATGCTTGTCTCTCATTCTTGACTTTCTTCCTTTTTTTGTTAAATCGAAAAAAATCTATAGCATATACATGCGAATATATAACTGTATACAGCTTTTATAGTCATTTTTGGCATTATATTCCATTATGAAAAGAATGGTAGAAAAATCCGACGTTGGCACGAAAAGGTAGGAAACTAGCTAACAACAGGAATTTCGTTCGATAAGCGAAGATGCAGTGGTGTGAGGTTGTAAAGTAGCTCCATAGCTTTTTTACTAGTTTCACTATAAAGTAAGAAAAATCATGGTATATAGACTCGCATACTGTACGTTCGTTTGAAATATCGCGATTAAAATGGATATGCCTTTTTATATAGCAGCCAACAACTATATGGCGGTATATATGCGTGCGTGATTTTGTTACGAACACCCCATCACCTTCCATCAACTCCACGTACATAGTTGTAAGTAGATTTCTTATCACGTTCACCTTATCGAGACACCACCTTAGCTAGCGTACAGTCTCGAATTCAGGGATCTGGACATAATGTTTTTTATTGCTTATTCCCCTTCTTATACATCTTTCATACCTGACTATTGTGAATACATTTTTTTGTTCAACAAATTTATGGAATAGAACAGAGTTGGTTATAAAAAATTGTGTGTGTGTGTATGTTGAAATATAATTTGAGGGTGGCTAATATAATTTGAAGAATGAACTGAACTTATAATATTAATAAGTATGAGGTGATTATGCGGTTTTTTATCTGTAGTATAGGAGCAAAAAAGCCATTTAAACTATGACTTGGAAATTATTTTTCTTTACTCGATTGGGTCGATGAAAATTATATCAAAAATTATATTTCGAGTCATGAATGCTAGTTTTCTCCTCATAGCAATTATCGTCATATATTAACTATACACAAAGCTATATTAATTTTCCACGGCATTTCTGTGGGCTGAAATTTTTTCCATTCTTTCTCTTTCTAATAAAGCAAATACTATTTGGTCACGAGGGTGTCAAAATTGCATGAGTAGTCACTTGTTAAATTATGCAAGAAAATTAAACAAAAAGTAACTTTTTTCATGTTCAATCAATGGAAAAATTTTCTGTCATTTTTATGACGCAGAGTGGGCTGAATAAATTAAATTAATTTCAACTGAAATTGCATATCTACTTACTTGTTCTATACGCTATAAAGCAATGCCATGAAAATTGCAGTAATGCATGGATATAATCATTATTTTCTCTAGAATATTTTATTATCAACTTTGTTTCGCAGCATGTTAAACATGCTAAAGCACTCTTAATTTGTGTATGAAATTTAGCTCGTTCATTCACACGACAAGAAGGAAAATAAGTTGAAAATATAATTAATTCAAATGACAGTGACGCAATTTAGGCAATAAAAAAATTATAATAGCTGCTGCTGTCATCGATCGAAAAGTGTTAAGTTTGTGGGTTATTGAGTGTTATTGAAAAAATGAATTTTCGGTGGTGCTTAAAATATATAAGACGGGGAACTCAGGATTAATCCCCAAAAATCCCTGAGCAAGGAAATAGGATTTAGCATGATTCTCCACAAATCTTGCTGAGGAATTTTTTTTAGGATTTTTTGGGATTAATCCTGCGTTTCCTCGTCTTGAAAATATAATTTGTTTACTTTAGTACTGCTGCATTGTAATTATACCTTGTAATATTAGTTTTCTTGAAATATTTTGTTAAAAATTTATTGAAAAGCTTTCGAATAATCCCAACATCGATCAGATACCAGCAATCACATGATCAGGGCATTGCTTTTTAACAAAAATTCTTTTATTGCATTTACTTAAAGAAAACGGTTTGTAGATGTAGATCTCTTGTAATTGTTATTACTGTTTGTAAGCAACTGCAATTTTCCTCACGAGCAGCCAGTCTGTTAACTTCTAATGCCATTTCAAACCCTCTTCAAAAATTACTAGCGTTAATAAATAGATTATTTTCTTTATTTTTTTTAGCCGGCAACAACATTCATGAGAGTAATTAAAACTCGATTTATGAATTTTTTGCTTTAGATCGTCAAAAAGCGAAGGTTCAAGTTCCTAACTTTGTATCATGGTAAAATAAAGTAACACAAAAAATTCACCTATCGTGTTCATTTTCGATTAACGCACGTGATTCTACTTATAAAGGGTGGTAAGGGTAAGGGTTGAAACTAATTCAAATCCTCCTTGTTTAATGCATAAACTTCATGATGATAATTACGATCAAAATCAAAATGTGTTTTAGAAATGCAAATAAGTTGGAATATGGGCGTTTGGTAGGTTTGGGTAGAAGAAATTGCACAATCAAGTATGGTAATGAGTAGAGAAAATTAATTCACAACATTTTTATGAAAATTTCCTTTCAATATGCAATAAAGCCATAATTACGCATACGTGAGAATACGAAATAGAAAAGAAGGTGACATGAAAATCATTCAGGACATAGAGTCGAACATGCAAGAAGAAAATTTTCAACATAGGCACTGTTTCTTTTGGTTCAAGAATAGAACTGACTTTTATTTGAAAATACTTCGATATTTATACATGAATTTTACTTATTTTCTATGTTTATAATTATCAAAAAGTAAGTCATTATTGTTATTCTTTAAAGTGCAAATCAGCATTATCACTTATTTTGTGTAACAATTTATGTGTCATATTGTGAGTAATACATGTTTCGACATGATTTTATGCTGATTGTAACTTATGATTGCTTATTATTGGCAATGAATAATTTTGAATATTTATGCTTAAAGTCGCATATTATTGATATTGAGTAAATATTTGACTTAATTATTTTTTGACATAGTTTTTCGAATGATTCATTAAAAAATGCTAAATTTGCGAGAAACAAACTCCCGCGCAAAAAATGTCTGACTTATAATTGCACCTAATTTTAATGAATTGTATTTGAATTTTTAATTGAATTGAATGGACTGTATTTTTATTTGGCTGGTTATTAAGTTCTTAATCTGTATCCTTATGCTTGTTGTTTCTCAAATGATCTTAACTTTATATGTGGCTTCGTCTTGAATCTCAATCGGTTGTTGCATGAGGCTTGTGTAACCGTGGTTTGTGCAATCCTGATAATTTTCATTAATTCTTGTTATTCGACCTTTTTCGAGTTTTCTGGTTGATTTGGACGTTGTGTGTTGACTTTACGTATATCGTATTAGGAAGAGTCACTCGGGAATCTGTGGCTCAATAATTTGATGAAAGGGCTTAATTGTTGTTTGAGTTGTTAACTTGAATTATGTGACTTAGTATTTGAATAAGTCTCGCTGCTATAATGAATTTTATGAAGATTCAGTATGCGTTGTGAAACAATTTATTTGAAGTCGCTCGGAAAGTTGTGACTCAAGATTTTGATGATAAATGACTCAAGTTGTGACTCAAGATTCTGATGATAAATTGAAATTTGGGTTTTCAGTTGATCAAGCTGATCCGATGACAGTTTTACATTTTTATTTTGCAAATTTCTTGTTCAGTCGAAGTTTTTGGTGAATGAATTGCTTAGTTGATTTTGATTTGGCTAAAAACCTTCCCGCTCCAAGAAAATTGTCAGGAAGTGATCATTTTGGAATGATGTAAATTTAATTTTTTGATGTTGATTTTCTATGAATTAGTTGGCAGACGGGTGAATTTTCCTTCTATCTGTTGTCGGCTAGCTAGAGTCTGCTGTCAATTTCTGAAGTTTCTATCGTTCTGCTAGTCACAGAAGATACTTTGTTTAAGATATATTTTTAGAATTGAACCTTAATTGCCTTAATATTTTGGTTTAAAATTATTCCATAAATCGTTTATTGAGGGTTGCTCGCTGAATTTTAACTGAATTTGGCGTTTTCAGGCACTAATGTCAGCTGCTGTGTTCCTTTTGTAGGGATCGTGTTTGAATTTAGTTCTGGAATCTTTGCTTAATTTGTGTAATTGCATAAGTTGCGGGTTTCATCATTGGTTAATGTTGGCATATGCGGTGTATTTATTTTCGTTTGTCGGCCAGTCTCTTCGCTTAGAGCGTGCTTGTCATTTAAATTAATTAAATTGCTTATTAAGGCATTCCAGTCATCTGGTGTTTCTGGTACTTGATTTTTTGAGCTTATTGACGTTAGTTGGATTTGATTGCCAGTCTCACTTCTATGAGCTGCTAAAATTGATTTAATTCATTCGTTCAGACATTCCAATCCTGATTCGCCATCGGTCGGTGTCTCTGATTTGCTTTTTGGTTGCCAGTCTCACTTCTATGAGCTGCTAAAATTGATTTGATTTGTTCGTTCAGACATTCCAGTCATCTGGTGTCTCTAGTAGTTGCTTTTTGGTTGCCAGTCTCACTTCTATGAGCTGCTAAAATTGATTTAATTCATTCGTTCAGACATTCCAATCCTGATTCGCCATCGGTCGGTGTCTCTGATTTGCTTTTTGGTTGCCAGTCTCACTTCTATGAGCTGCTAAAATTGATTTGTTCGTTTTCACTCGAGGTGTCTATCTTACTTGTTAGATGACCTTGAATATTTTCGCAGTGATCGTGGATCTGATTGGTAATTTTCGTTTACTTGATGTAATTTGCTGGTCAGTTTGAACATGAATTCTGAATTTCGCTGATACCGCAATTTGCTGTCGCGTGTTAAACTTGTTGAGTTTATTTTTCACTTTTTCTTCACTTCACTTTATGCTAACGATTAAGCTTTTTGGATAAATCTCCGTACAGGCAAATGGACTTATTTCAGCTGTCTCATTTCCTTTGATAATAGTTTGTTGACAATCGATTATTTGCATATTTTATGCGAAAAATTACAGCCTTCCCGGGTGCTGAATTGTAGCAATTGGATACTTTAAACTTTGAGGATCGATGGGACCACTTTTTTCTTTTGGTTCAAGAATAGAACTGACTTTTATTTGAAAATACTTCGATATTTATACATGAATTTTACTTATTTTCTATGTTTATAATTATCAAAAAGTAAGTCATTATTGTTATTCTTTAAAGTGCAAATCAGCATTATCACTTATTTTGTGTAACAATTTATGTGTCATATTGTGAGTAATACATGTTTCGACATGATTTTATGCTGATTGTAACTTATGATTGCTTATTATTGGCAATGAATAATTTTGAATATTTATGCTTAAAGTCGCATATTATTGATATTGAGTAAATATTTGACTTAATTATTTTTTGACATAGTTTTTCGAATGATTCATTAAAAAATGCTAAATTTGCGAGAAACAGGCACATGAAATTGATAGTTTTTTTTCTCGTGAATGCTTTTAACATGCACTTGCAATGCAGTCGAAAAAGGATAAAAATTTTTATAAAATATAATTAAATAGGTATGCATAACATTCAAATAAATAATGAACATGTGTATCCTGAACAACAACAGAAGAGAAATTATAAAAAAGAAGAAAATAAGAGAATTGTTATGTTGTGTATTGAAACATGAATGGGGATAAAGAGCGAATTATAAAATATGAGTCAGGTGTATATTTCTTAACGTATGTAAGGTGTTTTTCCGTTAAAATGAGCGCGTAACGACCATCTACATGTGAATGAACACTGTTAATTTCTATCATAAAAATTCATAATTAATGTGAGATTAAAATTGATAGCTTTGACGACAATTTTACAGTAAAGAATGTAATTATCTTGATTTTACTAATTATCATCCAGCAAAAATGGAAAGAGCGAAAAACATACACAATTTAATCGATAGAATAGAACTCAATTGCTTGCAAGTATGTACATGTCCATAAATGAATTCAATTATTATTATTATTTCCTTATCGATTTAGTTTAATTACAAGTTATTTGACAAACTATTTTTTATACAATACAACAAATAATGGAAACAAGAAAATAGTTTTATGACTAGTTTCCAATGTGATTGTCCTTTCTAACTGGGTGAAATTAAAGCATGCTTACCTACTATAAATAATTGATCGACATCAGTCAGTTTTCCTTGTCGTTATGTACACATAACAATCCTCCTACTCCTTCTAGCTCTTTATCTGATATTTACTCGAATAAATGAATCCACATTGATTGTAGTTTTTATGATGATGGAACTCATTTTTGATGTGAACTATAGTCAGTTGGAAAATACATACAAGTTCTGCTTTAATTTTATTTCATTCTTTTGGGTATGGAAGCTTAAAATATTCAACGAATTTCACGGTCATGTAATTTTTGTCTCCATTCTACAGTTTTTTTTGTCTACACAATAAATTCTAATACATTTGTGTTGCATGTGACACTTGATTTCAAACGTATAACCTCAATCGTGTATTGTATTCGAATTACCTACTTATGATCCTCATATTTTGGAACTTTTCCATCATGAAGAAAAGTTTATCATTTTGAATAGAAAAATAGTGTCTCCAGACCGGCGTGAGGCAGACGTTGGACCGGTCTAGAGACATAAATAATAGAAAAACTACAAAACAACCAGAAGAAAATTTAATAAAATTTAGTTGAGTTTTATTGCAAAATCTTTTCTAGATATTAAAAAGTAACGGAATTTTTTGCAAATGTAATTCGGAATTCTATCGTAAAGACTTGGGATGGTACAACAGATCATCGATCGCAGTGCCTTTTTGCCTTTAGCAAACCCAATATTGTATTCTATTCTATTCTAATTCGGAACCTACAGCAGAATTTCCAAGGTTCAAACTAAAGTAAAAATTAAAAGAATGCATAGAATTTAGATTTATTTTTAAAAAATATTCCCAGGTTAAAGGAAGGAAGAAGAAAAGAAATTTATCTGGAACAATTTTCAAATTCACCTGACACGTCTGTTAAAAACATAGGGGCTCACCATTACATTGCATATACACATGTCATTCATTATTTAGGCTTTTTTAAATCAACAATTAATTAGCATACATAAAAATCTATCGAATATTGAAACTATGTCAAAATCTCCCTCTAATCGATAAGTAGAAAAGAAATCAAGAACTAATTTCAATTTGGTATAGTATTTCATCGAGTGGAATTTGAAGTATGTGTCAAAGAGGGATGATTGTGAGGAATGAACTTTAACATTCACAAAAGAATGGTATAGTGGTATGGTTTCAATTGAGAACACATGTTTTGTCTTAATTCTTCCGTATAATTTTATTATGATATACATACATGTCTGTGTATATTGTAGCAAGTGAATTTTTTATTTGTAAATTTGTAGTTTTAAAAAATTCACATTACCAATTACATTTCCCAAACCATACAATAATAAACAGCCTTTATGTACACTTGGTGAATAAAAAAAAGAGTCGAGAGATATAGAAAACAAAATAATAAAGAGAGGTAAAATTATTCACAAAAGAATATAATGAAAATGAATATCAGCCATCAGCAGTATGTTTAACGGACCAGAACAATTTTTATAGCTAAATTTTCAGTTGTTTCTTTCTGTCTTTTTTTTCGTTCACTTTTTTCTGTTGTGTCACTTATACAAGTGAATTGTTCTACCTGCTGTTTTGATGGAAATAATGAGAATGAAATTTACAGGTGTATAAGACGCATTTTAATTTTTCCTGTTGAGTTTTTTTTATAATGAGGATTAATTAAATGCAATGAATAGCAAATTTTCTAACGGTTGAAACTGTTCTAGATACTAATAATGAATGATTTTAATACCAAGTATGAATTAATTAATATTTCATAAGTTTAACAGGATTTCTGTACACTGCACAGTGACCGTATGGAATATGAAGTCGACTTGTCATAATTGAAAGAAAATTCCAAATTTAATAGTGAAAAATGTTGGATTTTTGAAAATAATAGTCATTAAAATGCAATCGAGATGTATTCTTTGAGATTCCAGCCTCACATTAAAATACTTATAATGAGTCGTTCCAAGTTAATTTTGCACTCGATAAAATTATAGTTTCCTGCTTATATAAATATGAAGTTACATCAAAAGTATGACAAATTATATATTGCTGAAAAGGTTTTGATTTAGGCTATCGGAATTAAAAAAAATTAATTATATTAACAAGGGTTGGAACCCCGAGGGTTTGAAGTAGGTGTAAACCATACTTTTTCAACGAGCTGGTTTAGTTGTTTATTGATTTTGATAAAACAAAGTATGAACTAAAACGCACTACAGATCTGTTGAAAACTGTTTAAATCTTGAAATTTGGTTAATCCATTCAAAAGTTTCATCCATTATAGTAAAAAGTAGCTTCGAAATGTTGAAAAGTTGCCAAGGTTTGATAACTCTTAACTGCAAACAGCACAATGAGCCGTTATTTTTTTTCAATTCAAAATATTTTCGAAGATTTGTTGACTGATAAATTTTTTGAATTTGAAAATACCGTTAAAAAATTCCATTTATTCTTATTTATAGACTGTTGACTTCCATTTCGGTACTTGAAAAACATGATTCATTGATTACTTTTAGTTACAGCTAGCAACTTTGCAAGCTTGTTTTGATTTACAACGGTCATTTTCAATTCAAATTTTCGAAATTTTGTCTTTGAAAAATAAGAACCATTTTTGAATAATAAGAACTGTTTGCAGCCAATGGAATTTGTTATACGTTTGATGTAGCTTCATATTTATATAAGTAAAAAACTATAATTTTACCGAGTGCAAAATTAACTTGGAACGACTCAATTACTTTTTGGATTTTTTCCCTCAAAAAACCCTAACAAATTGAAGGATTTTTTGTCACCTAAATCCTTTACTGGTTACGTTAATTCTATAACCCAGTGTTGAATTTTTCAAAACAAAAATTACGCTTAAGAGCCATCTTACTCTATTATATAACTCAAAGTCGATACTCGAGTCGATTAAAAATAATTTTTACGAGTCAGCTCGAGCCAAATTAAACTACATTGACTTCAAGCTCTGCTTTATTGGTCAAACTGCATCAAACCCAGTCACGCATACAAAATACTAAGTAATTTTGAGAAATGTTCGTTACAAAGAAATTCTTTTGAAGAAATTTTCAGCTCTTTAAAAATTTTAATTTATTTTTTCACTTCCATTTAATTTTCATACGCAAACAAAAAAATAAAAATTAAAATTGAGATGCACACACAGCTAGAAGTTAAAAATGATAATTGTTGTCATGAGAAAATTTATTTAACACTTTTCGTCCAATAAACATGAAAACAGAAAATATAATAGAAGTTTTAGTTACAAATTTTCTGGCAATAGTGCTATTTCAGTACATTAATCTTCATCTCTTCTTAGCTCATGGGAAATTTTTTTTTGAGATCTCAGGAATGCTGATATAATTTTTCGAGGCACAGAAAATTACTTTCTCAGAGTCCATGTCGTTAGCAGTGATTTCATTCTTAGTGAACACGAGGAGGGTAATTATTCACAAGGTAGTAAAATATATTCATAAATGGAAGAATAAGAGCAAGCCTATATATTTTGGCACATAAAATAACGTTTGTTTAGAAACGAGACTCATGAAAGGCAAATGTCGTTCGTCGAAATACAAATGAGAGCAAATAAATAATAATGTGGAAGCATTGCACTTTTGGGTCTTAAGTATGTCTTCACAGATGAACGGACTTGAGGTCTTTTAAAATTTAAAACGATTCCCAAAAACAAAATAATTGAGAATATTTAATGAAGGATTGTTCGAGTTTGAGGCATGTGCCGTAAATTACATCTTTCCTCTATTTCTATGTTCTTTCATTTCTGAAAACCTGAATTGCTTCCTGAATTTACTTTTCTTCTTTTTTCCCTTCTTATAAACACGACTTGCTATTTCGTCTAAAATGAATTCAACTTGCAAAGAAAGTTTTTTTTGAACTAAAATCAGCGAACTAAAAAATCGATTTTCTTCCTTTTTGTGGCTGTATTTTGCTCAACCAAAGTTTTTGTTGAAAATGTACATGTACTAGAGTAGTTCCTTGTCAGGTATGCTGGGGAAAAATTAGTAATAGAATTATTTGGGCTCCTAGGTTTAGGACTCCTAAAGCTTGATTTAAAGAGATTAGTGGAAAAAAGGATAGAGCATATTTGAAAGGATATACATCATGCAAGCAAGCAGATGAATTAATGGCGTTTATTATATTATTAATTTTCATAAAAGCCATTGTAAGTATAGAAAAGAAGAAAAATGTTCTAGGTTGTGACGTCAAAAGCGAAAGCCGAGAACAAGAATTGAAAATATCATGCAACTGTGTATACCACAATATTATACAACATAGAAAAAAGCCATTCGTGTAATCATAGATCAAAGCCGTAGATAACTGACTAATAACACATTCGAAAATCTACAAAGCATGTAAGCTTCATGTAGATATTGCTAAGTAACTAAATAATACATGTTATTCATCCTTTTTTCCATTAAATGAAAAATACTAGAAACAGTAATGCATAAAATGTTTATGAGCTGGCATAAATAAATATCAGGATTATAGGATAATTGCATTAGTTGGGCTTGCAATTGTTTAATATTTGATAAAATCAATTCATTATTGAAGTATAAATTGTATGACAATACCGGGAATTACTTTGTGGACTGTACACTATAATTCTACGAGACGCCGTGAAATTGAAATGCAGTGACTATGTTTGAATAATAAGGAATTTTTTTTTCATTATTAAATATGGAAATTTAATTGATTATGTTATAAAAAGGATCGATTTTCAGTGACATCGCGCTATGATTTATTGATTTAAATGCTATTCTTATTTCTTAATTAAACTCGTTGGAACTTAACAGCAGTTGTTGGAGGGGCATGCTGGGTTTTTTCCTTATAATAGCATGCTTTGAGTTGCATGGAGAATTAAATTAAGGGAACGATTTTTTTTGATTTAGCAACATGATATTGAAAGTAGGAAGTTCAGGATTTTGTTTGACATATGTCATAAAATTTATTGAATTTTTTCCCTATAACTCAATCTGAATTTTATGCCTTAATTTTCTAAATTGCAGGGAAAAATTTTCTCATCGAATTATTTTTAAAATTCAGCTTTTCTGTGATTGAACCTCAAAACTAATAGCTTTCTTATCATCGCAATCAAATCACGAATTCCATTTTCAGCATAATCAACATCAGCTCAATTACATTTCTTGGTATGTTTGCAGGTCTATTGTTTACTGTGGAAAACTAATGAAAACTATTTTTCCACAAGCTTCGACAAAGAAATAAAATGAAATTGATTCATGTTGTTACTTTCAAGTATTTAATGTTAATTACAAAATCAATAATTCAAGAAAAAACAGAAGAGATGAAGAATGAATGGAAACGAATAAAACTTTTTTTTTGACAATTTACAAACAAATTATTTACCATTTTATTTATTCATGACACAACTCGTTGTGTCAATACAACAATAAAGCTCATGAAATTTTAATCGAGTTTTGATTTGTGGAAATCATTAAATCACATTAATGGCTGGTCGGAAAGGATTTTTTTGTCATTACACAATGTGAAAAAATATTTCAGCCATTCAGGCTGCGAATTATGTTTTCCTTTTTTTAATTTTTAAAATTAATATTAACGGTCAAAAATAATTTGAATGAAACATTTAAAGAGCTCTGAAGCAATATAAATGTTTTCAGTTTTTGAAATTTTGTACATGCGAGCACGTTGTAACGGCAGCTTATTATACCCACAATATTAGTTGTTACCTGAATAAAGAAGAATTACTAATTAGAGGATCAAAATTTACTATATAAAAAAATATTTTTTTAAAAAAAACCACGTTTTTCCCGTGGACTAAAAAGTAGAAAATAACTTTTATTTTATATTTGTCAGAAATTAATTGTAAATTTTCAGATTTTATTTTAAAAATTTTATCTTCTTCCATGAATTCATGATCGTCTATGAATTGCGAATAAGTACACTTCAAAATTATCGTATAGTTCGACTACTAAAAACGTGGGCGCATTTTATAAGAAGTTATAAATTTAATCAGGGTTTCAAATTTACTAAATTTCAATTGAGAAATTCAGCATTACAGTATAGTATAGAAATTTCTTAAGTTACTTCTTATAAAATGCGCCCACGTTTTTAGTAGTCGAACTATACGATAATTTTGAAGTGTACTTATTCGCAATTCATAGACGATCATGAATTCATGGAAGAAGATAAAATTTTTAAAATAAAATCTGAAAATTTACAATTAATTTCTGACAAATATAAAATAAAAGTTATTTTCTACTTTTTAGTCCACGGGAAAAACGTGGTTTTTTTTAAAAAAATATTTTTTTATATAGTAAATTATTTTCTACTTTTTAGTCTTTCGATGATACTGTTGAATCAAATCATAACATTTCTTAAGATTTATTTATGATCAAAGTAATCATTGAGATTCTTTGAAGTTATTGTTGAATAATTGATGAAATTTTTAATTATTGAGAGATTATTCTATAAAGAAATTGTCATTTGAAATACAGCTCACTATTAAAGTTATTGTTATTGCTACATTTTCAGATACCATAAACATAACTTTTAGACTAAAAATCAAGTATTTTACTAATTTGTTCATATGATTGATAATAAGTTGACAGTTTATTGATAACAGTAGTGTTGGACTCCACTTCGCTCCGCTTCGTTCGTCCAACTGTTATAGATCACAGTAGTGTTGGACTCCACTCCGCTCCGCTTCGTTCGTCCAACTGTTATAGATCACAGTAGTGTTGGACTCCACTTCGCTCCGCTTCGTTCGTCCAACTGTTATAGATCACAGTAGTGTTGGACTCCACTCCGCTCCGCTTCGTTCGTCCAACTGTTATAGATCACAGTAGTGTTGGACTCCACTTCGCTCCGCTTCGTTCGTCCAAGTGTTATAGATCACAGTAGTGTTGGACTCCACTTCGCTCCGCTTCGTTCGTCCAACTGTTATAGATCACAGTAGTGTTGGACTCCACTTCGCTCCGCTTCGTTCGTCCAACTGTTATAGATCACAGTAGTGTTGGACTCCACTTCGCTCCGCTTCGTTCGTCCAACTGTTATAGATCACAGTAGTGTTGGACTCCACTTCGCTCCGCTTCGTTCGTCCAACTGTTATAGATCACAGTAGTGTTGGACTCCACTTCGCTTCGCTTCGTTCGTCCAACTGTTATAGATCACAGGGGTTAACTCAAATTTTTTCATATATCCGCAGTCTACTAACGACTTTGGAAAATTTTCACGCCTTCACTCGCTACGCTACGTTCAGGACGTAAAAATTTGTGAGCTACGCTCAACTTAGTTCGAACTACGTTCGAACTTTTATATTCGAGCTCCGCTCGAACTATTATTACTCAAATTCCCAACACTTTCTCGTATATCCGCAGTCTACTAACGACATTGGAAAATTTTCACGCCTTCACTCGCTACGCTACGTTCAGGACGTAAAAATTTGTGAGCTACGCTCAACTTAGTTCGAACTACGTTCGAACTTTTATATTCGAGCTCCGCTCGAACTATTATTACTCAAATTATCAACACTTTCTCACATATCCGCAATCTACTAACAACTTTGGAAAATTTTCACACCTTCACTCGCTACGCTACGTTCAGGACGTAAAAATTTGTGAGCTACGCTCAACTTAGTTCGAACTACGTTCGAACTTTTATATTCGAGCTCCGCTCGAACTATTATTACTCAAATTATCAACACTTTCTCACATATCCGCAATCTACTAACGACATTGGAAAATTTTCACGCCTTCACTCGCTACGCTACGTTCAGGACGTAAAAATTTGTGAGCTACGCTCAACTTAGTTCGAACTACGTTCGAACTTTTATATTCGAGCTCCGCTCGAACTATTATTACTCAAATTCCCAACACTTTCTCGTATATCCGCAGTCTACTAACGACATTGGAAAATTTTCACGCCTTCACTCGCTACGCTACGTTCAGGACGTAAAAATTTGTGAGCTACGCTCAACTTAGTTCGAACTACGTTCGAACTTTTATATTCGAGCTCCGCTCGAACTATTATTACTCAAATTATCAACACTTTCTCACATATCCGCAATCTACTAACGACATTGGAAAATTTTCACGCCTTCACTCGCTACGCTACGTTCAGGACGTAAAAATTTGTGAGCTACGCTCAACTTAGTTCGAACTACGTTCGAACTTTTATATTCGAGCTCCGCTCGAACTATTATTACTCAAATTATCAACACTTTCTCACATATCCGCAATCTACTAACGACATTGGAAAATTTTCACGCCTTCACTCGCTACGCTACGTTCAGGACGTAAAAATTTGTGAGCTACGCTCAACTTAGTTCGAACTACGTTCGAACTTTTATATTCGAGCTCCGCTCGAACTATTATTACTCAAATTATCAACACTTTCTCACATATCCGCAATCTACTAACGACATTGGAAAATTTTCACGCCTTCACTCGCTACGCTACGTTCAGGACGTAAAAATTTGTGAGCTACGCTCAACTTAGTTCGAACTACGTTCGAACTTTTATATTCGAGCTCCGCTCGAACTATTATTACTCAAATTACCAACACTTTCTCACATATCCGCAGTCTACTAACGACTTTGGAAAATTTTCACGCCTTCACTCGCTACGCTACGTTCAGGACGTAAAAATTTGTGAGCTACGCTCAACTTAGTTCGAACTACGTTCGAACTTTTATATTCGAGCTCCGCTCGAACTATTACTCAAATCACCAATACTTTCTCACATATCCGCAGTCTCCTAAAGATTTAAGAAAAATTTTCACGCCAACTCGTTACTCTACGTTCAGGACGTGAAAATTTTGTGAGCTACGCTCAACCTAATCCGAATCGTTATGTCCAAACTTTTTCTACTCGTCTCCATCTCACTGGCGCAGCTTTGTTATATATTGTTCATTGTTACATATCATGGAAATGCAAAAACCCAAGAAAAATTTTCACACACTCTCTACCCAAACCAAAGCAATTTCATTTCTCACAGCCGTACACTGTTTTGTCCCCAAAAATATATTTACCGATATCAACCTATGAAACGACCTATTTTGAGCCAAAAAGTTGTACAACTACAAATTTTAGTGACAAATTTATACGTATAAAGAAAGATTTTTGCTCTTGTGAAGTATATCGACATTTCATACAAAAAATCAAACTTCACTCTTTTTTGTACTTTTTAGCTGTTTTATGACTTAGAAAAATATAATTATAAATAAATAAATCATGAAACATCGTAAAGCATCAAAAAAGTGTAAAAAAGAATCAAAAAAGTTCAAAAAAGTTTTTTGTCATCGGTGAGATTTGAACCCATGACATTTCGGAAAAATCAAATTATCTTCAAGAATGTCCATGAGAAAATGACATCATTGATATTGGATTATTTTCTCATATAAAAATTCATAAATTAAATTATACTATAATTAAGCATTTTTATGATTCCAAAATGCTAAAAGATTGCATTGTCATCCAAAATACGCATGCATGAAAAATTTCAGCTCGATTGGAGCAGTGGAAGTGGTCGAAAAATGGATTGCAAAATTTGAAATTTTTTGCAAACAAACAAACAGACAAGAAAGCAAGTTAAGAAAAACGTGGTAATATTTTTTAAACTAACTTAATTAGTTTCACTCTTTTTTTCACCCTTTCTATTTTAATAACAAATTACTTGTGACTTTTTTGTGAAACATTTTGTTAGGTATGTTTTAAAATAATTTTTATACTACACTTAAAGTAATACTTGACAAAGAGCACATTGGTTATTGTTTGTCACTGTTATACAGTATAACATTTGAAAATTTGATGGCAGTTAATCTTATTTCTTACTAAAACTATTATTTTGCATTTTTTTAAAAAAAAATTGGTGAGAGGAGGAGGGGGGGGGGTCAAAATTAAAGAAGAAGTAGCCATTGAAGGGTTGATCTACAAAACCCGCTGCTGTCAGTGACACACAATAATCAGGTGATATTGTTATATCTTAAAACATCATGTTACCATTTGTTATAAACACTTTATTAATCCACACCTATATTTGTAAGAACATTTTTGTTCAGTTCTTCACCAGCATTTCCGAAGAGAACTTTGTCTTAAAAATATAATCTGTTGTGAAAAAATTAATAATTTATTGTGAAATTAATATTAAATAGCTGACAAAATGAATCAGAACAGAAGCATAACATTAAATCATAACTTAAATGCATCGGACATGACTGGTATCAAATTATTTTTGGGTCTTTGTATGTTTATTTAAATAACAAAACAACCATTGACAACTCCAATCATACGATTGATGATGAAAATGTGACTAATACTGAGAAATCGCCATGGCTGGTCAGAATTCAATATAATAAAGGAACTTATTCTTTTTATGGATGTACAGGATTCATAATTAGTGGCAAGTTATGAAATCAGAATTCTGTGCAGGTTAGTAACCCCCCCCTCTTCCCCAAAAAAACTATCCTGGATACGTCCTTGAAGCTAGAAGGAAAGTTGAAAATGCTTAAAATGGAAGATGTCACAAAGGAATTGGAAATTCTTGAAAAGAAGGAAAATCTTCACGAATATGAGGAAGGAAGTGAAAAGGCTGCAGAAGGAAGTGATGATGATGTTGAAATTGTAAATATACTTTGCTTAATTATATTAAATAACTTTTAACAATGTAAATTCTTTTCAGGAAGGAGATGTCGAAGATCCAGAGCTGGATGACGAAACTGACTATCATAACAATTATTTCGAAAACGGAGAAAATTATTTTGCGGACGAGGATGATGCATTAGACGATGTTTATTAAATAAAACACATCAATTTTCCATTAAAAACTGTATTTTTGAGAGTTATTCTCTTTAATCATATAATTTCAGCATTAATCACTAAGTATCTAATTCACTAATATATGTTATATATTACAAATTCCACAGGTAAATTCATTGTATTCTAAAATAAGGAACACACATTAAAATAAGCTTAGAACTGAAAAAGGAATCAGCTGCTTACCAATGTCTTTGCTCGTTGTCCGAGTATGTCGAAAGCATAAGCACTCAATGTAAAACCATACAAATTGCTGTCTTCCTTTGATATTTTATGTACGGATGCTATTTTGACTTTATTGATGTACTTTGTGGATGAAATCATCGGTCCTTTACTAATATCGATATGATTACCAGCGCGGTATAAAGTTATGATTCCTTTATTCTTATTTGAAATATTCGGAAGCTGCTCACACTTGAATGGATTATCCTTGAACTAAGGCGATTTCATGATTGACTTCGAGCCTCTCAATATTGTGATTTTCTGTAGCAAATTTCATCATTTCAATGGCAATTGATTTGAGATCTTGTGCCGATGGACTCCAATTATCGACATTCAATGAAATGTCATGAACAAAGCTTCCAGACTTTATACTTGACCACGGAAAGCTGTGAAGATGAAAACCAGTATCGTCTTTTAAAATCCTTTGAAGGACACCGCCTAATAAGAAGGAACATGTTTGCCTGATTGACGAAATTTGGATCTTGACTCTTAAAATGAAGTAACTGAAGAGTACAGGATTCCTCAAGCGGTCTATGAACATCTCATAATTTCTTTCCATTGATTAATGCTAAAACGGCATTTTCACAAACTGCTTCGCTGAAATCTATAGACAGAAGCTTTATAGCTTTATGATTAAAATAATCTGGTTCTTAATGACTTACGTTGTGCGCAATTAAATGCATTTGAAAGATTCTTATTCATAAACAATGTCTCGTTGCTCGGTAATCCAAGATAACACATCTTTTCTATTCTGCCAACATTGTCGCTTCTGTTCACGGTTAAATAATCTATTTCTGTGCTCAATTACTTCTTGTGTCGAAAAACATCCTTAAAAAAATTCACAAAAATTGGTTAATTTTGCACAAAAATCTTTATTCCTTAATTAATTATTACTTCTGTATACTGATTTGTATAAAACATTACTGGAAGTTCTTAGTTTCCATAAGCTGTTTTGCAAATGCACTGTCATCGCTCAATAAACTTAATTATTTAATCTTACCAAAAAATGTTTTATTGAGGAAATAACAATTCTTCTAAACGGCTATGAAAATTTGAATTTTACAAAACCGTTATAAATGAAATAAAAGATCCAATATATTTAAGGATACAGCAGGAAATTTGCATAAAAGCGGCATAATATTTCAGCTATTACGATCCAGGTTCTTTTGGGTCAATTCCTTTCAGTCGTAATTATACAAAGCATATAATTAACACAATCAGTTTCATTTTTGGTGTTCAGGAATTGTATTGCAACACAAAACATCCAAAAATTATGTTGGGAAACTCATCAAAAAATTAAGGTTGTCTTAATTCTGAGGTATCACCAATATAATCAGGTCAATAAAGCAGCAGACAGTTTAAAATCTGTTGAAAAAGAATTTTCATTCTAAACAATACAAAAAAAAACTAAAAACCCAGTAAGCTTTGAAAAAAATTTTCATTCAGTTTATTAATTAAAAGTGTTAAGTCAACTTATTTTCAAGTGCTTATTTTCAACGATAATTAAAGTTTTCATCAGCATATCAAGTCAACGTATCAAGTCAACGTATCAAGTCAACGTATCAAGTCAACAATTCAACATATTTGTGTCTCATCAATTAACTGCATTTTGCCTTCAATTATTAAAATGTTTGCAGCATTTTCTGGGGACGAACTCGATTTTGTCTCGTCATCGGAGTCGGATAAATCTCGTCCAGGAACTCCAATTCAGGTAAGGAAAAAAGTTTTCAATAATTGCATCCAGAAAACTGTCTAATGTCATAATAATGTTGCAATGCTTAATAAAATTTTATTTTTATTTCTGTTAGCAATTCACAAACCCAGAGATAAGTATTATTCAAAAGAACTTGACATCATGGTTGTCATCAGAATGTCCAAATCTCTTAAATGAACTGGAAATCTACCTGGAAATATTGGATCGCTCTTACGACAATGAGGATCGTGAGAATTTGAGAAGTGAATTTTTAGAGGAGCACCAAGAACTCAAAAGTTCCATACAGGAGTATGAAGTTTGGCGTAAGATTGTCTGGGTTTTGGTAAGAATCTTTAAAAACTTTACATTTTAATTTGTCCCCTCTTCCTAGAGAACTCCTCGAGTTTGTGACTTAGAAAGTCAAAATTGGTTTTAGATCAAGGGAATATTTTTCTCAAGTATTCTCCTAAAGAGTACGACTTAGGGTATGGTTAGGGTGACCAGAAATTTTCTAAAAAAATATAGGACATTCCTTAAATTTAACTAAATTCCTCGAGAACAATAGAAATTTTGGGGTACGTTTAGTTTTATGGGGCAACATTGGGGCGATTATTCTTTAGGGGTCGTTTCAGGGGCGTATCCAGAAGTTTTTCGAGGGGTTTTTTCAATTTATTTTGTTTGGACTGTTTCTAATTCTTTGACCTTCCCTCTCCCCCCTGTGTTAATTTTTTAAAATTATCTTTTAATTAATCTATTTTGTATTTTAGACCAACACCATACCTCAATTGAAGGGATACTTCACGGATTTGACGATGTTTTTTTGCGATTCTCCCTTGAGAGTAAAGGAAGGTCTGATAGAATACATGCGCGAATGGGATGACTTCTACAAGCAGATCTTGTCAGAGACCGATGAAGTCAAAATCCTGATTCCTGAATTCGGTACTGAGCACAGAGAATTTTCGATTTCCCAAAATATCGCTCTTAATAAGGTAAGAAATTGTTTTAATTATAATCCCTGATCCCATTCATCTCCTATTAAGGACATTTCATTTAATTCAAACTTTGACTGATCTCTTTAATTATCTTATATTGTATTCTGTTACTTAATTTTGCTTGGAACACAGAAGACTGCGCTTTTCATATCCCATCTCTTGTTACAATACAATATTTATAAAATTTGTTATGTTCCAAAAGGATTCGAAAATATTTGATATTCTAAATACTCTTTGAGTAATATTTTCATTTATAAATTCCAATCCTCAAATTGATATGATTCAATCCACACTGTTTGAATGCCATCCACCCCTTTCTTGAAGGGGTGAGTTTTGTTATCACCCTTAAATTTTTTATGTACGATAATTTTTTTGTGTTTTTGCTGTCACTCATTATTTAAACCCCTCCCCATAAAACGTGACGCAATTTGCGAACGACCTTCGACAACAAATTAACTAAAATATCTCTATACCACGGCCTCCATATGACCTTTAAAGTTTTTTCATATCCGATAAACTATTTTTCGCACGAAAAAGTGCGCAGATGGACATCCTATAGTAATGCAGTTTTGTACAAGTTCTTTCGAGAACATAATTATTTCTAATGACTTAATTTTAAACGATTTCCTCCGAAATTCCTTATTTGTATCTAATTAAATAAATAACTTTGACTAGGGCAAAATTTCGTAGTGTCTTATTTTTCCCAAAAGTTAAGAATGCAAGTCCAGATTTGACGCTTTCATTACCTACTCTTTTCATTTGGAAGCATTTTCTGATTACATGTTCCGATTTATGCACTTTAGAATTGTATCACTGCCTTATCTTATCTAACCAAATTATTCCCATTTTATTTCAGTATAAAGATTCACGATGTGATCAACCGATGGATGATATGAGTCCCGAACTGTGCCCCCAATTGCCAATAACACAATGGCCTGAACAAGATGAAGAGGAAGCTAATTTTTCCCAATCGGAGATATATGGGAGAGGGCTAATTGGTAACTGGGAATGGTTTAATAAATTAGGACCTCATTTTAATCCTGACGAATCAACATGGCCATCAAGAAGTTACAGTATTGAATCTCATCCTGAACATTCAGCCATTATTGTAGATTCGCATCATAACTCGCAAACAGATCCAACAGAAGTTCAGTCAAAAATTGAGAAAATGTCATCGGGAAGTAACGAGTCGCAAAATACCCGTTCAGGAACCCCAAGTGAGGTAAGGACGAAATGCTTCAGTGATTACATCCAGAAAATTGTCTGACGTAATGAATTCAATTTTAATGCTTAATTTTATTTTTATTTTTTTAGCGATTCCTTCACCCGGATATAAGCATTGTCTATGGAAACTTGTCTTCATGGTTACCGAATTGTCCAGAACTCTTGTCACAACTTGAAGTATATCTTCAATTAATGGATTGCTACGATAAAGAAGATCGTGAGGATATTAGTTCTAAATTCTTGGAAGAGCACGAGGAGCTCAAAAGTTATGTTGAAGATTACAACCTTTGGAGCAAAATAATCGGACTTTTGGTAAGAATTCTTTCTTGTTTTAAACTACACCAAATTCTTGAAAAAAATTAAAGAAAGTCCTCGTGTTCTAGATCGAGTGACTTAAGCGCATTCTTGTATTCAGTATTTGATTAGTACAGTGCTGCGTATCAAGTAAGTCAATCAAGACTAATAATGCTTCATGCTTCATAAACGGTTCATGCTTCATAAATATATTTACACCTTACTTTGAGTGCAGCATAGTTTTAACCAAAAAAAAAATTATGTAGTTGTATTAAAGATGACGTAGGTTCCATGTTCAGATATAGCCAAGGATTTTTTTGGGCGACACAAAAGTTAGAATTCAATTATATTTTCAAAAATTATAAACAGTATCACAAAAATTTTACGTAGAAAATAATATAAATTTTGGGGAACGTTTAGTTTTAATGCTGCGATTTTGGGGCGATTATTCTTTACATGATGACAGCATAACTTGAATCGCGAGCTCTCAAAAACATTACTCGTAAAATTTTTAAAAAATAAAAATGAACCTAATGACTCTTGTTGTAAATTTTGAAAGATTTGGAAATTGCTAGTAAAAAACCTCATATACATTCGCAATGAAAACTGTTGGAAACAAAAATTTGCATAATTCTTAAAGGGGATATCTTCCTTACCTTTGTGTTAATTTTTTTACAATTATTTTTTAACTAATCTTTTTTTTTTGTATTTCAGACGAACACAACGCCATTTTTGGAGGAATACTTCACCGATTTAACAATGTTTTTTAGCGATGCTCCGTTGATAGTAAAGCAAGGTCTGCTTAATTATATGAGTATCTGGGATGAATCCTATAAAGAGCTCCTGTCAAAGATAGAAGAAGTCAAAAACAAGAATCCAGAATTCGGTACTGGACATGAAGAATTCTTGATATTACGTGATATGGCATCTGCGAAGGTAAGAAACTGTTTTAATTTTAATTTCCTTTATTATCTTAGTATGTATTCTGTTATTAATTTTCTTCGGACACCGATGACTGCGTTTTTCATACCCCATCTCTTGTTACAATACTTATCCTTAGATAGGGTCACTATTTTCTTCTTCCGGCACTATTCTGAATATTTACAAAATCTGTTAAGTAATATTTTTATTTATAAACTCCAAACATCAAATTGATATGATTCAATCCACACTGTATGACTGCTTATTTCCTTTTTTGAGGGATTATGCGAGTTTTGTTATCACCCTTAAATTTATTACGTACAAATATTTCTTTTTCTTCCTTTGAAGTGTGACGTAATTTGCGAACAAATTAAATAAAATATCTCTATATGCAGATTATTAATTCAGAAAGCTTAAATTACCAATTAAACCTATCATGTTTTACTTTAAGTTGAATCTTTAAAATTAAGTGATCATGAACTAATTAATGTAAAAGAAGTAATTAAGAAAATGTCTTCGATATTTTCACTCGTCGAGTTACCCCTCCATATGTCCTTTAAAAATTATCGTATCTGATAAACTTCATTCTCACGTGAATACTGGAGAGCATTAATTTTGACATTAAATAAAGTTTAGTTATGCAATTAATTCTCTCGACTGAATTTTTTCAAATTAGTATTAACTTGAAAGTGGAAATCTATAAAAATGTGGTTTATACATGAGCTGGATTTAAATCTAAAATTTATTCTTGTTGGGTATTCATGTGAGTTGGAATTAATTGTTCGAATTAACAATATCTTTGCAATCAATACAAGAGATGACGATTGATCAAACAAATTAATGTTAAAATCAAGTTAAAATTTCCAAAGTTACACATCTTGATCACATTTAAGGCTTTCCCCTTTACTCGAATTATCTAATATCCCAATTTCTACTGTAATACATATTCCGATCCATATAATGCAGTTTTGTACAAGTTTTCAAAAGAAGTTTAATCACGAATTTCATCTATCGACAACATAATTATTTCTAATGACTTAATTTTAAACGATTTCCTCCAAAATTTCTTTTTTGTATCTAATTAAATAAATAACTTTGACTTGGGCAGGATTTTGTAGTGTCTTATTCTTCCCAAAAGTTTAGAATGCAAGTCCAGTCTGATTTATGCACTTTAGAAATGTATCACTGCCTTATCTTATCTAATCAAATTATTCCTATTTTATTTCAGTTTAAAGATTCACGATGTGATCAACCGATGGATGATATGAGTCCCGAACTGTGCCCCCAATTGTCAATAACACAATGGCCTGAACAAGATGAAGAGGAAGCTAATTTTTCCCAATCGGAGATATATGGGAGAGGGCTAATTGGTAACTGGGAATGGTTTAATAAATTAGGACCTCATATAAATCCTGACGAATCAACATGGCCATCAAGAAGTTACAGTATTGAATCTCATCCTGAACATTCAGCCATTATTGTAGATTCGCATCATAACTCGCAAACAGATCCAACAGAAGTTCAGTCAAAAATTGAGAAAATGTCATCGGGAAGTAACGAGTCGGAAAATCCTCGTTCAGGAACCCCAAGTGAGGTAAGGACGAAATGCTTCAGTGATTACATCCAGAAAATTGTCTGACGTAATAAATTCAATTTTAATGCTTAATTTTATTTTTATTTTTTTAGCGATTCCCTGAGTCGGACAAAGACATTATGCACAGAAACTTGTCTTCATGGTTTTCGGATTGTCCAGCACTTTTGTCACAACTTGAAATTTATCTTCAATCGAAGGATCGCCCATCAGGTTCAGCCGTTACTGCACATTCGCAAGCTAGTCAAACAGGATTTCAGCCTAATGTTGAGATTGTTTCATTGTGTTCATTTGACTCAACTAATCCTCCTCCACGAAATCCGATGAAGGTAATGAAAAAATGCTTAAATATGTGGATCCAGAAAAATGTCTGACGTCATAAATTGCAATGATTAATAAAATTTTATTTTTATTTCTTTTAGCAATTCACGCACGCCGACATAAGCATTATTCACAGGAACTTGAAGCCTTGGTTATTACAAATTCCAAAAGTCCAATATGAATTGGACTGTTATTTAGAAACAATGGATAGCGCTTACGACAATGAGGATCGTGGGGTGATAAGTTCTGAATTCTTAGAGAAGCACCAAGAACTCAATAATTTCATTCAAAAATATAACGTTTGGCGCGTAATTGTCTGGCTTTTGGTAAGAATTCTTTCTTGTTTTAAACTACACCAAGTTCTTGCGAAAAGTTAAATTGAAAGTCCTCTGTTATTGATCGAGTAACTTAAGCGCATTCTTGTATTCAGTATTTGATTAGCACAGTGCTGCGTATCAAATAAGTCAATCAAGACTAATAACGAAGCGGTTCATGCTTCATAAATATATTTACTAAAGATGGCGTAGGTTCCATATTCAGATATAGTCAAGGAACATACATAAACAAAATTTCAGTACATTTTGTTGGACGACATAAATTTTTGGGGTGAAATTGTTGATAAAAAAAATTGTTCTATCCAATTTAGGGAAGTATCTTTCAAACTTTTTTCGACTTGTGGGTTTAAAAAATTTTAAGACACACCTAGAACTTTTCCCAACAAATGGTGTAATAGTATTATTGCCTATCTTAGCCATTATTTTCATCAGAGGGTTAATTTTTAGTTCATTTTCCGAAGGGAAAAGAACACTATTTTTCTGTAGTCTGTCATTTAACCTTCCTCCAGTTTAAGCTTTGGTTTAAAATATGTGAACTACCTCAGAGCCATTAGCGCTTTTAAAAATATGTTTTAATGTTCTTTATTTCTTTGATTAATAACAGGACTTTCTTTAATTTTTTTTAAAAAACTTCAAATTTAGTTAGAAGAAAGTTAAGAAAAAGCAATGCTGAAAATTTTTATATGTTTTATACCTCATCAATCACAACATCATATTTCCTAGTTCCCGTAAGGAAATCCATGCTATTCTTAATTATTAATTTAAAGCATTCATATAATTTGTCACTTATCATAATGAACTGTGAAGCCACCAGAGTTGTAAATGTCCTGTTTGGTGGCCGACTAATTCTGGATGCCACATTCTTCACTAATTAATTTCATAATGCTTCATAAATTACTCATACACGTCATTTTTTAAAGTCAAAAGTAATAGTTAATTTGTAGAAATAAAATTAAATAAAATTTTGCAAATTTTTACTTAAACTTATGTCACTATCAATATCGTTTCGTCGATTTACGATTGCTATTTGTCTTTTGAGCTGAGTACGTGCCTAAGTGACCTTTTATAACAGTTGTGATCTTTGATTGATGGTTAATGAATTTTCTGGTCTTTGGAGTGCTTATGGTTGTCCTCATAAGAATTGTAGCACTTTGACTTGGGCAGGATTTGGGAACATTTTTATCCAAGGCATCCAATTATTAAGTACTCTGCTAGTTTATTTTTCTCAAAAGTTATAAATATAGATCTAATGCACCATTTCTTGGCTAAATGTTGCTATTTTAAAAACTTTAGAGGTTTATCACTGACTTATCTCACCAAATAATTTCTTTTTAATTTCAGTACGAAGATTCTAAAAATCATGAATCAAGTCTGCTTGAACGAGAGTTAGCTGAAGATTGGTTAGCTGAAGGAGAATTGTCATCGCCAGAGAGAAGTCTGTCGTTCAGTTCATCTCATTCAGATCTGACTTGCGATCCAACAAACGTCATGTTGCAAAATAATGATGAAGTTCAATATATGACAACGTTGCCAGAGCAACAAGTTCTACTACCAGAGGTTCCAGAATGCTACACCAAGCCAGCAAAGCATTCCATCATTGGTTCCATTAAAAGGTCAATCAAATCATTATTTTGCGGTTGCTTGGGAAGGGCATCAGAACATAAAGTAGGGGGTTTGAGCATTCCGGTTTCCCGCTCTACTTTCTATTATGTCATATAAATATCGTGTTAAATTCAATTTCCTTGTAATCATTCGCGATATAAATGATTAAAGTAATTAAACTCATATCTCGCATTTCATTTCGTCAAAGTTAAATTCGCGATTTTTCAGGGTGTTTCAGGGTTTTCAGTTTTATTTCTCTTTTGGGTTATTTCTATTTCGTTTTTTTCAGGGGTTATCCGTAATTTTTCTCTTTCGCGGCATAATTATTTACACGTTTCAGTTTTATAGATCACATTTCATTTTTTTTCTTCTTCATTTTCAAGGGCTCATGGGTGAATTTTAATTTTTTGAGCCATTTAAGGTTTTTTTTCAGTATTAGCTGAATTTAACGTAACTTTGTTAATTATTTATTTTCTTTTCCCCCTCTTCGAATTAGCTTTTTCATTTCATCTTTTTTTTTGAGAGGGTATTTTTTTCCGTCCGTGTGTCATTTCAATAAAATCATAAATTTCGTTGTTTTATTTTTATTGTAGGTAGTTGGTTAAAAAGTCGCTCTCTGAGGTCTTTTTAATTGTTGTAGTTAGTTCAAAGTCACCATTTTCATTAGAGTACGACTTAATGACTTACTTGACTTGTAACAACATTTTTAGTTTTTTTTTTCTTCTTCTTCATTTTCAAGGGCTCATGGGTGACTTTTAATTTTTTGAGCCATTTAAGGGTTTTTTTTCAGTACTAGCTTTAAATTTTGTTTCTTAAGCTGGGTTCCTGAATTTAACGTAACTTTATTTATTATTTCTTTTCTTTTCTCCTCTATTTTCATATTTTAATTATTTCCCCTCTTTGAATTAGTTTTTTCATTTCATCATTTTTTAGAGAGGGTATTTTTTCCGTTCGCGTGTCATTTCAATAAAATCATTAATTCCGTTGTTTTATTTATACCGTAGTTAGTTGGTTAAAAAGTCGCTCTCTGAGGTCTTTTTAATCTCTCGTAGTTAGTTCAAAGTCACCCTTTTTATTAGAGTACGACTTAATGACTTACTTGACTTGCATCACTTGCAACGACATTTTTTGATTTTTTTTTCTTCTTCTTCTTCTTCATTTTCAAGGGCTCATGGGTGACTTTTTTTTAATTTTTGAGCCATCAGGTTAAGCTTTGCATTTTAATTTTTAAGAACAGGGTTGCTTTTTTTTAACTTCATTTTTGCTATTGTTTTGTTTGTGTTTGAACCTTCCAGGAAGTGTTCAATTAAAGTAACGTAAATATAGTGAGTAAATCTTTTTTTCCCTTTGTTTTTTGTTTACTCACTAATTAAATAAAGTAACTTGCAAATACGAGTTTTCAAAAACTCATTTCCAAGGATTTTTTTGAAACTCACCTAATATCCAATAGATCATAACAAAAATTGCCGGACCGTTCAGGAGCTGTTTAATATAATAAAAGCAGACGGAAATAACGAGAGCTCTGAATTTTTGAAATTATGTCACATGCCCCATACGGGATTACAGCATAAGGAAGGTTTTCAAGAGAACGCCAATGGAAAGTTGCAATAAAGGTTGCAGCTTCCTGCGGGTAGCGTTTAAATAGCTCTCTCAGGGCGGTTCGTACACCCTTAATAGGCTTCGCACTGCGGCATGTATGTAGTCCCGGTGGTGCGTTTCCGACTTAAGAAGGAGCGGACAAGCTAGAGAACAGTTATACTCGCTTTTACTGGCAATTTTGACTTTGATAGGATGTTTTGTGAGGGAAGAAAACTTTTTTGGAAGTGAATTTTTGGAAATTTCGTAGCCCCATGTTCTATTAACGTACGGTTAGGAGGGCCTCCTTTTGCTCCACCTTCACGTGGTGAGGTCTGTAATCTTTTCCATGGTTCGCACATACGATGGAAAAGAGACCAAGGGAGCAGAAAAAGATAAATTAGTTAAAATCAAATTTTTAGAGTTGGAAAATTTTCATTTTCAAAAAATTTTTGATTTCGATTTTTTGGAGTTGAAAATTTTTGATTTCAATTTTTTGGAGTTGAAAATTTTTGATTCCAATTTTTTGTTGAAAATTTTTGATTTCAATTTTTTGGAGTTGGCGCGAAAAATTAAAATGCACTTTGCATCAAAATTTTTGTTTTCGATTTTTTTGGAGTTGAAAATTTTTGATTCCAATTTTTTGGAATTGAAAATTTTTGATTTCAATGTTTTGGAGTTGGCGCGAAAAATTAAAATGCACTTTGTATAAAAATTTTGATTTCGATTTTTTGGAGTTGAAAATTTTTGATTTCAATTTTTTGTAGTTGGCGCGAAAAATTAAAATGCACTATGCATCAAAATTTTTTGTTTTTCGATTTTTTTTGGAGTTGAAAATTTGTAGTTTGAAATTTTTGATTCCGTTTTTTGGAGATGAAAATTTTTGATTCCTTTTTTTTGGAGTTTGAAATTTTCTTCAATTTTTTTATTACAGGTTTTATTTTTTCATTACTCAGTTTTAGAAACTTACTTACTTTACTTCGCTGGTCGTACAGATCAATTGTGATCCATGACCTCCCTTAGTTGACGCCTGTAACTAGCTCTATCGCTGGCTACCGTCTGCCAATTACCAATACCAAGTGCAATACCGTCTCTATCAACAGCTTCCTTCCACGAGTTCTTTGGCCGCCCGCGTGATCTCTTGCCATCTACGAAGTCAGATTTAAAGACCTTATTTAATGGAGCTTCCACAGGTCTTCTTATAACATGTCCAGCCCAAGCCTGTTTACTTTAATTCGTTTCACGATGTCAGCTTCCAGTTTTAGAAACTAAATTGTAAAATTTTTAGATGGAATAAAAATTTTTTTTGTTATTTATCAAATTTAATTTTCGAATTTTTTCATTCTAATTTTTTTCAGCTTAATTTTTTGAAAGATTAAATTTTCGATTCCAATTTTTTTGAGTTGAAAATTTTTCGATTCGGTTTTTTGGAGTTTGAAAATTTTGATTCCGTTTTTTTTGGAGTTTGAAATTTTTGATTCCGTTTTTTGGAGTTTGAAATTTTTGATTCTGTTTTTTTGGAGTTTGAAAATTTTCGATTCCAATTTTTTTGAGTTGAAAATTTTTGATTTCGTTTGAAAATTTCAAACTCCAAAAAACAGAATCAAAAATTTCAAACTCCAAAAAATTGCAATCGAAAATTTTTAAACTCCAAAAAAAGGGAATCGAAAATTTTCAAACTAAAAAAACGGAATTAAAAATTTCAAACTTCTAAAAAACGGAATTAAAAATTTCAAACTCAAAAAAACAGAATCAAAATTTTCAAAATCCAAAAAATTGCAATCGAAAATTTTCAAACTTCTAAAAAACGGAATTAAAAATTTTCAAACTCCAAAAAAACGGAATTAAAAATTTCAAACTTCAAAAAAACGGAATTAAAAATTTCAAACTTCTAAAAAACGGAATTAAAAATTTTCAAACTCCAAAAAAATGCAATCGAAAATTTTCAAACTCCAAAAAAGGGAATCGAAAATTTTCAAACTAAAAAAACAGAATCAAAAATTTTCAAACTCCAAAAAACCGAATCGAAAAATTTCAAACTCCAAAAAACGGAATCAAAAATTTCAAACTACAAATTTTCAACTCCAAAAAAAATCGAAAAACAAAAAATTTTGATGCTGCATGAGTTTGAAAATTTTCGATTCCAATTTTTTCTAGTTTGAAGTTTTTCGATTCCCTTTTTTTGGAGTTTGAAATTTTTGATTCCGTTTTTTTGAGTTTGAAAGTTTTCGATTCAAATTTTTTGAGCAGGAAATTTTTGATCCATTTCAACCATTTACAAGCTAGCCATCAGACCGATCTTGAAGTACGGTTGTCCGGCCTTCGGAAGTAAGGGAAAAACTCATCTTCAAAAACGTCAAGTACTTCAAAATCGAGAAATCAAGAAAATCGTTCTCAACAAAACAAAATATGAAAGGAAAATTGCAAGCATATTTTAACATTCGTCTTACAGCTCAAAATTCCGAATAAAGCAAAAACAGTTTAAATCTAAAATAAAAACTAAGTGTCGAAAAGACTACAAATCTGGTTCCTTAAAACCCAAACTCAATAAAATGTATTTAATTTTTTGTACATACTTAATATACAGAAATAAACATTTATAATAAAAATTTTTAGATCCAAAATTTTTTGTTCCAATTCCTTTTAGTCACAAATTTTTAAAGTTAGAAGTTTCTGATTCCAAACTGGTTCTTCAAATTTTTTATTCCTATATTGCTCATTATATTTAAAAAAAATGAAACAACTTTAGAGGCAATAAAAATAATTTTTCATTTATTTATTTTTCAAGTACTCAGTGCTCACCTTTTCTAGACTATGTCACGTAAATACATGCATTTCTCATGTAGAACTCTTCAAGTTCATTTTTACATTTAAGCCATTGAAATAATTTATCATGATTTTCAAGAAGAAAATTCAGGCAGAGCTGATAAAAAATATTGCAGATAATATTAATGATTTTATTTATTATCCAGGAAAAATACACTATTGTCCGCTATCTCCTCCTCCAGTTTAAGCTTTTTCGATGCGGTTTTTTGCTTAACATATGTGGACTAGGTCAGGGAAAAGGTTGACCAAAGATTTTTTTGATTGGTGCTGTAGAAGGTTAATTAAATTAACTTTTAAAAAAAATATTTTTGACTAATTTTTTGCGTCAGTGTTTCGTGCGTTAGTTTTTTACGTTACTAGTTTTTTATGCATTTAGATTTCTGTACACAGTAGTGGGCAATTCCATGAGAAGATTTTTCTACAAATTTCTCTCCATATTGATTTTTGACACATTTAGACTTATTAACAGGTTATAAGTTTAACACTAAGCATTAAGTTAGTCATTTACTACCTATGTCTGGTTAAATTCTATTAATTAGGGAAATATTTCAATTTTTTGAGCGTTACTTAGTAACATTATTGAATGAAAAAATATTTGTAGAGGGCAATTCCATGAGTGAAGGGAACTGGCGAAAATCAAGTTGTAATATTTTTTTACTTGTTTTAGTTCAAATATCTGAAAACCGTTAAAAAATTTCTTCAATTAATGAATAAATAATTTCCTTAAATAATTAGTGAAGTTACAGCAACATTAATCAATGAAGTTTTAATCTATCAATATTTTAAAATTAATTTAGCATCTTAATAAGCCTTAATAATATTAATGTGTCGAATCAATGCTGTAAGATTTAACGGATTTCAAAAATTTGAAAGTGCTTGTGTTTTGCAATAATCGGTTGGTTGTTAACATAGTGACACAATTTTTGCGATTTTACGCTTAATTACAGTATGAAAGTAGTAATAAACTACTTAAGATGAAGTAATTTATGCTTTTAATCATATATTGTGTGTTTTTTGGGAATTAAATAGCGTATTTAATAAAATTTTTGGAAAATTTGAAAACGATTTTTTGTAGTGTTAACATAGTGACAACACATTAATTAAAATATCTTGGAACAGACATGTTTAAATCAGATTGCTAATATCTAGGAAGATAGATATTTTAATTTTACATAAGCTAAATGTGTGAGATTAAGCTTATCTTTATGATTTTAGAAGATATTAACTAAAGTTCAATTTTCGAAGCGTTTTTTCACTCATGGAATTACCCTAGACTAAACAAAAGTAATTTTTCTCGTATTTCCTGCAATTTTGAATAATAAAGACTAAAAAACGCAATGATTGATGTTCTAGCTAGCACATTCAATCATCAGAACTATTCAAAAGTGTTTAATTAAGCTACAATTTCAATTCTTCTGATATGATGTTACTAAGTAACGGAGAGAAATTTTTTCCGTGAAAAAATACTGAAGGATAAAATTCAAAATGCTAATTTCTTCATTCATTGTTATATAAACTAATGTTTAAGTTATGAAAAAAATTCAGTAAAGATCCGTAAAAAGAAATACTTTAAATTTAATATTTCTTGCCTCACGTGACATGGATTAAACTCAAATGTAAGCAATGAAACCTTCTCATGGAATTGCCCTTTAAGAAAATGCACTTCCGTCCGCAACCCGTGGACGCATTACTAGTTTATCAATCTTTGCCCATTTTTAATCTAGTTTGATAATTTTTTTATATATTTTACTGCAGGGGTGAAGGTAGACAAATTCCATGCTTTACTAAAAACGGATGTAAACACTTTGTTATATTAATCAATAAGTTCACTCCAATTATAAATTTTTCAATCAGATTTAAATTTAATGTTCACTTAATGCGATAGTTATAGCCTCTAATAAAGAGAATCTCATCTTAAATCAAGTAGTATTTTTTAATGAAATGAGGACACTATATGCGTTAAACTAGCTGATGCAAATATTTGCTTCTCTTTTAGTTTGTGATTTGTGAGAGCAGAGCAATAAAAGAAATTAGTGTAAGCAATTAAACGCAAAGTGATAGTGACGACCACAGTTATATTTAAACTGTGTGATGCAAGCGGTTTTGTTTTCTTCCTGAATGACTTTTATGGAATTCTAGTCTTAGGTAAATTTTTCTCGTTCCTACAGATTGAATTAATAAAGATTATTCCTGTTTTAAACTGTGACTTCTGTTAATTTTATGAATTTTTTTTTGTTTGTGTAAAATGCCATTCTATTCTTCTTTTATTCTGTTTTAAAATCCGGATGTTTAAACAAATATTTTTGATAAAAAACTCTTTCACATCTGAAATAAAGGAATATAAAATAAGAATTAGTGAATATCATTTGAACTCAATTCTGTTGCGCTTTAAAAATTTTTTTGGTCACATGACATTGAAAATGTTTTCATACAGGACTAATAACTTTGATATGACTGTAATCAGACTAAATCTGAATGAGTGAAGCAATTTGTGCATAGAATAAAATAAACAACTAGTCAATATTATAATTTCCAGCCACACTCTATCAGCTTATAGTTTATTGATCTTTGATTGCACTCAAATACTTTTATTCAGTGATAAGATTAGAATTCATCCGTACATTGATTTTGTTTTGTTGTCAGTTTTTATATTTATAGACTAAAAATAAAAAAATAAATAAAAAAGCAGCAAATGAAAAAAAAAGTTCAATTTTTCAAAGAGTTAATGCTGCATTTAGGTCATTGGAGCAGTTAAATTATGGCTCAAAATTTTGAGAGACTTATGCAATTCATACTCAGATGTTTTCAAATAAAAAAGCCTCTAATAATATCGATTTTATAGTTCATTGGCTAGATGTGTCAATGTTGATAATCGCTAGGCAATAAAACTGCATGAACCCATTATCAGTAATAAGAATCGGTGTGAAAAAAATTAAATGATTGCTATTAATTCACACCTCTTTTGCTGGATTTTCTGTGATTTAGCTCAACGTCATTTTCACACTCACTCTCTCACTCCCTCTCTTTCTCTTTATTTTAATCACAACTCGTCAAGTTTTCTCCAATATTTATTTTTAAACGATTTGCTTGCCTTATGTCGCTCAGTTTTCTTACAGTAGCTTCATAAGACGGATTGTAAACAATATGAGTTTGATGAGACTGTAATTTTTTTTTAAATATTTTAAAAGTCGAAATAATTACTCTAAAATTGCTTGAGCCAACATATTATGTGATATATTGATAAAGGTGTGCATAAAATGTGTTTTATCAGATCCGATGTAAAAATAAATTGTTGAAGAATTCCAAAATTTTTTGTCAATTTCATAAACGTAACAGTTTCACGGGCAATTTTATGAATGAGCAATAATATTACGTCTTAACAGTGAGTCCAAAAAAGAAGAAAGAAAGAAAGAAAGTGAAAAGAGAATTTGAGTGTTTACCTTGTTTTTATGCTCACGTGTCTCGTCTTTGTCTCATCATTAATTAATTTTTTTTCGTCGTTTATTGAGTGTTCATCAGTTAAGCAATACATGTGGTCACCTAGTTACTGAATTGATTATTATGGCTGGATTGTGATGATTCTGTTTTTTAAATTTAGTAAGAAATTTGTTAATTGCGCGATAAACAGACTGTCTTTTCGATAAGAGATGTGTTATCATAAATGCAACAATTTATTTTGATAAGAAAAGTAGGATAAACAATCGTCAGTAGTACTTTCCGCATAATTATCATCGTTACAATGTATTTAATTTTGTTACGATCGTGAACTTGTGGGCATCTTGCATTCGCTTTCATTTAATTTTCGGTTTATCATCATTATCATAATTTTATGGTTTGGTACCGCATTTATGTAATATTGTTAACATAATCCATCAAGTGCTGAACAAAAAGAAGAAAAGTGTAAGCAAGATAATTTTTGTTAATTAATTTACGACATGATACATTGACTGTGCGTATCTGATTTGTTGTTAGACACAATTCATCTTCATTAATGAATTCTCAACAAAACTGTGACTGAATGATGTTGTGACATTTTTATGAATCAATACATGCATGCATGACTCTTTCGTATGTGTAAATGAAGTATTTTTTCTGCTGCATCTTTATTGATTTTCTGCATGTTTGCATAATAAGTTAAACGATTTTCTACAAATAAAGTTTAAGGTCACCTTTGTGTTGAAGAGTTTCATCCTGTTTTGTGTAATATTTGTTGTTAATTAACTATTGGGGTGATTTGGAAGAAATCCAGTAATATTGTAATAGTTAAGTAAGTCTATGGTCTATGGTCGAGTCATTCTTGTCTCTGAATGATGAATTACAATTCTGAAATTACAATAATACGAAGTTTTTTAAATAAAAAAATCAAAGTCATGGGTAACTTGATTCAAATTTTGCAAAAGCCAAGTTTGTCGAAATTTTTCAAGAAAAAAACATGATGCCAAAAACATTGAGTCACGGTCAATTTAGATGCTTTTATGAATCAAAAAATTATGTTAGCTATAAAATATATTTTATCCACGTCTTCCACGACGGTTAGAAGATGACTTGACTGCACTTTTCGATCGAGAGCGGGTTTTGCTTGATCCACGACTTTTTGACTTGCGACTACGAAAAGCATAACGATTACGAGATTTTTCACGTGTGCTAGCTGTTTTACGGCCGCGTTTAGGGGATGCAGATTGTTCACTTTCCTGACGTTGAATCGGGATGGCGTTTGCTTCGGAACATGAAAGCATATTTTGTGCTAATTCAAAATGAGGAAGAGAGTTTTGCGTCGCTTCAATTTCCGGCATTGATGGTTCGAAAGTGATGTCTGGCGTGTAGATTTCGCACGGAGCTGAATGAATCTGCAATTCATTATTTTCTTGAGAATATTCACCGCTTTGAACGAATATGTCAGCTGAAAATACCAAAAAATTATTTTCACAGAAATTTAATATGTAATTTTATATTACCGTCTTGAGATAGAGACTCTCCTGCACCAAAATAGAAGGAACTCATTGTTTAAATATAAAGTAATACGATTCTTCTTGATGAAATAAATTATCGATGTTTTAAAGTCGAATGAACTTTGATGAATGACAAATTTTCTCAAAAAATCAATCTCAATGGTAACTTTGATTAAAAAATTTTAAAAAAATTTCAATGAAGTAAAGCTTTCTTTGGGAAAATGGGAATCAAATCAATTAAAAATTAATGCTCAGTGGAGTTCTTCTCCCGATCGGCCCACGTTGAATCATGATTTACTGTTTAATCTTGCTTTTTTAAATACTTAGACAGTGACTTTTAGATTCCTTGTCTAAATTTAATTGTACTGGAGAGATAATTAATCAACAGTTTGTTGAGTCTTCTTTTAATGCTGCTAATTTCTTCTTTTGTGAAGATTGAGAACAGTGTAAAAATTTATTAAATAAATCTAGTCCTCAAAATAATGCTTTAACATTTTATAAGCAATTTTTTTTAATTTACAGCTCAAAATTTTAATAAATAGACATAATATGGTTCCAAAGGCAACTGATACTACTGAAACAAGATTCCAACATGACCACATAAATGAAAGATCGTTAAATAATGGTAAAAATGTTGATTCATTTTCGCCTTTATTGAGACAGGTGAGTTGCGTATGACTTAATAATTTCACATACTTTCGTTAGAGTTTCTGTAATTTTGTTACGATGAATGAAGAAATGTTATTTAATACTGCTCGTTTGTTCCATAAACACCAACAAAGATCAGAGTCAATAATGACAAATTATTATAAAATATATTGAATATCCATTTACAGATTTTTGCAGCATGTGCACCGATTGCTGCCACAATTTCAGCTGGTTTCACAATTGGATATTCTGCAATATTCCTTCCGCAACTTCAATCAGAATCAAGTTCAATACCGATAACATTAGAGCAGGGATCATGGATTGCAAGCTTGGCAGCATTCGCAATGGCACCTGGATGTCTTTTGGGTGGTTTTATAATGCAGAAATATGGTAGAAAGTTTTCACATTATTTCCTTTGCCTTCCCACAATCATTGGATGGTTTTCAATTTATTTCGCTAAAAGTATTCCACCAATATTACTCGGGAGATTTCTGACAGGTAACACTTTCCTGTACATATAAATAAGACTTTTAAGAAGCTGAAAGAGATTTATATCAACTGAATGAGGAAAATGCAAGCATCAATTTATTTATTTTTATTTTATTCTTTTCTCTTTCTTCCAAACTGCTGCATTTGTGATGATAGGTTTAGCAACTGGTTTGCTCGGTCCACCTGGTGCTGTTTATATAGGTTGATATATTAGATTTTATATACAAAAACTAATAGATTTTAAGGAATTTTTTTATTTCTCGTTTTATAGGTGAAACTAGGTGAGTTGATTTCATCTCTTTATGTTAGTTCCTCATGTTATTTTGTAGGAAGTAAATCATTTTACTGCATTGCATTTGAGATAATTCATTTAAATTTTCTTTAAGATGATTAATTAGTTTTAACACGTGACGGATTTATTAAATATGGCATGATCAGCTCTGATATGCACTAGATTTCTGCCAACATTTTTTTCGTGATTTTCTCAAAATAATTTAAACTCATAAATTGGAGGTCATTTAAAAATGATGTCTATAAAAAATAAATCTTAATTCCTTCTCTTCCTATTACAACATTTAAAAAAATCTGTTGAGTTCCTGATACAGGCTTAAATCTCACGACTTTCTAAATATTAAACATTGCAAGTGAACAGAGCTGTATCCAGGGGGTTATGAGACTAATCACTAACCCCTCCTACCTTTTTTTTTTTTTTTTTGAAAAATCAATATTAAGTTTGAAACAAAAAGGTCATGATTTATAAAACAACTCCCAAAAAACATCCTGGCCTTGCAAGATCCCCCTCCTGAATGATCCCAAAATGTTTGGATGGTCTTTTTTTAATGCTATCCATTAAATTTTATCCAATTTTAACCAATTTATCTATTATTTTAGAAAACTTTTTGACCAAACACACCTTAAAAAGGAGTAAAAGTATCTAGTTAGACCTTTCATAAAGTTATTAAAATTTCTTTTTGATTAATTTTTATATGAATTAAAAATACAAAGCATATCAGAGCAATAAATCTTAATTAATTATTTTACCCTCATAAAATTTAGCAAAATGGATCTGAAATATAAATTTTTTGTTTACTAAAGTACTCAAATTTGTTTGGAAAGGATTGTCAAATTTTATGTCACTTTTCAAGCATATCTTGTTCTTTTTTCTTCAATTACTCTAATTCAATATTTCTCATTTCACTTTAATAAGAAGAGAGCCTTAACAGTCTTGCTGTTTATTTTTATTAAGTAAGCATTTGTGGGTCAAGGTTGACACGAAAATACACAGCAATATTAAAGAAATTTTATTAGTCATATGGGAACGGAAAAGAAGAAGACATTTTCGTGCTTCACCGTACATAAGTGAAAATATTATGAATGACTTGAAGTTGTTGTATGAAGCACATGAACCTTTATCATATAGAAAATCTCTTCCTCACGGACAAGCTTATTTAAAAACATTTGTACTTTTGTATTGGCAGAAAATCTTTTCATGTATCCTCGTTCATACTTAACATTTTAGGTCTCATATAAGCTTGACTTTGGATCAGAATTATATTGGATTTATTTTTTCATTCCATCCATTTATTTCAATTTTCTATCCATCTCTTCTTTCTTTTTTTACATTATGTAGTGAGCCGAAAAATCGTGGATTCTTGCTTGCAACAATAACACTCTCAATGTCGTTTGGGATCCTCTTATGCCACATAATGGGAACATTTTTATATTGGAAAACGTTAGCATTAATATCAGCCACGATTTTTCCCTGTATCATATTTATGATATTGTCGTATGTACCTGAGAGTCCATCGTGGTTGCTAACACAAAATCGATTGAAAGAAGCGGAAGAAGCATTTCTATGGCTCCGAGGCACATCATCGGATGCGGCGGGGGAACTTGAAGGGCTCATAAAGAAACATGAGATAACGAAAAAGGAAGAGGATGCAAGCAGTATTGAGAATAATTTTTTGACAAAATTAAAAATCAACATGAGAAAGCCGGAATTTTATAAGCCATTGGGTATTATCTTACTATGCTTTTTCGTCATGCAATTTTCCGGCGTTAATTCTGTAGCGTTTTATACAGTGAGCTTAATGAAAAATGTCACAGGACCAGGAAATGAATATTTCTCTATGATTATCATTGATACCGTTCGTGTTCTATCGTCATTTGTTGCATGTGTTCTGCTCAAAATGTGCTATCGTCGTACACTGCTCATGATATCTGGTACTGGAGCATCTATTTGTATGATTGCTGTATCCATATGTATGTACTATAGTAAAATTAATCTTGGCAATTCAAACATCTCGTGGCTCTCAATGGTATTTTTGATTGGCTACATCTGCTTCATAAGTTGTGGACTTTTTCCGCTGCCTTGGGTGCTCCAAGGTGAAATGCTACAGCAGGTTACTCGTGGATTTAGCAGTGGGTTAACGTCATGCTTTAATTTCATTTGTTTCTTTATCGTTGTAAAAACATTCGTACAACTAAGCACGGTGATGGAAACATTTGGAGTTTTTATGGTTTACGCTCTCATTGCATTATTTGGAACTTTGGTGTTATATCTGATACTGCCTGAAACTAAAAATCGTACGCTACAGCAGATTGAGGATGGATTTAGCGATGCAGTTCAAAATGATAAATCCTGAAACGCAAAACATTTCAGTGCGAATTTTTATCTTCTTTATTGATAATATTTCTCGCATTTCCAACTCAAACATATTCGAATGAAATGAAAAACCAAAAAAGTATGATGAATACTTATTTACTCAATTTCATTTAAAATTTAATTTTAGTTTCTAGGGGAATTTTTGTACATGCAATAAAGTTTGTTGTAAGTAATTGAATATCGATTTTTAATCATTACTAGGTACCCCAATTTCTAGTGAGCAGTAAAATTCATCACAATTTCTTTCAGTTACTTATTTACAGAAAGGGTTGTTTGCATCTGTTATTTGCTGTAGTAAAGCATGCTTTTCTTTAATTATAACTTCAAATTGCTTTGATTTTATGTTCTACCATTGCAATTTTGTTAATGAATTAATTAAATATATATAAGTTTTGTATGAACTCATAGCTTAGTTGAGAACATTGAATTAATGAGAAAATTCAGTTTTATTCTTTGATCTTTTTAATCACTGACAGAAGAAATATCTTACAATCTTTTAACTACTTGAAAGAAAGTTCATTGATGAATATGATCCAAGCCATTTTATGTGAACCTGCTATTTCAAGCTGTTCACAAGAAATGAACTTTCTTCTTCAGAAGTTAAAAAGAAAATAAAAGCTTACAAATAAAGTGGACTAGATGAGTATCTCGTTCTGTTCATGACGGTAAAGCAATTTTTATTCTGTCAACAAAACACAAGCTGTAACTACTTTCTGATTAATGAAAACTGAAACGGTGAGTGAGCTTTGAGAAGATCCTTGAACAAAGCATTCTTTGAAATGGTTTATTAATTGCCTGAGTTCAAGGATATTTGTAAGGAGAACCGAGTTTCAGTTTAAATCATCACCAATTCACCATTGTTAAAATACTGTGTAGCTTTACACTTTAATTAATTCATTTTAATTTTATAGTTAAATTGTTTACAGAGTGCTAAGAATTACTTTTTAAATGGATTTTCTAATGCTTTTTAAACCGATTACGAGCTGTTTCACAGAACACAATTAAATGTTTATTAAACATAGTAGTTAATAATTGTTTTCGACAATGGCAACAAACGGAAGCAGTTTGCACTGAAAATTTTCCAAGAAATTAACAAAGGAAGCTAAACTTGTTACAGAGAATGAAATACAAAAGGAACTTTATTTCACATTTGCTCATTTCTTTCATACTCATTATATGTAATAACCATGATAGTAGTACAGCATGCATATACTTAAGTGCTAATGTTAATGCAGTTTCCGCAACAAAAGGATGAAGGAAAATTTCCACAATAAACGAAGAAAAATTTTCCAAATGAGTTCACTCTTTTTCATGTTTACGAACTTAACGATGTAAAATTTTCTTCTTTTAAATCTGCTGACAGGGATTGATAATGCAACGTAATATTTTTGTGAGTTTTATGGGATATATGATATAATGCATGTTGCTATATTCAATTTTTTATATTCTCCCATTTCTTTCGCAATTTGGTTTATGATAATGCAACTGTCTAATTCACAAGGCAGTTTATGCCAAGGCCTAGGAGCTCCAAAATTGTACACTTAAAAGTTAGTAATGTACATTAGAGTATAAAAATGTTGAGTATAGTGTAGTTTTTAATAATAGAGTGTAGCTATGTATAGTAAAGAGGAGTAAAGTATAGTAAAGTCACGAAGAGTGAAGTTGAGTGCAGTAAAGTGTAGTAATGTAAAAGTGAGGTGCTGTAATGTGCAGTAAAAGTATAGCACGTGGAGTAAAAGTATAGCAAGTGTAGTTAAGTGCAGTTAAAGAATAGAAAGTGCAGCAATAAAAAAAATCAAAATTTTGAAGAAAAATTTAAAGAAAGTCCTCGTGTTATAGATCGAGGGACTTCAGCGCATTTTTGTGTTAGCGATCAGTATTTGATTAGCAAAGTACTTCGTATTAAATAAGTCAATCATGAATATTTTGTGACTTAAATAAATTCGACGGCTCGATGACGGTTTTTTGACATTCAAATTTTCTAACGATCAAAATATATTTCAAAATTTCCCGCGTAAATGCACTTGAAAATCATTAATTATAGTATAATTAACAATGTATGGGTTTTTGTAAATTAAAAGAATTTGTCATTTAACGGTTTTTTGAGATTCAAATTTTCTAACGGTCAAAATATATTTGAAATTATCCCACTTGAAGTTGGCTCTATTGTATTGAAATCAAAAAATCATTAATTATAGTATTAAACGATGGTTTTGAGATTTTTAACTATTCGTCGCCGCAATAACTCGATGGCACCGAGCTAACGCAAAAAACTAGAACTCTCTACGATGTCTAGATCAAAAGTTTTTGCAAGCAGCCAGCCAGCCAGCCGACCGAACAAAGTGCATTATTAAGCTACCTTTTTAAAACAAGTTTCAAAAATGCGCTAAAAACCCTTTATATCACATTTAATCAGAGTTGGAAAAGTCCGGTTTGGTGGCGAACACCAAAAAAGTGGTCCAAATCACCAAACGGCTAAAAATGGGAAATTTAAGACTTTTTTATATGTTACACTATAGAAAAGTAGTTAAAATGACAATTTTAGCTCATTTTTATTATGATAATTTTCATAGTGCACTATGGTAAACTAGTGAAAATGTCAATCAGAAGCTAGTTTTTTTATTGCACTTATTGTAGGCATATTATCTTAAAATATTCAAAAATTGGCATATTTCGAATTTTTTCTGGGTTTATGGCTAGTTTAAAGATGTTCAATATTATTTCTGGTATTTTTTAATTAAAGTTCTTAGATACATATAAGAGGTACGTATTCAGGGGTTTTTGCGGTCAAATACTCCTTTATGGGAAAATTTTTGGATACGCCCATGTTAGGAAGGCTAGAGGAATTTTGAGAAAAAAACGGACATGCCCAAAAATTAAGAAAATGCTATAGTTATATAATGAAATAGTATATTTTTAACTTCAATGGTTAACAAAGTTTTATTAAATCACAGTGGATCCAAAGAATTCTTATTTTTCAAAAATAATTTCAAAAGTAAAGTACCTTTACCGTTAAAAACGGAAATTTAAAATTTTGAATTCGAAATAGTAACAACTGGCCACCCTAGCACATGTTTGTAGTGTTTGCAGTACAAACTATCAAAAAATCATAAATCTCGTTTTTAATACCTTTAATCATTGTTGAAAAGTCCCAGTTCTAAAATGGTATGATACAAAAATAATATTTTAAACTCTTTTTCACTTCAAACGCCTTAGGTCACGAAAAAAGTGCCAAAAAAATGAAGTAAATGTCCACTTTTTTTAAATTTTATCCTTCAGATTTGTTCTAAACTGTGGCGTAGCCAAAAAAATTTGAGGGGGTGTTTTGACACATAAAAAGACCCCTGGCTACACCTTTAGTCCTAGATAATCAATATTAAAGAATATTTTCAATTTTAATCAATTAAAATTATTACAAAATATTTCATACAGGCTAAAAATAGTACAAAAAAGTATAAGATAGTGTATAAAAGAGCAAAAAAATTGTACGAAAGTGCAACAAAGTTTGAGTAAAGTGTTTTAAAGTGTAGTAAAGTTTGAATAAAGTGTATTAAGGTGTAGTAAAGTTTGAGTAAAGTGTAGTAAAGTGTAGTAAAGTTTGAGTAAAGTATAGTAAAGTTTTACTAAAGTGTAGCAAAGTGCAGTACAGTTTTAGTGAGGTGTATTAAAGTGTAGTGAAAAAGTAGTTAAAAACAGTAAGATGCAACATTGTAACAAATTGTTATAGGTGGTGTAGTTCAATCGCAGTAAAGAGTATTAAAATGCAGCAATAGTCGTGTTGAAAAAGACATAGTGCAGGGAGCTCCTGGGCCTTGGTTTATGCTACTCATAAATAGAAGCATATTATGACAGTGCATTTAGGACTTTTATTGTAATATTTTTCGTGCTTTAGGCTTGGTTTTTGATACATCAATAATTTGTTGGTGTAAGCTTGTCGTGTTTATGAGTGCATACGATCAAAACTGTTACGTTCTGTTTCCTGTTTTTGATTTAATAAAATATGCAACAATTAAGGTTGTCTGTCAAGAAGACAATATTAAAGTTTCCAGCACTATGAAGAAGCACAATTAGTTGGCATGTATGATGAAGTTTTAGTAATCTTACAACCTTCATATTCATGTTACATAATCAAACCCTGATTTTTCTGAAAATTATATTTGTTTATTACGGCTTTGTGTAAGCCACAACAGATGTAATTGCATGAAAAATGAAATAAAACAGAACATGAAGGAAAGAATTTAAGCTTCTCAAAGGCATTTCTGTGTGATTTAAAGTACAAAGGAGTTTACAGCCGACAAGAAATGAACAAATAAGCTTATCCCTTGCGGCAAAAATCACTAAAATCTGGCAGATTTTGTGAGGATTTTTTTCTGGCCGGAAATTTGGACGAAGGAAAATACCCCGGATTTTGGCCTTAACTGCACGAGAATGCCCGGAAAACGATGCTTTTTCCGGGCGGATTTTTGAACGAATTGGAAAGAATATCGCGGGATTTTTGAAAGAATCTTGCGGGATTTATGGACGAATCTTGCGGGATTTTTTCGTTGCAAAAATCAAAAAATTTATTTCTCCCATTTCTTTTTTCTTCTATTTTTACCTCCCCCTTTAATACTTTTTTACTTTTCTAATACTTCTTTACCTTCCTAATAATTTTTCTAACACTTTACCGATTTTTTCTTATGAACGATTCTTGAAGGAAATTTTCCGCCTAGATTCTGCCAACTCGAACCCATGACCGCTGAAACCAAAGTCCCGAACTTATCCACTGAGCCACCGCTATCTAAAATTATATAAATATTATATGGCGAAAAGACATATTTAAGTTGCTAACAATTTCTCGAGTACTTTTCTCAATGTTTTGGCATTCGTAAATAAGTTTGCTGAATCCTAGTATTTAATTAAATTAATTGGACAATTTTTTCAACATGAAATTTCGTTTTTTACCTTTTTTAAGGGATTTTTAACTAGATTAAAATTCAATTTTAATAAAATAAATTAAATTTAGAATTTATTGAAAAAATATTCAAAAATTACAGGGAAGCATTAAAAAATTTTTTTATTCAGGCTGTCTCAAGAAGCTATTATTAGGTATGTTTTAAGTATTTCTTTTATTTTTTATAATTTTTCATTTTATCAAGTTTTAAAAATATTAGATAATAGATGGCAATAATTGCCAATTAATGTTTAAATAAGTTTTTACCGTTTATTAATAGTGATTTTGATGATTTCATCATAGATGACATTATCACCAAAGTCCATTTCATAATGTTTAGATTTAAGCATAATGCATGATGACACATTCTGTGATTCATCTTAAAGTTATTTAATTTACATGATATAAATAGAGCAAACAATGAAGAATAAAATCAGTATCTTTTATACTATCTAACAGTGAACAGTGTCTTTAATTGAAATATTCTATGATATTTTAATTACAGATAAGTTTATTAACAATTTGTATTCATCTGAAGTCAATAAAGTATTCAGAGGGAATATATCAAAAACAATTGGTCCTTCGATAAATTGAATCAAACCTAAAAATTTTTGACGGTAAAGTAAGTTCTCGCGGCCGGAGGATTTACTGAAGAGCTGTCTACATTTATCCCGAAAAAGTTAGCAAAGTTGCAGCAGACGAATTGAAGTTTCATCATGACAGAACAATTTACCAAGCAAAAAGAATTAATGGACTACCAACAGTCACTCATCCAAGAATTTGAGGTTCAATACCTGAAGTTAAGCTCGGAAAAGAAGGAAAAGAAAGGCAAGGTTGAAGTATTGAGACATTTTGAAAGAAATAGGCGAGCTTCGTGGAACCGAATCGTGAAGAATCATGAAAAGCTAGCGAAATTTCCTGATTTACCGCAAGTTTACACGGATTCTTTTACGGCATTGAGAAAAACTAATGAAGACTTCAAAAATCGACTAATGGCATATGCTAGGGAAAACTCATTAAATTTGGAAGTTAATGAAGATGAAAACTTTGACACATCGGAAGAAGAAGGTGAGGAAGAACTTATTGAAAGTGAGGACGACAAATCGATCCACATCTATAACCCCTCGACTTCTGACGATAAATCAAAAATTGCTTCCAAGAAAGGTGAACCGCTGTCACCATCCGATCAAAAAGGGGAAAATGTATCACGTCCGGATAATAAAAGTGAACAAAAACCCGCAAAAAAGACTGCAACTAATCAGCAGCAACCCTATGTTCCAGAAAATTCTGTGAACTTGGATCAAAATCAAGATGTTCCGGCAACTTCCGGTAACTATACTCGAAATCAAAATGCGCGTTTAACAATCCATGGATCATCAAGCGAATCAAGCTTAAATCAATCTTATGTTCCAGTAAATACTGGCAACTTCAATCAAGGAGAAAATAATAGTCTACGTGACAATCAAAGCAGCAACCTAGGAATCTCAACTCAACAGATTCCAGTGGATCCTGGCACCTTTAATCAAGAAGCTCATGGTAGCCAAGCCGCTAATGCTCAACCATTAAATTCAACTAATAATCCACCAGCAGCAGAAGCTGGCATTGGAGATGCGATGAGTGCAATTGTTCAGCTTGTCAGCAAGCAGTTCCAATTGATACAAAACCAGACTGAAAATCAAGTCAGTCAAAGTTCCATAATACAGGAACAATTTCAGGCTTTTCAGAAACAAATTGCAAGCAATAATGCCGAGAAAAGCTCATTGAAACCTCAGCATCTGGAAATCCCAACATTTAGTGGAGAGATTTTAGAATATAAATCATTCAAAGAGATTTTCCACAAAGCGATCTCTAAGGTAAATTGGAGTGATTTGGAGAAATTGTTGCTATTACAAAGCAAACTATCGGGCAGAGCTCTTGAACGAGTTAAGCATTTGGCAACTGAAGGGCAAAATTACAAAGAGATGTGGGACATTCTGGATCGAGAGTTCCTGATAACCAGAGCGCTAGTGCAACATAACGTGACCAAGCTCCTGCAAATTCAGCCAGTAAAAGCTAATGACGTCCCAACATTGAGACAATTTTATTCAACATTAAATACTGTGATAACAAATCTAACACAGCTCACAGATGTGCAGCCAGCTGAATGGCTCTTTGAAATTGGATACATGCAACTTGACAGTTACCACAAAACTCGTTATGAAGATTTTTTAATAGCTAAAGGATTACGAGCAAACGTTGAGACAATTACCGACTTTTTAATGGCTGAATGTAATCGCGTGGAGAGACAAAATGCCATTAAGATAGCAGCTATTCCTAAATCTAAAGATACTGTCAATGACTACAGCAACAACAATAAAAATAAACAAAACAAGTCAACGCGCGCTCACGTTACAGTAAACAATGAGAATGCCGTGCCTCCAAATAACATTGACCTAGAGAAAAAATGTTTCATTTGCAAATTAAATCATTATGTGAACATGTGTCCAACTTTATTATCAAGTGACAACAGAGAAAAATTGTTACGTCATTATAGACTATGCATTTATTGCTTGAAGCATAAATTCAACTATAGAAATCCATGCCGCTCTAAAGATACGGTAAGGTGTGAAAAATGTGCTCAAAATCATCATACCGTCTTGCATCCAATCGATAATAATTCATCAAATGCGTTTGTGACTAATCATCAAGAATGTCGAGAATTCAGCCACATAGAACAACGAGCTACAAATGGATTTGTGACAAAGAATGAAGAAACTTGCACCATTTTGCCGACGGCAATTGTGAATATATTGGATAAAAATGGTTTGGAGATTCCAATTTCGTCGCTAATTGATAATTGTGCAGAAAAAAGCTATATTTCGGAACACATGGTTCAGCAGCTGGGACTTCGCAAGTATAAAACGCATATTACTATTAAAGGGATCAATGATATCCTTGATACTGCAAAATCTTATGTTAATTTGAGCATAAAGCTGGATGATCCAAAAATTGGAATCATAACAACCCAGGCTTTAGTGGTAAATAAAATTGCTAGCAACATTCCTACCATGGAAGTTGATATGAATATGTTTGGTGATAAGAAAATGGCGAACCCATTTTTGGGCAAATCATGCACAGTCGGAATCCTATTGGGTAGTGACATACTGCCACAAATTTTCAAGGCCGGTGGGAAGACAGAGATAACGAAAAACGGCTTATTACTTTGGGACACTCATTTAGGATGGATAGTAAGCGGAAAAAATTCCAAACCTCAGAATATTGTGAGTTCATTTGTAACTTACAATGAATCTGCCTTAAAAAGCTTGAATGATGACGACTTAAATGAAAAAATCCTAAAATTCTTCGAGATTCCTGAGGAAATTGAGGAATGTGACGAAAATGAGGCAAAATATTGTGAAGAATTGTTCGAAAAGAAGCATTATAGGACAGATGATGGAAGATACGTTGTACCAATGATTTGGAAGCCAAATCCAGAACCTTTGGGCCATTCTTATCGCAAAACATTGAGATTTTTCTTATGGCAAGAGCAAAAATGGAACAAAGATCCTGAACACAACAAATTAAATGCTGCATTTATGAAAGAATATTTGGCAATGAACCATATGACGGAGATTAAGACAGAAAATCATGCAGATGAGACTGGAAACTGTTATTACATCCCATACCTGTCCATTTTTCGACCAAATGCACTCTCAACACGACTAAGAAATGTTTTTAACGCATCTTCAGCATCAAGCAATGGAAAGAGCCTCAATGATCAACTGTGCTCAGGTCCAAAGCTGCAAAACTCAATAATTGAAATATTAACAAAAGCAAGGACGTTCCGTTACATTGTGACAGCTGACATAGCAAAAATGTTCAGACAAATCTTATTGTTACCTGAAGATTGCAAAAAATTAAGAATTATTTGGAGAGAAGATCAAAATAAGGAATTACGGGAATTTCAGTTAGAAACGGTAACTTATGGCACCGAATGTGCACCCTATCAAAGCTTACGTACAATTCAACAATGTGCAGTCGATAATGCACCATCAGAAAATATTGCGAACATAATCAAAGAAGCATTTTATGTGGATGATTTTGTCTACGGCGCTGACACTGTGGATGATTGTAAGAATTTAGTTGCACAAGTCAGTCAAACTATGGCAAAAGGACAATTTCCTTTGACAAAATTCATGTCCAATGACCCAGAAATTTTAAGTGATTTACCAGAAGAAAAGAAAATTACCTCATACGTAAAGGAACACACCGAAAAATTCAAAACTTTGGGGCTCAATTATGATCCAATTAAAGATGAAATAAGCTTAAATATCCAATCCACAAAAGACGTGGTTTACACCAAACGTGGGGTCTCGAGTGTGGTGGCAAAGAATTTTGATCCCCTTGGCTACCTGCTCCCGTACACTATGTTATTAAGGATTTTTTTGCAAAAACTTTGGGCCACGAAGATCGATTGGGATGAAGAACTTGATGATGATTGGAAGAGAAAATTCGATGAAGTAATGCAAAACATGCATAAATTGGCGAGCATCAAAATTACCAGGTGGTTAGGCACAGTCAGCAACAACCTATTGGAGCTTATTGGATTCAGTGATGCCAGTGGTCTAGGAAAAGCAGCTGTGATCTATTCTAGATCAAAAAATAAAGATAAGTTCAACACTCATCTCATAATTTCAAAAGGAAGCGTCAATAAACTCAAAAACGCAGCCGTAATTGCATCAGCACAGGAAACAATACCAAAGTTGGAGCTTCAGGCATTACTAATGTTAGCTGAGTTATACCAGCAAATTAAGAATTGTTTTGTGCATCTCAACATGACATTTAGAGCATATGTAGACTCCAAGATTGTTATCTATTGGATACGAAGTAAGACGGTTAACAAGAACAAATTCGTGCAGAGACGAGTGGAAAAAATTCGCAAAATTTTGGATCCATACTCAATTCATTATGTTAATACAAAAATGAACCCTTCTGACATTCCAAGTCGTTCAAGATCCGTGGATGAACTCCTGGAGGATACCCAGTGGTGGGAAGGTCCTGATTTCTTAAAAAACGACGAACTTCCAACTACAACTGATGAAGATTTAAATAACTCAATTGCATCAGTATTTGTTACAAAAAATGAAGAAAAAGAAGCAGATATGTTTGCAAAATTCTCAAATTTCACCAGATTATTGAGAAGTGTGGCTTACATGCGTCGTTGGATGCAGTATAAAAGATCAAAAAAGGCAAGTCACACAGAGTTTAATGCAGATGAAATCACAAAGGCAAGAAAAAGCATCATAAAATACTATCAACAAAGAGAAATGACAGATGCTATGGAAAAAATCAAAAATCAACAAATCGTAGCAAAGGGACATTTTTTAAGAAGGTTATCACCATTTATTGATAATGATGGTCTAGTAAGAGTAGGAGGAAGGCTACAAAATGCAAAGTTTCTATCTATAAACCGGATTCAACCGATAATTATTCCAAAATCACATCTGTTGACGTTGTTAGTGGAATATATACACCGTATAAATTTCCATGCACAATATTCGCTTATGCAAAGATTAATAATCGAAAATTACTGGATACCTGCTTTGAAATCCAACATCCATAGAGTAATTTCACAATGTCCATCATGCACGAGATGGCTGTCAAAACCGATTCAACCAGAAATGGCTCAGTTACCGGAAGTGCGTCTCAAACCAGCAAACGTATTTGAAAATACCGGAACAGATTTATGTGGATATTTCAACATTCGCGCATCACCTTTAAAATTCGACCGAACAATGAAAGCATATATTGTAGTATTTATTTGTATGCTGACTAAGGCGATTCATCTCGAAGTTATAAAATCTTTGTCATCAGAGGAGTTCCTGTACGCGTTCTCGAGATTTTCGTCCAGAAGATCGACACCAAAACGTCTTTTTTCTGACAATGGATCGAACTACATAGGATGTAACAGGCTACTCAAAGATACATGGAAGGCCGTTCAGGACAAGGCAAAGGATAATTTGGCATTACAAGAGGTAGACTGGACATATATTCCAAGGTTTGCGGCTCACATGGGTGGGTTGTGGGAATCTGGGGTCTGTGCCCTAAAGAAATTTCTAAAACGGATGGAAACTATCAAAAACCTGACAATCGATGAGTTCCAGACAATAGTGTGTAAAATAGAGTATTATTTAAATTCACGTCCACTTTACTCACTCGGCCATAAAGATTTAAATAACTTAAGTCTTACACCATTCCATTTTATCCTACAAAGAACAGGTTCCATACATCCAATCGAAACAATTGACTCCAGGATTCCATTGACAACTAAATGGACACAAATTGTGCAACTGCAGAAGGAATTTTGGATAGATTTTATTCAAGAATACTTAATTACGTTACAAAAGAAAGTCAAATGGACCAAACAGGCCAAAAATTTGCAAGTAGATGATGTTGTCATCGTTAAAGAACCAAATTTAATGCCAGGTCAATTCAAATTAGCAAGAATTACGCAAACTTTTCCTGATCCAAATGGTGTGGTTAGAACAGTGCAAATAGAAGATGCACAAAAAACCAAATTCACACATGCAGTTAATCAGCTTATTCCATTACAACGGGAATTCATTCATGGAATTAGTCAAGGACAAGCTAATCAACTTACTAAGCAGCCACAACCTAACACCGGAAAACTAAATTGTGACTTAGTTCCGCTGAAAAATAGACTACGAAGTCAGCGAAAAATCACAGTCACACAAGTGCTATTAACGTGGCTTGCATTAATGCCAGTTGTTAATGCACAAATAACACATTTACAACCTGGAGTTCACACTATCAAATTAGGAAATGCACAAATATTATCATCTTCAATTTCCGTGAATGTATTAACTGGCATTAATGTGTGGAAGGACAAAACGTTCATACAAAGCAAAATTGACAACTTTACACATACATGCAACCATACAGACCGAGAAATACATGACTATTGTAATCAGTGGAATAAAATGCTACAATTGGAAGCTGAACATTCTTTTAAGATTTTTGAAACTGGATTTTCAACACGCAAAAAACGTAGTTGGGGCTGGTCAGCAGCCAAAGGTATAGGCATTATAGCACCCCATGTACTTACAGCAGGAGTAATGACTTATCAAGAAATAAAGATGAACACATTGAGTGCTGACCTGATAAATGCTCAAAATAAACTGCAAAAAGCCACAAATATCGTCACCAATATAACCAACGAAGCAACAATAATGTCTAATGAAAAAATATCAGAAGTAACAAAGATTCAGACTAAAATTGCCATCACAAATCAAATTCATAGTGATGTTCGACAAATTTCCGAAACAATTGCTTTAGTAACATCAAAATATCTCGATCTGGCGAACTTGCAACCATTGGATGAAGTTAGAAGGCTCCTAAAAAAGCATAAAGATGTCGAGAATCTAGAAATACCATATTTGTCTAACCCAATGGAGTTATTTAGCATATCTACTAAAGAAAAACTCTTGCAGCAAGGAGAAATTGTCATAAAATACAGTATTCCAATGGTCTCATCCACAAAATATAGAAAAATTGCAATAATCTCTATTCCATCATCAAACAGAGACATTATAAAAATCAGTAAACACAGTGCAATATGTCATAAAATCATCATTGATGAGAAAAATTCAACATTTGGGATGATCGATGAACTGACAAATTTTTATGAGGATATTTATGAAGATAATAAATTGCAGGAAGTTACGGACTGCATAAAAAATCTAATGAAGGAAAATACTACAGCTTGTGACATAACAAAGGTGAAGGAACTTCAAGATGAAATATTCAAGCTGGGGGAAGAGATGCTGGTAGTAAATGAAAAAAAATTACACTAGTATCACTTGTTTAATCAATAATGGCAACAAAACAATGAATAATCAACAATTGTCGGCACATCTGATCAAATTACCAGCAGCATGTACGATCAAAACTCAGCGACACACGTTTTCGCATCCACAAGAAGAATCCATTTCAATAGCATCAAATATCTCATTGGATCTTAGCAACATAAAAATTGAGTATCCAAAGATCATACTCAAAAATAACTTGAGCGCAGAATACAATAATGGTCTAATAAATCAACTATCAGCATCGGTACCAAATGCAGTAACCATGCAAATTGCAGCAACATCATCAAGTGCTACGGCCATACAAATGGCAGGAACTTCTGCAATCGCTCAACAACAATTGTCAGCTCAACAACAAGTTTCAGTTCAACAACAAGCTTCAGCTCAACAACAAGCTTCAGCTCAACAACAAGTTGCAGCAGCATCTGTAAAATCGTCTCCTGCACCATCAGGATCTACAATCGTTTCAACGGATGTTATGGTGATCGATTAACAACTTAAGGACTTTTTTCGGCCGGGAAACTGTTTTAAGTATTTCTTTTATTTTTTATAATTTTTCATTTTATCAAGTTTTAAAAATATTAGATAATAGATGGCAATAATTGCCAATTAATGTTTAAATAAGTTTTTACCGTTTATTAATAGTGATTTTGATGATTTCATCATAGATGACATTATCACCAAAGTCCATTTCATAATGTTTAGATTTAAGCATAATGCATGATGACACATTCTGTGATTCATCTTAAAGTTATTTAATTTACATGATATAAATAGAGCAAACAATGAAGAATAAAATCAGTATCTTTTATACTATCTAACAGTGAACAGTGTCTTTAATTGAAATATTCTATGATATTTTAATTACAGATAAGTTTATTAACAATTTGTATTCATCTGAAGTCAATAAAGTATTCAGAGGGAATATATCAAAAACAAGGTACACATTAGAAAACCTTAATAGACAATTTCTAGTCAAATATAGATAATTCCTACACCTAATATTTTTAACTTTGACTAATTACGTCTTGATTTAGGTAATGCATATACAAAAAAAAATCTAACATGATTCAGCTAAAATGAAAAGGTGCCTATTCTATCGTTTTCGTTTGAAAAAAAATAGCTCATTGTTCTTTAGTCAAAATTTTATAAATTTTTTTGAATGAAAAATTCCATAAAAAATTAATTCCATAAAATTACGAGTGTTTGTAAAAAAAATTAATTTTGATTAACTAAAATCGGATAAAATTGTTGGTTTTGGGTTTTATTGCTCTTTGCTAATTTTTAAAATGTAACGAGTGGCAAAAAGTTGAAAATGACACAAAATAAAATGTATATGAAAAAATCTTGATCAAAACCCCTAAATAATATGTCCTAAATTTGGAATTGATACTTAAGAGATCGTTCACTTATTACATAACGCAAAAAATTAGTTTTTAGACCCCCTTCTAACCTTTGTCAAGAAATTTCATAGAAAAAATCTTTCCTTGTTTTATTAGTCATAAAATCTCAAAATAATCTGAGTACCAAGTAATTTTTTCAATAAATTATTGAGTTACTGGAATATTAAGTAATGATAATATATAAGTATCAAATCATGGTCTTTATAATCCCAAAACCTTACAAACTAACCTAACACTTTTTTATGGATCTACAAGTTGCCTGGGCCATGATTTTCGCGTCATCCTTGTTTATTCATTCGACTTCTTCAAATTATTCAACATTAAAAAATTTATTTAACAGTTTTCAAACCAAGGAAATTTTCCGCCCATTTTCGTCCAAAAATCCGAAACTGAAATTTTTCAAAAAAAAAAATTCACGTCTGGAAAAATGGACGAATTTGGGAAGAAAAATGCAAGAAAAAATCCTTCCAAAATCTTTCATTTTTCGAGCCAGATTTTGGGGGGAAAAATTCCGCACGGAATTTCACCCAGGATTTTTGCCAGAAAAAGCCAGGAAAAATTTCCACCCTAAATCTTTCATTTTCCGGTCGGAAAAGTGGAAGAATTTGGATGGAAAAAAAATCCCGCAAGATTCGTTCCAAATTGCTGCAAGGGTTATAGCTCGAACAACCTGAATGCATTATTACTTAAATCAACAATCTTGTGTGTGGTTTTCCTGAAAGCAAGATGAAAATGGAAGATTCTGATATTTTTCAAATGAAATTTTTCTTTTTATTTATTTAGATTTTTATTTTAATATATGCAGAACAATTTTTTTATAATTTCTTTATTTATTAATTAGTTTCCACTTCCACATAATTATGCTCATAAAATTTGTGAAATTCTTTATTATTTTCGTGTCTTACATTAGTAATAACTTAATTAAATTTATTTTACTTCATATTAATTTAATTGATATATTTTTACTTCATTCGCATTCATCCTAAATAATTAGATAATTTAAGTAAATCCTTTCATTTTGATTTAATTAAGGTAACACATACACATCATCATTTTTCATTGCAATGGAAACTTCTTTTTAACAGAGTATGAAACAAAAACGAACAACGTACGATAATTTAAATAAATTTTCTCATTTTTTTTTCTTCTCTTTTGGCTCATGATAAATTCTATATAATTTTTTATAATGAAAGCTAACAGAAAATTCTTGCTTTGCCTTTATTCCTTCTTTTTATGATTCACCCTCTCTCTCATGGAATAAAAAGGAGAGCATAAAATTTAAATAATTTGTGAGTGAATAATCCAACAATTTGTTAAAGCAAAAAGGTTAAAATTCAACAGTTTTATTTTTTTATTTATTGTTATTTTTATTATATGATACCTAAGTAACAAAGAAAATGAAACTTTTGTTTTATTATGAGAAGTACAATACTGTACATCGTAAGTAGATGGAAAAGAGGAAATGAATAGAATAGTTCACTTATTACGTAATGCAGAACAGCGACTTTTTCGACCCCCTTTCCTCTCGTTACAAATTTTGAACGAAAATATATGTTTTAGTTAAGCCTGCTACAAAATCTCAGACCCCCCTCCCTCCTAAGAAGCGAACGTAATAAGTGAACAACCCCAGAGATGATGAAAGTTTTGGATATGAACAATTTGGCTGTACATTGAAATTGTAGATTTATTCCATTTTTCTGCTTTACAGAAAAATCTGAGAAGGTCCGACTGTGATCCCACGAGCTTTATAGTAATGTTTTTTACCACAGATTTTTGACCAAAAAGCAAGACAAGCTAATATTTATAAAACTTTAATGAAAATTTGAATATAAATTCAACTTTTCGACTGCTTTTTATTTATTAGGACTGTTTGGAGCAATTAACACAAAGTTGCATGAAAAAATTACTGGTAACTTTATTTAAATTTTTGAAACTATGCCTATGGCAATTACAAAACTTTTTTAAATTAAAAACTTTCCATTGATCTTTGTGGATTTGAAAAGTGGAAGTTTTTGCATCAAAAAGTTCATAATCATCCCTCAGTGTATAATTTAAAACTCTCAATATCCACCCTTTCAAAATTTCACATCTTTTTCATTTATTTTTCCACCTTTTAATTATAAATTAACATAGTATAATAATGATAAGTGGGTATTATCATATTAAAAGCATTTTTACCTACTAAATCTAGATAGAAAATTTTTCATTCACAGCTGTGTAGTTTTGTTGTAAATGTGGATGGGGATACTAGTGTATGAGCTTAAATCTGTGTCTTTCCTTGTTTATTCATTAAATATAAGAAGATTTTTTGAAATTATAAAATTAAGAAAAAGCGAAGAGAACTTCTTTTTGAAACATATAAGATAAAAAGCAACAAACGAAAACGTTGACAATAATGCAATCTGTTTAACAGAATGCATTTAGTTAATTACATTTTTACCCATATTACTCGAACATCATTTTGAATCATAATTTACTCATTTTTTGTAACATTTTTTTTGTGAGATTTTTAAAAAATTTCAACATAAAATTTCTCTATCAACAATTTATTGAATGAGGATTAAAAACATCATTTTTTTGTTATTTAATTTATTTTTCCTATAATTTTTTTGAGTTACAAATGTAAGAATAGCGTGTGTGGATTTGTGTGAAGATTAAACATGCAGCATAAGTGATATAATGAGGATATAATTGATTTTACATTATGAGAGCTGCACGAGATGGATTTCTTTTTATTTCATTTTAATAGTTTCAACGAAGCGTTTGAGATTTCTATACTTGGCTAAGATTCTGTTTTCATTTACTTATTGATTACATATAAAGTTTCATTTTTCTTGCAAAAAGCTTTCTGATTGATTAGAAATTTCTATAATAAAACTTAAACTTCCTTCATCTACTTACATATTTTCATCATCATTCGTATGCAAAAACTACTTGTATCTATCTCTGTACTTTATTTTATAGTTCTCTTTTCGTTACATTAATGTGGGTGTGTGAAAAAGTTTCATTTATTTTCATTCATTTAATTTAATTAATTTTTTTTGTGGGAAATATATTTACTTTAGAGTGATAACACTTAGATTTAACTACCAACTTATGAACTACTATGTCTCTCTTTTCAATTTTTATTTATTTTTCTTCAATTATTTATATTAAAATATAATCACATTTTTAGCTGAGCTGTACCTATTTATTTAATTATACTTTTTTTTTTTTATTTAATCATTTTATATCTTAACATTATCTAATTATGATTAATTTAAAATATTAGACTCAGTAGCTGAACTTTGGAATATTCTGAATTTTTTCCCTAATCTAACAATACTAATCAATTCTTGGATTCTCGTATATCCTCTCAGACATATATCTTAGAAAATACTTTAAGATGTCCCTATTTAAACGGTCCCAGTTACTTAAATGTCAATTTGTGATTAAAATCGACAGATTAGAGAAATTTAATATTCAGATTTAATCAGCTATTATAAACCAGTCTTCTTGGATTTTTAGCACATGTCCAAGACTCAATGTTTATAAATTAACTGATATCCCAAGTTTCGGGTACTGAATGAAATTAGAGCGATTGAAAATAAATAAGGAGTAAACTAATTATTAACAGCTGACTGGAGCAGCACGACAATGAGGATCAAATTACTTAGGTGGTGCTATCTATGGTGTTGCTCTGTCGCTATATTTATCCATCTACATGGCAATCATAAAATTGCCATCTCCCTGACGGTGTTTGTTGAATGATGTAAATGGATAAATTGAGTGACAAAGCAATACTTTGGTAGTTCGGAGCTCATGGTTGCTTAGATAGGAAGAAAGTTCATCATCAAGTCTATGCAACTCATTTTAAACTAACTTTACTCGAATGTGGAACCCACCTAAAATAGTAATTCATAATGAAATCACTTAATGTTTAAATGCTTCTTACAATGAAATAAATTTTAGCCAGATTCCATTTCATTCATACAGTTCAATTCTTCATAGCAGCATTTCCGCTTAAACAATCATAATCATAACCATAACTGTCGTCATTTTCTTCCTTACGACGAGAGAAAATTGGAGATGAAGATCAGAATGATTTTAATGGCGAGAAGATTCTTTTTTTCTTCTCCTATCATTCATCCAGTGAAATCAGACTCAATATTCGATGAACACGTGTAGGACGAAAAAGAAAACAGATTTTTGTAATAAAAATTATATGAAATATTAAGAATTCTCAACACAATATTCTCGATTTTTTTTATTATTAAAAGAAAAGGAAAAGGATGTTAACGGAAGTATGAATGATCAGCGAAAATGGATACCAAATAATATATAATGTAGAAAAATCGTTAAAATGGAATTGTGGAGAATCGGAAAAGGCAGATTGAAATATCTCTTCTTCATATACTTGTTATTTTTCTACATCGAGAAGATTTTGCTTACTTCTCACTTTTTAGAACTAGTTTTCGCTTTTAGCAGGTTTACGTAATGATATGTTTTTTATTATTTTTTTACTTCCTTATTAATTTTATTTACGGCATAGAAATTCTTACATTTTACTTCTTATTTATCAGGAAAGTTCATAAGAGAAAGATTTGCATTTCTTTTCATACATTTCAGTGTCTTTTTTATTTTACTTCTACTAAATAAAATACAGAGATCCAGTAATAAGGAATCAAAACTTTAGACACCAGATGTTGGCTTATTGAAAATTTTAATTTAAGTTTGAAATTAATCTACATTTATATTAAATTGTGAGCGATGTTCCAAGCATAAACTCGTTGAGTTGTGCTACTTAAACTGAATTTCAAACAATTTTCCATCACATTTCATGTCTTTTGAGTCATGTCTCTCGAAAATTTCAGCAAGCATTTTACATTTGTCAAATCAAAACGACACTGCAAGCTACCATACAACTCATGAAACGTATGACGTATCAAAATTTATGATGATTTTTTAATGTAATGCTATTTTCATGCTTTTGAATTTTTCCATCATCTCTTGAAATTTTGAAAACTTGAGCATGTTTGTCCTGTAAACTGATTTGTTGAAATGCTTTTTTAGATTTAGTTGTATTTGAGTAAGATTCTGAATGTAGCGCATCCAGTTCTAGTGTATTCCCTAACACAGATCCTGAATAGGTCTACTAAAATCCCTATTAGAGGCCTAGTCAGAAACCAGAAGAACATTTGCATGTACATGGATATCGCAACAAATTTAAGAATAACTCTGACCTTTTTAACTTATACGGAATAAAAATATAATGAAAATATTTATAATCTCACCCAACTTTCAAAAAGTCTTTGTTACAAAAAGTCTGCAAACTCAATTCATTCAATCATCATAAATTTTAATGTATGAGAACATACAAGTATCATTATGCAAGACAAAGTTTATAACCGGAAAAAGAACATTTATGAAAAATTATCAAAAAGTTAGGAAAGGAGCTTATAAATAATCCATTTAACTTCATAAACATAACAGCTCAAAGGATGAGATTTACGACATGAAATTAAATTAAAATTGTGTAGCCTTGCCATTGTTTGATCCATTAAAACTGAATGTTTATTGTATTTTTTTTCTTACTTCTTAAATTCCAAAAAAAAATTTGCATATAAAAATCATTTCGTTTTCTTTCTGGTTTGCCAAGTCGAACAAAAAAAAAGAATTGAGAGAAGAAAACCGAAGACGAGATTCATGCAAAAATAAATGTGCATTATTACTACAGTTGTAATTTGAGATCAATGCATGAGTCTCAATAATCCTTAGCTTAAATAAATTGTTTAATAAATTTTACAATATTCTTCATGTTAATAAGTTTCTCATTGTTTTTGACACACACGCATTATGATGCAGAAATAAATCTCATATTTTTTTTTCACTTTTCGTCTCTTTAGAATCAGGTTTGGTCCAATTTTCAAAAATTAGAAAAAGCTTTCGACTTTTCATCTACTTAATATATTGCTCTACGTGAATGTGCTGTTGAAAAATCATTTTCTCTATTCATAATTTGTGTTCACTTTGCATATTCGAGCATTATTTCATCCACACAGTTTTGTTCGTTTATTTTAGGAATTTCTCTAGAAAAATTTATTTTAGGAATTTCTCGTTAATCATCATTTACATAAAAAAAATCTTTTTTACAATGAAAGATATGAGCAATACGTGATGCTTATGACACTCCATCTATACAATTTATATTCCTTTAAAATTTCTTCTCATTCTTCCGATGTCTCGTGTTATTTAGACTTTATCCATTCATTGAATATGGCGAGGAGCTTTAGCTTCATTATTACCGTAAATGTTTTCTTTAATAATTTTTGTGCTCGGCTATGTCTAAACGTAACTCTCACTTGTCACATAATTGCTACAAATGTGTAATCAATAATCATTAAATATCTATGTATTTTTTTTTGGAAGGATGCTTATTTTGGATACATGGCATGAATATCTTCTTATGGATTGTTAATTCATTCTCGATGTCTATTTGGTGGAAAGGCAGTTATGTAGGAATACACAATATTACTTGTCTTAAATCATTATGAAAACCCTTTATAGTGAATGAAGAAAAATATCAAAAATACAGCATACGCCGATGGAAATGTGATCCTGAATGAAAAAAATAAAGGTAGGAAAAGATCAAATGACAATTAATTCAATTATTTAATAAATTCCCATTATTTTTATGAAAATAACTTACCTTGCAATGACATCAATCGTCTTAGCAATCCGGATTGGATGTGGGGGTTCTTTCTTCCTTACTTGCACAAAGCATGTCTGGAATGACAAAACAAGAATTTTAATTAAAGGAATCCTCTTAAAAATGTTTTGAGTTCACAACACAATTTTGTCATACGACTAGTCTGCTAACTACTAAAACAAAAATTTTCCTGACAGACGGACATCACTTTTCTCAATTTTCCCTATTACCGAACCAAAAAAAAAACTATTTGCTAGCTAGAAGAATCTCAAGCTGTTAATACGATTATCTTCTTTGCTCATATGAATCCTTAATTAAACATTCATCTTACTTCAGTTGCACATCCATTATTTGCCGAATGTGTACAGGGACTATTTCCACCGCAACTTGTACATGCGACTATCTCATTCGGTCCACTTGCATCTCTTTTCTTCTCATTCTGGTTGATGGTTGTACCAAAAGTTTCATAAGCGATACAAGAGAAAAAAGTAGAGAAAGACAGATTATTTGTTAATTATTAAGACATATGCATTACGATGAATACAAATTAATTTTGGCTTTACACAAGACACAAAAAAGAGGTCAATAAAGTGTGAGCAGTATAGAACAGGACATTACATAAAGAAATAAAGAAAACGAAAGGAAGTGAAAGAAAATGTTTATATCTACATTAGTCACGTTCCTTAGAAGAAAAAGAAGCACTTAATATAAGATAAAAACTCATATTACGAATTTTTGGAATGTTCTCATTAAAATTATTTCTTATGGTAGTAATGCTGTAAATTTCGTGTACATAGCCTAACGTCTATACATCCATTCATAAATATACGATTGTGATGTGCGTAATTGAATTTATGGAAAAATATTATTATTATGTTCATAGCTCAGCATCAAGTGAGTTATAATGAGAGTGGCAGAAGAAGAAAAAAGGTAGAAGTAGTAAAACGAAAGAGAAAAGTGTATAATAATAATAATAATAATAATATCATTAAAGTGAGAGCATTTCTCTTTCAAAATATAATTCTTGATTAATATGAATAATTTTCTTTCTTGGTATGAGATGCTGTGTGAAAGAAACAGGAAGCGATTTTTCATGTGCACTTTTCATAATTGTTTTATTTCAGTCAAGGGAATGAAATTTGTTGAACGAAGAGATTGTTGTCATGTTTGTTGACATTTTGCGCAGATAAAAAGTTTAGAGTGCCAGCATTTAATGACAGGAAACTGTTCTGGGAAACATAAATTAATGTTGAAATATTTGGAAGTTTTTTCGCTTTAATAATACATTTTTTGCTAAAATATTGTATATTTCCTTATATCTTTAAGGTCAACTATAATTAAATAATTCGTGTAAGAATCAGTTCATTCAACTTTTAATCTGGTATTTCCCAAAAAAAACCCAAATTTGATATTAAAGCATTCCAAATTCGTATTACACATGAAAACGTCTTTCCAGGTTCTGATATTGCGTGAAAAGAAACCATGACTGCCAAATTTATGTTGGAGTTCTGCCACAATCATCAAAAATAATTTACACGAAGAGAATCGTAGATTTATGTAAAAATAGTTTGCAATTACAGGCTACAGTGACTTTATTAAGTATTATTAATTCCTACTGCAGTTCTTTTATATTAATAATGCAATTTAATTTGTATGCTAATATCTGTTAAGAATCTCTCAAGTTTATGGCTAAGGAAGCAGTATTAAAGCTGTCAAAGATTTTTATGGATTTGAATATTCTTCAAATTAACGTTATGAAATTCCTTCCGGTACCTCATGATGTTTATTACAGTCTAAAAAATTTATATCAGTACTTGACCTAAATTTTCTTACTTCGTGTCAAGTTAATATCATAAAAAATTCTGCTCCCTTGATCCTCAACTTATATACGTATATCTCATAAATGAATATTAAGATTCCTCATATTTCATAAATTATACAAATAAAGTAGGAATATATGGTGACAACAGGCGATGAACTAAATGAATGAGTGATATAATTAAGCATAGAAATATCAACATTCATTTTCTTCTTTAAGTCTTAGGTGTAAAAATCATCTTGTTCATAATATTTCACACTTATGAGACCACAAAAACCTGAGAGATTCATTTAAAATACTTTATTGCATGAAATCTAAGTCAGGCACTGTCGTGCTTTCACATTACGCAATTAGATAACATTTTGTTGTCATCTTTATGGTTATATTATGTATTATGTTATTTTGGTGAACGCAACAATGATGTCAAGCTGTGGATATGAAATTTTTATGGATTAATTTCTGTAGAAAGAAAAGGCATTAGAAGAAAAAATTTATAATTAAAGTTTCTAAGGTTTATGGCTTGTATTTAAAAATTTGGAAGTGTAATGATTTATTTTATATTTTTATGGATTCATGTATCGAAGTAGAGTCAGAAATTTGGGGTCCAGAACCATTTGTAAGTGAATCTTGTAGTGTGAAAGTTTGACCTATGTGGACGAGTCAATAGGTAACCTATTAGTTAACATTGACAAGGGTTCAAAAAATGTTCATGAATTTCCAGTGATGATAGAATTTTATCCAAGATACGAGAAAAAAATTCTATATTAAGATTTTTGGAAGACAGTTTCCCTTGCGGAGGTTTAAGTTTACATAGGACAACGGCCTAATGAGAAAAGTAAATTTACATAACTAATTAGACAAAGTATTCATTTAGGAAAAATTCTGTGTCTGGAGAAAACAATTGAATTAACGACATTTTCCAATGAATTCATGAATTTGTTTTGTGCTGAAACGTGGAAATTATTTTTAGATCCATAAACGAAAAACGAGAGGAACATGAAAATTTTTGTATTCGTAAAAGAATTTCTTAATAAAATGATAGCAATTAATTGTTTATTCTTCGTGAGCTTCTGTAAACGACTATTTTTTTCTGTATGTCATATCCGTAGCTTGATATCTTATGTAAACCAGCTAAATGGCAATGTGAAAGCACATCAGTGACTTTATGTTGTTCTTTTATATTTACCGGCTGTATTTTTTGTTAGGGCAAAAGCACATTTCATTGTCATGTAAGAAAAGAAAGAAAAAATGGAAAGAGAAAGAACAAAACTTAGAGTTAATAAATTGTTAAAAGCATCATGACATTACTATAAAATATTAAAATAAAAAAAGTTTTAACATCATGCTACGTTAAGCTCAGAAAAAGTTGAGGCATTTTAATTATCATTAATTACACACATACACACAGGTTTTGCGGCAAGTGACACTTTCCTTGAAAATGTTAATTAATCAAAAGTCAAGAAATGAAACAAAAAGTGTAAGTAGGGAAGTAGAAATGTAAGTTGTACATATACATAGTTGTGGAAATGTCAAAGTAGCAGGATTATGTAAAAAAATATATAAAACGGCTTTGGGCGTATTTTGGTTGTGTCCGATCAGAATGTAAGGGATATGGCAGTGAGCATAAATATGAAAAATGAAATGCAAACACTGCCATTTCAAAAGGCGAGGATGAATTTTTTATGTTTCAAGAATATTTCCATTATTTTTGTGTATACAAAAAAAAATTTAATTCTTTATGTCCTTAGCAAAATGAAGGGTAATTCTGAACTGAAGTTCATGTTGAAGCTATTTATCGATATTTAATATCAACAATTAATTAACATTGGTCATTCAATTTAAACACAAAAAATACGCCAGCATGTCAAGTCAACTCGTTATGATAAAAGCAGCACACCACTCTGAGAAAATCAAATATTTACTTTCAAGGAACTTGCATTTCTGTGCGGAAATTCCGTTTCAATGAACACAGCGTCATTTATAATAGTTCGTGTTGTAACTGAAGAGTCAGTAATTGTTTGATCAACATTGAATTTCTTCGAGGACGTTTTTCTTGATTCCACTGATACAACCTTAGGTATCCTAAACTTTTTGAAGTTTAAAATTTCCTTTAATGGGAACAAAAAATGTTTCTATGTTCTTAAAATGGTTCCATGTTCGTAGAGAATATTTAATTATAATATGTTATGTAAAATGAGAGTAAAAGGAGATACGGAATTAGATAATATGATATGGCACATAAGCAAGTGGAAGTGAATGTCACGTAAGATTATAAAAGCCGCATATTCTATGTGTATATTTTCTCATAATTTTAAAACTTAAGCACCTTGTTTTCTTCTTATTATTACTTTTGGGGTCGATTTCTTGAAGATACATCGTCTTCTATTTCCACAACACTACCGAAAGAGTTGAGGAAATGATAAAATTTTACACTATTGCTATCAAAATAAATGTCTGCTGTAATACGAAACCCTTGTTAAAAATGAAAACTAGGACGCAAGCTTATAAATTTTTCAGTACAATGTTGCCATACATTAAGTTTTTTAAGGGTTCCACAAAAGTAATATTCCAAATTTATCATTTTTCTTTTACTCAGCAACAAGTGAACCTTTGGATGGAGAAAAACTCAAGTTATGGTAACTTACTGGTGCTTAATAGGCTTACATGCCTATAACATTAGGATGTCATGACTAATTTATTTATTTCAGTCACGAAAAAACTTCAATAATGAAATTGACATTTTTCATAAAATTTCGTCCTTTTCTAAATTGTGAAATTAAATTGCACCTTCGAAAAATCAACCCCAACTTTTTTGAACATAAGACAAACTTTAAGAGTAAAAAAATAAATTTGCACTACAGCACTTTTTTCTATACAATTTTTCACTGCATTCAAGTATGTACGTACAGTTTACTTTTCATTTTGAATGAAAAATGTATATGAGGAGCAAACTAACAAAAGTTAAGGTAGAAAGTTATAGAATTGTATAGCTTTGGGTGCTCACACATAGATTTAGTAAAAATAGTAATGTAAAAGTTGAAATTTTTCTGAGAAGGACAGACTAAACATAAAAGTGTAAATAAAAGTTTTATATCATAAATAATTGAGTATAAAAAATTAGAAAGAGACATAAGGAGATAACGGAAGAAACACAAAAAAAGTTTTGAGGAAGGGTTTGAATGAACAAACAGTAAATTGTATAGGAGCAAGGAGGAATAAATGATAGAGGAATTAAGGTCGTGCAATAGTATAGGACAAATGCAATATTTATGGATATTTACAAGTAATCAAATACATCATGTATCACAATCACAGTGGATGTGTGTACAGTACTACGAATTGTGCTTATTATATAACATATGTATGTATAAATAATTAAGAGAGGGGTTAAAAAGATGGAATGATCGTTGGAGACAATGATTCATTGCTGATGGGATATAATATAAAAATGTAGAGAAAAATATATAAATAAATATAATATACAAAGATCCAGTAATGGAATTGACTCAAGACCTGACCAACATAGCGCTCTCTTCTGAGCTTTTTCTGAATAAGTTTTTTTTTCATCAATTTGTTTTTTTTCTTCACTGAAAATCTAATTTGGTTTTATTTTTTTTCCTTTTCCACTGACACAAAAAGTTGAACAGGTCTCGCATTTTAATTTTGCTCGTTTTTTTGTATTTTTTTTGCTTCTACAAAAGAAAATATTTTTTTGGATAATTAAAATAAAAGAAAATTTTGCTTTCGAAATTCGACTATAATTTCTTTGCTTTTTTGTTCATTGCATTTTGCAAAAAAATATTTTTGTAAGTAATGAGAATTGCGAGCGATTTGATTTTAGAATTTTTTTGCATTCTTACCAAGGGACTTGCCAGGATCATTCCAAATCGACTGAGGACTTCAGGGAGTCGCTAAAAGACGATATACACACAATTGATTGGTACTAAACACACTTTTAATTGTATGAACTTAAATTTTTTTTCATCATTAAATTATTGATTTTTTATGATGAAATATTGATACATTTATCATGCAATTGATTGAGATAAAAAGGGAATTTTTAAGAAAACAAAAATTTGAAAATTCTTTTGGCTTTCGTAGTTTAAGATTCGATTTTTTTTTGAGTTTTAAGTGATTTGAGCTAATTTTTGAAATTTCTAGCAAAACTTTTAAGAACATACTATTTTTCGTTAGAGATTAGTACACTTGAAGTAGGATGTGGGGTCGAGACAAATTTGTACAATACAATAGTCTCTTCCACCTCTTTGAATGATTGGCTAAAGATTGAAAAAACCTGAGCCTTGATTCCCACCAGATACCGATCTCTAGATTACTAAATAGACAGTGCTTAGAATACATGAAATTGAGTTTAAAATTTTAAACAGAACGTTGCCAGGTAAAACTCTCGTGGCGAAAAATTATCCTAACGGATCTTCACTTTTCTAGGATTGTTTGAGAATAAACACTCAAAAAATTGTTCAAAAATTCGAAATCCCATCTCAGGGGCGTATCCAGAAATTTTTCAATGGAGGGGTTTTGAAGATTTTTTGTATGAACGGGGGGGTTTTGGGATTTTTTCTTGAAAAACCCTAGCAAATTGAAATTTTTTTCTCCCCTGAACGCTATCACAATCATGACAAAAGAATGTGAAGTTTTTGTCAACAGTTTGGTTCAATAAAATAGCGATTAGACTTCTTTTAAAATTCATAATGCATATTGAGTTATTGATTCAATACCACCACACTGTTTTGCGAATATTACATCAATCTAACATTTAAATCATCATTTGTCAAATAAATGACAAAAAAGAAGGAGGCACACAGTTATTGACTCTCGAATTCTTCGTAAATTTGTATAAGAAATTGAGCAAGGTTGTTGTCATTTTTTATTCATGAACAGAATTTGAATTTTTTCTTTGTAGTGAAAGCTTATCCATAAGAAGAATTTCTCATAAGATAACATATTTCCTTCATGAATACTGTTTACCTTAAAATTATGTGATTTTTCACGAGTCAAAAAGTTGTCACTATAAATCTCATTTCAGAGCCTATATCGTCAAAAAAAAATAATACAATAAAGCCCAAACTCACATATCAACATTAAATCTATTTTATTGCCAAAAGAATTTCCGTTTAATATTCCGAAATAGGAAAATATATATTAAAAAGAAATCTGAGAATATTATGAGTATGTGGGTGAATAAATATGGCAAGGGTAACACAAAACGTGAGAAAGGTACAAAAAATCTAAAAATTGATTTACTTTATGCATGTATAAATGGCCAGGGCTGTTAAATTCGTGAATTTTTAATTAGACTAATCAATAAAATTAATATTAATATGCATTCTATATCAATGTCTGCAGGTTCACATTTTGGTTTGTAGCTAGTGACAATGCTTTTAGTCAGAGAATTTAAAATTTTGATATTTTAATCCAATTTTTTCATATAAGAAATTAATTAAAATTCTGCAAAAAGTTTAGATAATTTTTATACAAAGATTTTTTTTAAAATTTGAAATCAGCGACATTTTGTGTCCTGACCGATAGATGTGAAATTTTTCTCAATAAGGAGCTATCTTAACAAATGGAAACTGCAGAGAATGACACCCCAAGAGACACTAATCCAAAATGGAACTCTTTACCAACAGACATTGATAATTTTGAAATCTAGAATTTTAGTTAAGTATTTGATATGCAATAATTTAGGTCATACCAATCTAAGAACATTTTCTTTAGAACAACAACCCTGAGGATAAAGAAAATTGTTATACAAACTAAAAAAGTTAAGTTCTCTTTATTGCCAATTCATCGAATGTGTCTAAGAAAGTCTCCAAAAGTTTCAAACATTCAACAAAAAAATGAAAGAAAAGGAAAGGAATAAAAATGCAAAATAGAGGAAGGAAAAGATAGACATCCACAAGTTTTATGTCGTCTTAAATTTTTTTTTAATTTTTGTTCTGCTTCAAACTTCTACACATAAACATATACTCATATAAAAAAGTCAGTTTCTTTTGTTTTTCTTTTAGATATGTATCATTAAATATAGAATGATAAAAAATACACAAAAAGGAGAAAGGAAAATAAATGTGCTGAGTACACAAATGTCATAAAAATGTAATCAAAAAGGACCAATCAATTCATAAAAAAAGTTTTTTTTCTCTTTCTTCTAGCATAAAAAATCTTTTGTTCGATAATAGAAAAGGTTTTTCTAGTTTAATGACGAGGAACATATTCGCAATGTTCCCGTAAAATGTTCATCAAATTAAAAAATAAGGAGAAATTAAAACGTCAAGCCTTGGTCATGAGACTAATTTCAAAATAAGCTATGAGACGGATGAGGGGTCGTCATTAACGTACCCAGAGGGCGGGTCTGGATTTTGAAACTATAATTTATATAAACGGAACCCATTTGAAAAACTAATGATTCCTTTAAATTGATTACGCCTAACTAGTTATGATTCGAACAAAACTTTGAAAAAAGTTGGTGTAAACTTTTTGAAAAAAGAGTTTGAGAACTCAGGACCCCCCTTTGGATAGGCCCATGGGAGTCACAATTCTCGGAAAATTTATTTCAATTGAGGAAATAACCTTAAATAAATTCAAAAAACAACCCGATTGGTACAAGTTTTTCATGGCAGCTGGATGACATTCACATTGTGACCAGGTAGTGAACATCCCACAAAACAGGAACCCACCAGCCGTGAAAAAAATTGTGCCGATCGAGCAACCTACATAGGGTATTCTGATCTTTCTTAAAGGAATACCCATTTTAATTATTCGAATAACTGATGCAAACAATGGACGGTTGGATGCATTCATGTTTAAATAATCTCCAAAAGCTCTTGCAAGCAGAAATTTTAAATGTTAATGCTGACAAAAATGCCATCAGAAATGTCCATTTACGAAAGCTTTTCGGAAATAATTTGTCACTTCAATAAATTCCGGTTTGCAACATAATGAAATATTCGACGTTCATAAGGGAGTTTTTTCAACTTCTTAAAAATTTCAACTTTGTCAGTTTTTAAATGCAAATTTAAATTTCTATTAATTTAGATTGTCCTATTTACTCATGACCAAGATTTGAGGTAGAATATGAAATGAGAGAGAAAAAACGAAAATTAAAGGAGATGAAAGGAAAATATGCAATTAATAGAGAGAAGGAAATTGACATGAAAAATTCATTCGCAGAGTTGTTCACATATGAAATATTCACTAACCTGAGTGACAGGATTCTCTCCAGGTCGATAGACGACATTATGTAATGGACGCTTTCTTCCAACATAATTGACACAGACGAATTCAAGTAGTGATGCATAGATAAAGCACATACACACACCGTCCCAAACATTCATTGCTGTTAGATTTGATACGACTGGCAGTGTACTTCGAAATCCATTTGATGTTGTGAAAAAATTCAACATTGTCGTTACGCCTTTTTATTTAATTTTCATTGCAATGAAATGGATGTAATAATAGTTTTTGATTCAATAAGTTTTAATTGCACAGTAAATGAATCAGAGATGGAAATAAAAATAGTATAAAGGAAGAGAGAAAAGATTAAAAATGCAAATTAATAAATGTTTATAAAATCATTATCATAATCATTATTATATTGCATAAATGCGCTTCAAAACAACTATAAAGTTTCAGTCTCCAATTAAATATCGAATTGATGAGATTGTATTTTTTTGTAATTAAGGAGATATTTTTAATCGAATTGTAGGCGCCATCACAAAGCTATCACTTGCTCTATTCATTCAATGAGGATAATGGATGTGCACATTAAATTCATTTATTGCATATTTGCTCACCTATCATAGCTCTAAAATTTTGTAATGTGAATGTTTGTATGTGTGGTGATAGCATTTTTATTTTTTTTTGGAATGTGTGCAATTTTTTGTTGTAGACAGAAAAGTTGGAAGAAAAAAAAGACAAAAAATATCCGGATTAGCAAAGGATTTTCTTGTACAATACATTATATTACATGACGCATTTTCTTAGAGGTAATATCAGATTTTATAAATTATCCGATTTGTAGAATTTAAGTAATAAATATTTTAATGACAAATATAATTTAATAAGGTTTTTGTTTTTAAAAACTTCAAATAAGATTAGATAGAAGAATTAAATATCTTAAAATCACGAGTTCTCAAGTCTCCACCGTAATTAAAATATAATTATCTATTATGCGTTTTTAGCACCGTCCTTTTTTCTACATACAAAAAAATAGATTTTAATTTTTTCTGTTTTTTACTAATACTTTTATTTATAGGTTATAGATGGTTTTTAATCAAATTTACTTTAATTTTTTAAAAATTACTAGTCACTCTAGTCATAATAGTTTTCTGTCAAACTTTCATTTATAATATTTAGAAATATTTAAGAAATATCTAAAAGTCATGAGTTCGAATCTCATAATAAATTAAATAGACAAATATATTATTTGTTTTCTTGTAAAGTAAGCATTTTTTTTTGCATGCATCCAAGAAATTGCGTCTTAATATTATTTATTGACTTTTTACATTTTGCTACGTCTAATATTTCAATGTACATACCTTGCCGGCACTGCATTCCATTCAAGCCAAAATGTTATGAAGGATGATGTTACAAGTATAATGCCCGGTATGAATACAGTTGTGAAATAAAAGTGACGATCTCGTGTGAAGCGAAGATTTACTCTCAAGCATGAATAATTGCCTAGTTTTATTGTATGTTGTGATATATGGGCAATAAAAAGAGGAGTATAAGAAAATATTTCTAGCATGAGCATAAGTAATGTATATACATTTAGAAAGAGGTGCTGCAGTGTTGTTAAAACTTTGGGTTACAGGGAATTAAAGTCGTCCATAAATTTTTAAAAATAAGTTTTAACTTCACTGCAATAGGTAGGATGGGGAAAGGAAGTTGAAATGTTATGAAAAACAAGAGCGATAAGCATGATGAACAATCAGTAATTTAAATGCTATTTATTTACGCAAATCATCAACTCGATGATGTACTTCTTCATATTTTACTATAATGTATGTCATGCATAATGTACACAAATATAAGATACGTCTTTTTCTTATAATAAAAGTTATGTTGTCACTGCTGCTGTTGATATGTTCAAGCTGAGCGCTTTTAAGCCTTACTACTTATCTAAATAATTTTTCATCGTTGAGTCATTTTTCCTCAAATAGAAAAAATCTAAAAATACATCATGAATTTATGTACAATCGAGAAGACAAGAGAAAATATGTTTGTCAATTTGGTATTGGAACTAATAAAATATTTACAGTCGAGTTTCGTTCCTTGATATCTCCTTAAAGAACATTCTAATAAAAGCAATTTTGTTAAACGACAAGTACGCACATCTTTCTTACATGTATGCGAGTGTATAGTCATATGTTTACCTATCATAGATCTTGCTGGTACTGCATTCCATTCGAGCCAAAATGTGATAAATGATGATGTTACGAGAATAATACCGGGTATGAAGAAAGTTGTGAAATAAAATGATCGATCACGAGTAAAGATTAGATTCACCTTTAAGCAGCTGTAGTTGCCTACAAGAAATTCAATTTCGATTCCGTTTTCAGAACATATAAATGTAAGAAGAGAGAAAAGGAAAGAAAATAAAATCAAAAAATAAACGAAAAAAGGGGAAAAAGAAGAAAAATTTCTATGCTTCCTTTCAGTAAAATAGCATTTCAGAATCGCTGTGAGATAAGTTTCATGCAATTTCCATTATACATTTTTTTGCTTGCTATATTCATTCTCATTTGGTACATAAAGACTAAAAGGAGGGAGAAAAAAACTAGAAAGAACATTGGCACTTATCAGTTACATGAATGAGATGCCAAAGCATTTTATTTGCGTTGCGATGTTGAATTTATTTTTATGAGGCGTGTGAGATTTCTGTCTTTCTCCGCATTTACGTTGCCTGTCTTCTCTGTGTCAATCTCGGCGTATGAATGTAATACATATGTATACTTAATGTTGTGTTGTGTAGGATATGTACACATGTGTGTGCAGTAAAAGCTCATTTTCTGTTATTTTGCAGATTTTTCAACGGTTGCATAAATAACAAATTAAGTGAAATTACCGTTTATAAAAAAATATTTTCTTGACTTCTTCACATTTCTCATTTTTATAAAATACAAAACTCGACAGTTTATGCGTTTGCTGCAGTATGACGTAGCTTGTCAAAATCTGTCATCATCTTTAAACTTATGAAAACCATTGAATCATCATCATTTCAATAAATAACTCAGAAATTGTCATTGTCATTGTAAGCACTAAAAATGTCAAAAGATGTGATATGATATAACTCACGTCTTATGGATATTGCTCACACAACAGAAAAATAGGAAATCGATATCATTTCTGGCGAATAAAAATCTCAGGAAATTGAGAATGGAGCAATATTAATATAAATATAAACATCTATACAGCAATGTGCCTTGATGTCAATAAAATCAAGAAGAAAGAAAAACCAAAACAAAATTGCCGAAAAAAATCATTTCATGATAACCATAAAAGTTATAATGCAGAAAGTCGGACCGAGAAGATTTTCCACATCAAAAAAATAATTGAGGTGAATTTCATTCCCTTTTGACAAGTCAAGTGAAAAACTTAAAATTAAAGTGAAAGATGAAAATTTAATCATTCAACATTTTTTTGTTCATCCATCATGCCTTTTTTATGCAAAACCTCGTTGTAGCTTGTTTCCATATTCTGACTGATGCTAGAGCTATGCGCATATCAATTTACATGGTACGTTTTTTGCATCATGAATAACAGATGCAATGCAATGTCATGACAATGTAATGTTGCGAATGTTCTATCGTATATAGGAAGCTTTCTCCTTACATGTTTGTTCAAATGTACTTAACATTTTCGAGTGTGATAAGAGAAGCAGAAAAATTTCTTGTGAGATGCAAGGTGGGTTGGTTAAGATAAGACAAAATTTTTTATACGTTCTTACATATAATCCAATGTGTGCAAACATGGATCTTATTTTTCGAAATTCGAAATTAATGGATCTTATTTTTTCCGTTACAAATTTTCGAAATCATTAAATACACTTTAATACTCAATGGATATTCTGTTAATTGATTACAATGAGCATTCTATTGGTTTATTCATTGAAAACAGGCTATTATAATAGAGAATTGAACAGTTTTCAGCAAAATAAATTTTCCCGCACTTTCCGAAAATTTGAATTTTTTTTCGAATATTTACATAACCTTTCTGAATGCACACATTGGCATATAATATGTAAAAGATTCGTAGCAACTACTTAAAAATTTATCTCATAGCACGAAATGGCATGACTAACTATACAGCAGCATTGCATGAGTACTCATCTATCTAGGAATTAAATTTTTCCATCGGTATTTTTTTATGCATCAAAAAGGGTTCATTTTTTGTACAGAAATTTTGCATGGAAATGAAATAATAAAAAAAGTAATCAAAATGATAATAATAATAATTTTAAAATGAAAGAAAAGTTCCCGTACCTCCGTAAATATCATTCATTGATGGATCGTTATCTTTTTGCAATATAGTGAAATTGTTACAATAGACAAAAGTTATTAGAAATATATTATTTATTTTATATAAGAAATATAGTTTTTAAAAATTACATTTTTTTCTATGGAGGAGATGCAAAAGGCACTGCTTAGTGCTTTTATTCTATACTTTATATTCAATCAAAAATGGAAAATCATAAATATCATTTTATCATAAATTGCTATGTTCCATGCCATAATTCTACTAGAATTCCTGTCATATGCAATACCAAAGAAAATTGCATCACAAAAGAAAATTTCTAGCGCATTTCTCTATTTTGATTTGTAATAATTTTGTTTAATTTCGTATTCGTTAGTTATCTTTAGAATGGGGACATTCACAAATGGTGTCCATCTTAAAAATTTGAAATTTTAGACCATAACTCTGCTTTTTCGTTAAAAAGTTCTGACTTTTTTTCTGATTGTAATAAACAAGGGCGTAGCCAGGGGGCCCGGGTCACCAGTCCAATAAAAATAAAAATTTCCTCCCTAATAAAAATTTCTAGCTACGCCACTGGTGACCAAGCATCAGAATTTTTTGCAAGACATGTATTAACTACCCAAAAGAACATTATTTTTATGAAGAAGTCATGTTCCAAAGCAATTTTTAAAGCAATTTTTCGTATTGAAAATGAGCATTGGCAAATACAGGATGAAGTAGATAGAATTCAAATAGCTTGAAATGAGAAAATTCTTCCATCTACATCAAACAAAAGCAATAAATGAGCAGTGTAGAAAATAAAACAAACATAAAATGCCGCAAGTTTATTTTCGCGTTTTTATTTTGGAAACTCAATTTAAGATTAAAAAAGTTACATTTAATTTTTTGATGCTATAAAAATTGTTTTTGGATGCAGACTACCAGTGAAAATGAAGATTATAATTTTTCAGATTTTACATCTAAATCGTTGAAGGTAAAAGATAAAATTTATGACTTCTGATTTGTTATGAATTCTGACTCGTTTTAATTCCTATGAAAATTTATGAGATTACCTATTTCCATAGATCTTGAAATAAATTTATTCATATTTGCTTCTATGAATTCAAAACTTCGTAATCCTTCAATTAAATATTCATGACGAAGGAAATGTTTTCACGGCTTTACGCTTTAATTTATGAAGATTCAGCAAACTCAATCGTAAAATTTGTGTGCTATTAAATCTTTTCAATAAAAGTTCAACAATTTGCACGATTCCATAATAATCGTAAAAAATTCCATTGGATTGGAATTCGAAAGGCTCTAAATTATAAATTATATTGAGCTCAAAGTTTCACATCTTCCTTAAGCTAAACCTAATATATCATATTTATTTTCAAAGAAAAAATGCGCTAAAAATCATCAAAAAGAAAATTCAATTTATAGAATATAAATTTTCTTCCTTCTTAACTGTCTTCAATTTTCTTCTCAAGAAACATCGGAAAGGAAAAACTTTTCCATTTGGCTCTTCATATTTTTTTTCTTCTTTTTCAACATTCTCTTGTCTGCTTTCATTCTCGACAGTAAAAGAAAAACAATTTTTGAAGGAATTTAATTTCAGCAGCTTGAGGAATAAATAAATAGCATTTAAGAGCGTAAACCATTTAAGTAAGAGGAGATGGAAGTGGGAATGTCTACACATATATGTGTTTAAATTTTAGTACAAACCTCTCCAGCTTCCTTTGACTTCACATAAAATTGTCTGATTGTGTATGAGATATGCGTTGAGCGTCGTCAATGAGGGACTCTTTCGTAAAGTATCTTCGTCGTTCTTCCATACATATGTTATTGCTGATTGCTCATATGAAACTGTAAGGAGGAAGAAAGAGAAACGAATGATAATAAAGTCATTCGAGAGTGTTTGTTATCATTTTTCCATTTCCATGTTTATGAATGAATTACTCTAGAGTTGGAAACATCGAGCATTGATACAAATTTTTTTCGAAACATTCCACACATATCTACGCATATTTCTAACATTCCGAATAAAATACAACACGTCTGTATCTCAATCTTGTAGAGAATTCTCATTCAAACCAATGAGTAGATTCAAGTAATAGAATTCAGTGGTTACACCACTGAGTAAGTCATTTCTGAATGTTCCCAACTCTTGCAACACTTATCAGAATTTCTTCTCTACATGTTGCATAATTTGAAGGGGAAAACAATGAAAATTACTGTTCACATTATATTACACTCAATATAAGATCTAATGAACTGATATATATGGAAATGAAATTGTTTACTTACTACTCTCCAGTGCAAATGAACAGAGTGGATCATCAAATGGAAATATATTCAAGGATCCTTGACACGACAATATAAGATGCCGTCTGCAAAGCACAAAAGTGTGAATGAAAGAAAAAAATAAAAATATTTGGAGCACGTCCAAGAAAATATTCAATTATCATAGTTGATGATTTACAAACCTCATCAAATAATTGATTGTGCCATTGCGATAAATTCTTAAGGCGAAATGCATTGGTATGAGGGGATCCTTAAAATCACCATGCATTATGAAATACGTGTCGGGCAGCCAAATATCTTCATGATGATGTATTGCATTCAAATAATCATATTGCGATTGATTTGCATATCTCAGTCTCGGATCGTACCATTGTTGTTGCAGCAAAAATTCAACTTCGTATTTCTAGGATAAGAGAGAAATAAAGAAATAAGGATAAAGAATTGAAAGAAATTTTTTAATGAATCTACACTGATGTTGCAGAATTCTTTTACTTAATTGAAAGCATGAAGTAGAACTTACTAAACTAGATTCATCTGGTGATGCTAAACTTAATAATAATACGCTAACGTTTACAGTTAAAGTTCCTGAAATTAATTTAACTTTGTTATTATAAAATCTCTCGACAAAAATTCCTTCGTAATGAAGTAGACAAGAAAAATAAGAAAAAGAGGTAAATTAAATAAAAATTGGCAAAAGAAATGACACAAGGAAGAGATAGAGATAGAGATAGTGAGATGCATACATAGACAGAGGTTAAAAAGCCAATTAAATACTTCTTCAAGAAAGAAGAAAAATATCATAAAACTGCGTCGAGTGCATAATGAAATAAGTCATTTAATTTATAACCGATGATGCGAGAATCATCGAGAAAGTAATTTTTTAATAAATGAGATGAAAATTTCAAGGAGAAGTTGTCATTGCAGCTTTCTTTAGAAATTTTGATGAATTTTTCACTAGCTTTGTAAAAAATGATCATTAGTGACCATGATCTTGCATGCTGAATCTTAAACTTGATGTTTTCAAAATGATCAAAATCTAGACTACTTTACCACAAGCTTTTCTGCTTTAAAAAAAACTACTTTCTCGATAGACCAACAACTAAAATGCGACATAAATATGAAAGAGATTACTGTAAAAAGAAAATGGGAATAAGGAAGAATAAGAAGAATTAAAAAATCATTCATGACTTGAATGCGAAAAGGAAAAGAAATTCTTTTGAGCTGAAAATTTCATTTTGTAGTTGGAAGCTTGTGTGCATGTGAATCGTCATCATGAAAATGTAATTTATGTAGCTGAAGTGTGCAGAAATTTAGTCATTTATCACTTTATAAAGAAGTTTTTTATAAAATAAAGAAATTCATGTTGCATCCGATAAATATGGTGACTTAGAACTCTCATGTAAGTATGAAAGTGCCATTTTGCAAGAGAGAAAATGAGAATGAGAGAGATGGAGCGAAGATGAATGTCTTAAAGTTTAAAATTTGATTTTGCTTAAGCTTGCTACTGTGAATGAATAATAAATGAATGCAAAACTGCTTGCTTCTCTAAACATGATTTTCATTTTATGACAAATTGTCACAAGAGATGAATTTTTTATTCTTTCCTCACATTTTTGTCCTTGCGAAGAAACAAAAAGAAAAAAAATAAAAGTTGGGAATGACACTCAAGAAAGTTCGTTGCCACAATAATTTTATAATTAATGTTGTTGCTCCATTGCTCTTTGTCATTGGCAATATACAACTTCTTAAAAATGTTGCTTGAAATTCCAACAAAAAAAAGTTTGTCTCTTCAAAGTTATTTTAATGAATTTTTGTTCATTTTGAAATCTTGAGATTTAGATTCGTGGTTTATGGCATAAACGTGAGCATCTCTCTCGAAATTAAATATTTTATTGCAGTACAAATTCATTAATTCTGAAAAATATAATGAAGTTGAGAAAACAAGAAAATTATTGTAGCTTAATTTAAATAATTTTTAAACAAAGGATGGCGTAGACACAGATTTTTGGAGAGGGGGGAAGGTTTCCTCAAAAACCCCCATCAAATTGATTCATGCACGTTAATTCAGAAAATTTCTATCAGAACCTCCATTCTTTATTTGAAGTAAGAAGCAGCAAACATCTAATCAAGCATATATCTTTGAAAATATTACTCTTAAATCCTCTTCAATTTCCGTTTTATTTTTCCAGTCATGGATGATTGAATATATATTGAAAATAATGAATAACACAAGCACTAAAACTTAATTTGGCGTAAAATACGTAAATGAAAAGTCAATAAAGTGAGAGAGAAGAAATTTGTAGTTCGAAATTGTGTAGTGCATGAGAAGAACAATAAAACGAAAAAGTTAAAGTAAAGAATAAAATTAAGGCCAATTGAGCTGAGATTTAGAGAATGAAAAAGAGGGAAAGTTTAACGAAAAAGTTTTGTGCCAATAACTTTTCAACAACATCTACATCATTATATCGTTCATCTGACTCTGATTTACCGTGAACAAATACAGAGAAGAAACAAAAAATGTTGAAAGGTTTTTGAGGAAAACTTTTTCTAATCGTCAACAATCCGGAAATATTTCCTCCTTAAAATATGAAATCAGAATCAATGAGCGATAAAAATAATAATGAAAAAGAAAAATTGAGTGAAAAAAGTTACAAAATAAATTTGGAATATTTTCAACGGACCACGACTATGTGAGCGACCAGGATATCCCTTAAAGGATGTCTGATTTGACACCATTTCTGTTGGTGATTTTAAATTACAGCAGAAGTCTGCATCTGTAAAAATATTTACATTGAGAAAAAAATAGAGATGTTTACAAAATAAGCATCGTTAGCATCATCATAGCTCATAGTGATGACTCAAAGGTATTCAAAAATAAAAACTAAGAGAAAAAGATGCATCTTTTCACATTTCCCTTCTTTATTTTCAGAGAGTGAAATTACAGTGCTTGTGTATTGTGTTGTGTTAATGAGTTTTTATAAAATATTTTTTTCCTTCTGAAAAAGCAGAATGATATATTACAGAATTTGAGCATAGCAGTTGCTAATAAGCTTTATCAGGGGCGTATTCAGGGAGGGGTTTTGGGGGTTCAAAGCCCCTCCTCCCTTTTTGGAATTTTTTTTCAATTTGCTAGGGGTTTTTAAGAAAAGCATCCCGTCCATACAAAAAAATCAAACCCTCTACCTAAAGAAATTTCTGGATACGACCCTGAGCTTTATATCCCTTTATAATGAAAGCTCTCGAGAATTCATTTGTGTTATATCCGATGAGTTCATTCATATTGAACTGAGAATCATATTCATAATATTAAATTGAGAAATCAATTGATTGGAAATTCGGAACTATAAAGCAAGACTTCAATTTCTAACTTTTTCATTTTTTTCAGAATATCCCAGTTCGATTTTTGGCTCATGTAAAATTAAAGACAAAGCCTTGAACTTGTGTTCATGTCTCACACACATTTTTTATATGAACAGATAAATAAAGACATAAATATGCTTCTTCATTGATACATATTGATCGAAAAAATCGAAGCAATGTTGAATTGGAAGGCTCACCATTCGCTTTCTTAAAATAAAACTAAAGGAAGCTCAAGGCGTTCATATGTTTGCGACATAACAATGAAATAGTCGCACTTGAGTGATCATTACTTCTTTTATAGGTGACATCAGGTATTTATGCTCTTCTTAATATGAATCATAAGCAAAATCTGAAAATTTTACACAACATGATTTTCGTGATTCCTTAAACTACATTCTCCTACTCTCGTATACTATTTTCTAACTCACATATGAGGAAATGTCTTTATGTGAATAGAATAATAAACACAAATGATATGTTCATGGAGTTGATGAGGGTTGTAGCCAGGAGGGGTCAAAATCCCCCTCGAAGGAAAATTTTCTTCAATTTGCTAAAACAAAGTTCAAAAAACCCTCAAACTTTTCCATCCTGTAAAAAGGTTTGATAACTTTCTGGCTACGCCTCTGGAATTGATGCTTACAATTTGTTGTCGATTATCCCTAACAATGGTGTAATTTGGTGAATGAAATTATAACAAATGGAAGTACATATCAGAAGTGATTACATTTAAATGCTGAAGATAGTCAATAATTGGATGATATTTGATGGTTTTGCATGAAATTTTCTTTTCCAAATGAGTTTCGTTTACCACAACCAATGATTTAATGGTGTGATAAAATTTCTGGAAAATTCGGTCAGAGGAATAAGATGCAGGCATTTTCTATTACATTAAGCCTTTGAAAATCCTAAAGTAATGGATACCTTTACTTCCCTTTAGTACCTTTCTAAGTCTATTAATATACATGGAATAGTAAAAGGGAAGAATTCGTTTAATGATCATACTTTAGGTAATTGTATCCATTCAATAAGAAGACTTGAGGCTCCACTATATGCTAATTTATGTTATAGTCTATATCTTGTTCACTCAATTCCTTTCCTTTATCCTACATCCTTCTTAGAAGTGAAGTGAGAAATGGAATGAAAAATTGATGCAGAAATTCAATTTGGCACTTATTCCTTTCTACATTCTATTGTTGCCTTTATCCTTTTGTATTATAGACATTTCTGTTAGATAAACATATTTATGTAAGTAAGGAAAGCGAAAAATTTAATCGTAAGAATCTCGAATGAATGAAAATTGTATCAAAAGCATCACGTCAGACAAAATTCAATCTATATCATTTCATTCTGCAGCGGTATGTGTAGGAATAAGAGATTGAATAAGAAGAATCGAGAGAATGTAAAAAGTGGAAAATATTTTATACTTTCTGCTTTTTCTTACAAATCTTTTAATTCTTCTTCATGTATATTTAAGAGAGGCAACAGGCTACGTTGTGTATTAATATGAATGAAATTCTTTTCAAATGAAATGGCTTTAATTTTTGCTTATATGCGTATGTCACTAAATTGTGAAATCAAATAATTATTTAATGGACTACTCGAATTCAAGTAAATCTGATGTGAACAGAATAAATTTTTTTTGTGTTTTGAAAATTTTCTTTATTTCCTTTTTTTTTAAATCAAGAGATGAAAAAAATCTTCTTTTTAGGTTGAAATCTTTTATGTGCTCCATTCTCAATGTGGATGTATTTTCTAGCTGAAAGAATTTCCACAAAGGAATTTTTTTAAAACCCTCTCAGGGATTTCTTTTATTTTGCTTGATAATCAAGAGTAAATTTAGAGTAAAAAGGAAGGATTAAGTATGTATTACATAATTAAATGAAGAAATCAAGAAGGTAAAAAATTTTTATGCACACAGAGGTTTGGAATGTAATGGGAAAACGAAGAAGATGTGATTTTGATTACTGCTTTATATTAAAGTTAGTAGGATCTTTAAATACTCTTAAGTAATTTTGGAATCATAAGATAAGGCTCGAGAAAAAGTCTAAAAAATTAAAGCTTCATTAACTTTAGCTAATTACTAAATTAACTGTTACATTAGGCTCTACTCAAATTATTCCTAAATATTGGCTTAAATCTTTTAGAGAATTATAAATAATTAGCCATTTACAGTTGATGAAAGCCTTTTAGTCGTAACTTTTTGAAAAATTTGAGTATGTAAAAGACTAATTGACTCTAGAAAATATCTGATATGTTTCTTTAATCCAAATGTTAAGATGAATCACTTTATTCTATAATAAAACTTGATAGCATCATTGTAAAATGACATTATGAAGGAAAAATAAAAAATGTTTAAGATTAAATTTGTGAGATATGTAATGACTCTCTCAAAATAAACCAAGATTAATTCATCCTAAAAAGTCATAAAAAGTCGGAAAAATTCTTCTATTTCTTTCATCAACATGAAATAAAACGGAAAATAGATGCTTTAAATCTTATGATAAGCAGTAAAACAGGAAAGAAATTTCTGTTTATAAAATTTGAAAAGTAAGATTTTCTCATAAAGATAGGGAAAAAAGGTACGCAAATCCGATGATTTCATATCACAAGAATAAAAACGAGAATTTGAGCATGCAAACTGTAATTAACTTACCGAACACCGGCGGTAACAGTCGTTTATCGTATCTCGAGTTTTTTAATAGATGATCAAGAATTTCCTTATCGGATTTTCCAGCGGAAAAACTGTTGAGAATGTTATTTAATCGGAATATACGATTGATTAGTTTCCGCTCGTGTTAATTCGAATAAAGTTCAATAACTTACACAGGATGCGATGCCGCTTCTGTTGATGCTGACGTTGGAGTCGTAAGATAGCATAGAGCTAATATCACACTTGATGCTGCATATAAGCATATTGATTGCCTTACTATATAGTGACTACATGTTAGATTTGAACTAGATGTGGTGTTGGTGGAGCCTGTGGCCTTTATTGATGCTGTCGTGGGAAGAGTGCATTGCGCATCTACACTCGTCGGTGACGTACGTATATTTTTTCGTAATGAATCTGTTCGTTGATCTCCCCTATAAGCTAAAGATGATGCTGATAATGATGATAATTCCTGTTCCTCATTTTCCCTATTATTAATATTATTATTATTATTGCGTCCTACGTGATCCTTACCATATTGATTAATCTTAATATTTTTAATTTCACTAATTTTTGAGATCTCATAACTATTTGTCTTCCCATCTTGCACTTGACTATTAGTTTGATGCTTCAGTAATTTGGTTTTAATATACCATTTACATAAATGGATGATGCTCTTTGGATGCACTTTAGAGCGACTAGGAGTATTTATTAAATCTAATGCATTTTTGTTTGTCACTTCATTTTTCAATGCGCTGCTTGGTTGACTGCATGTATAACCCATATTATCTGAAAAAAGTTATATATTAATGGGATGTAAAAGTTACATAAAAATTGTTTGGATTACAAAAAAGTAATTTAGCTTGAGCTTTACAAGATTTAATATCCAATTAAGGTTCAAACTATGTGGTACTTAGATTTAATGACATTTGACATCCATTCATCTCGTTAAGTTGATAACATTTTTTTTCTAGGTTTTATTGGAACAACTTTATATTATAGCAAAGCGTTTAGCTTGTAAAAGTGTTGACAAAATGAATGTAATAAAAAACTTGAAATTAAAAAGGGAGTAATTGCAATAAAATTGAATTGAAAAACACAACAAAGATGGAAATCATCAACTTTTACAATGAAAAGCAATTTAATCAGTAAAAAGCAAAGCGAAGGCTTCCATTGTTCGAGTAATTCAACTTTCTCTGCATGAAGGAAAGAATAACAGTATTACTGCGTTGCCCCAAAGCCATCAGAGAAAATTAAAATTTCAAAAGATGTAAAAAGTTTGTGCAACTTTATTTGTGCCTCGCTTGCCTGCGCTTATGCTGTGCTAAATTTTTAAAACATTATTATTATGAAAAATGAAATTAAATTTCCGTCAATAAAGCTTGCAAATCAAATCATAAATAATGATGAAAATTAATTTACATGAAAGGAGCTTTGGAACGGACCACTGAGAGAACGTATTCATTTTGCTCTTTATGAATGAATTGGATGGGAATTGAACAGAAAGCAAAATTGCTTTTACACACAAAAAAAACGAGAGAATTTATTCTAATGAGATAGCGGTCGAAACCTTTTTTCTGAGAGGTAATTACGCAAAATATGGTTAATAAATTTTTCGGTACAAAACATTTATGTTTATGTTCATTCCTTCCTCTATTTTGTTTGATGAAAATGGAAAATTGTTTGAATATAAAAGGATCCTTTTTAGGGGCTGGTCTGCTTTTATCTATTTTTGTTAAAGAGACATTAACGAGACCCTTTGTAAACTAAAATAATGTATCGAAGTTCAGAGTCTATTTTTATGTATTTTAAGACATTTTTAAAATATTCGGAACATGGTCTTGAAATAATGTCGCAAATCCTATTTAATACTTTTGGGGTGCTTTTTTATTTAATATTCAAAAAATATCAATTTTTATGTACCAATAACATTGTGGAAGATATAATAAGAAATTAAAACATGAGATTGTTATTATGCCAATGCTTGTTAAGCAACAAATTTCATAACTTTACAAAAATATTGTGTTAATATAAGAAAAACCTTGCTAAATAGAGATTGTAGCAGTTTTCTTAAGGAGGCATTCACTTATTACGTTACGCAAATTTGTTACAAACTTTTTAAAATGAGAACGTCATAAATGAACAACCCCTAACTGAAAATCGTCACCCACACATACATGTATTAATATGCTAGCATCCAGCAACAATTAGGTAATAACAAAAGAAACAGCGAAATCACATCAGAATTTTATGAAGATTATAAATTTATCCAAGAGATTTAACTACTAATTTTATTTATCCGAATTTGCTTTATTGCAGTTTTAAGTAGAATCAGCAGTAGCATCAATATAAAACATTTTTTTTGTGCTTAGCCACGCAATCAGCTGTAAAAGTAATAAATTTTCATCTTATTCCAGCATGTATGGAAAAAAGCCTCCGAGGATTTATTTATTTTTATGCTATGCCAAATGGATCTTTCATCAAAATTTATCATAACGCGAACTGCATTACCTCAATAAAAAAATATAGGAATACGTACAAAATACAGCAGTCCGAAGGAATATGTCTTATATATGATGAGAGAGAAGGAGATCCATACAACTTTTATTGCACAGCAATTGCCTTCAAGAGCTTTTCATTCATTCTTTTATATATATTTATCTTTTTATTTAACCAGAAAAATGAAGCTGATTTATTTTTACTGGATGAAAAATGGCGAGCCCGAAAATTATGACTTTTTATTGGACATCTTTAACCATCAAAATAATTTATTAAATTGCTTCCATTCACGTATTAGGGAATATCTTTTTTATGTTACTTACGATAATAATGATTATGAGGGAGCATAAAACTTTCCAAAAACTTTTTTTTGACATGCATTAGCTTAGTCGAATTTAGAAATAGATTTGAAGCACTTTTCTGCAAGTGTGGGAGACTTTATGATTTATTCAGTTTTCCTTGTTTGTATCAAGTGCTTATTTATTAAACAAAACAAGGGCATGGTCGTTCCTTGTCCTTTTGAATGGCATGAATCATCGATGAAGCAACAGCTTTCCATTTACAGGCATTCTCATAATTAAAATATCAATTAAAGGTCGCTTATTAAATTCAGAACTTGAAGTCGACTCAACTTCATACTTGAAAATCCGAGTCGACTACGAGCGCTGGTTAAATTTAAACTAAATTAATTAACTGGCTATTAAATAATTCTTAAGGTTGAGGTAACAACTTCGAAAATTCTAAATTTATAAATCCACAAGGAAATTAAATAACTTTTTATAGTTCGAAAGAAAATATCTAATTCTATTCGATTGAACAGTAAAATTTTATTCGGTATACAAAGTCATGTCAAGTCATGACAGTGATCGATAATTTCTTTTTTGAGAGAAAACTATTCAACGATCATGATTCATGATATATATTTAGAATTGAGAGAATTTAAAACTAAAATAATTGAAGATCAATATATAATTGGAATGAAGAGCGGTCAGTATGCATACTGTATACTTTTCTCATGTGTATTAATAAATAACATATTTTTGTCTGATGTACAATTTATTTCCATTCCCCATTCCACTTAAATTTTCATTCATCGATGACGAATAAAGCTTTTGTATGTTATTGCTTTATGTCGTTTTGTTCTATCGATTTCTCCGCATTTATTTGTAGATTTTTTTTCAGTTCCTTTCACTCATTCCCTTTGAAAGCTTCTTTTTTCATTCACCTGTTTCGTTATGCTCGTTTACCTCACATACATATATGTATTGAAAACACGAAAAAAATTGGGATTAAAAAATAGAAAAGGATGAAAGGAATTACTGTTGTTTCCATCTCTTGTGCATCATACGTTATGACTACCAAAATATGCATATTGAATGTACACAAAGGGGTTGCAAAAATAGGAAGAACTTCTAGAAACAACATTTAGATAGAACTATGAAGGCAATGCTATAAAAACGAGTTGGAACAAATGAATGTTGAATGATGGTATTGAATAAATTTATTTGAACATGTACATTGTAAAGTTTGAAATTTTCTTGGCAAAAGCTTTCAATCTACTCTTTGTTTTATTTTGTTTGCTCAATTTTTCCCAATTCTCTTTTCTCACTTCCTCTCTGATTCTACTATGACCTGTGACAATCTATTTTTATAGCCTGAAAGTGACAATAAAGTCAATGTTACAATAGTTTGAAAAAATAAAATTAAATTTTTTACTCTCTGCTTTTCTGTCATTTATTCGAATCTGTTTTTATTGGATTAAAATGTAATACACAAGAGATGGTACATGAATGGCATAAATAGATTAAAAAGCTCTATGTCCAGAGTATTGTTATAGCAAACAAGTATATTACTATTTACACTAGAGTACGAATCTATTAATCATATACTTAGTTTATAAAGCTGGATGATCTCTTAATTAAAATTTTATTATTAGAAAATACTTTATTGACATAGATGTGGAGGTTTATTATAATAAAAAATTTATTTCAGAGAATTAGAAGAGTCTGGAATTAAAAGCTATAAATTTTAAATAAATAACTTGATCTTCTTCAAATATTAACGATTAAAGATTTAAATTTGACACATTGCAATGTTAGAATTTCGTAATGATTTCTAAATTAATTTAATGGAGTGGGATGATTTTGAAGAAATCTGAAAAACACATTTTTCACATGTGAAATTATTCGTGTGGCCAGATATTTTATTTTTGTTTAAATATCACCACTATGATATATTTTAGATTCTTAGTTAAAGTCTTTGTCTGAAAATCAAAAGTCGATACGCAATAATTTATGTAATTTAAGGACAGAACAAAGAATTTTAAACAAAAAATTTATGTATAAAATTTTGAGCATCTTTTCGAAAATTTCTGGCTACACCCCTGATACATTCATATCCTTTAAAAATGCAATACATCTTTTAATATTTACATTTTGCAAGATTTACGTTAAATGATGTGAATATTTATTTAAAATGTCATTTTTGAATTATTATGGAAATTATTTATGGAAATTGTGACAGCTGAAACTATGATTGAAAAGGAATTGGGATGTCATGAGTATAACAAATCTTAATTATAGAATGTAAACTGGCTGATCATTATACTTTTTTCGAGATTAAATCACAATTTGTAGTTTATTGAAATCTTACACCAATTAAAATAAAAAAGTTCAAGGTCATTTCAACAAAAATTAATACAATTTAAATAATTTTTTATTCCTTAATTGCTAAGTAATTAAGGGGAAGGGGGTATATATTTTTTTTCAGTTTAGAAACTTATTTTAAATAATTTTTTTGTTGGTCCAATTTTTCTTGAAAGGGATGAAAGTCTAGCTAGAGGCATAGCTAGGGGGGTGATTGGGTGAAAATTTATCCCCTTCTCTGTAAAAAGGCTTGAGTCTTTTGTTTGTTCAGATTTATCTTCCATTTGTCCATATATTGTAGGACTCTTCTTCCTGTGTGTTGAAGGTGTGTCACTACATCTGCTGAATTTTCTGAAGAATGATACAACGCTGTATCATCTGCGAAGAGCGCGATGTTTTCTGTTGTCTCTCTTACAATATCTTGTGTGAAGATGTTGTAGAGAGTTGGTGAGAGCACTGCTCCTTGAGGGACACCGAATTTGATTTTCTTGGTTTCTGACAACTGACCTTTTATAAAAACTGAGAAAGATCTTTCACTGAGGAAAGAACTAACAATTTTTATGAGTGGCAGTGGAAACCTGAGCTTGAGCATTTTATGCAACAGTCCGTTGTGCTCTGTCAAATGCTTTTTCTACATCTAGAAAGATCATGCCTGTTTATTTTTGCATTTTGATGAGTTGGTGAGATGTTGATCTTCCTGTGCGGAAGCCACATTGCTGATTTGGGATGATAACAATTCTATATGTTTGTCAGCCTACCAATAATAATACGAATAATCGATTTTTCTTCCAAGGTAATATAATACGCATCTGACAATACTCAAAATGTTGATAATACAGGATTATGTGGCCTTAAGTGACACACAAAAGTAACCATAATATGCAACAGTTGAACAATCGACCTTTTAATCCTTAATCTTTCTCATCAATGGAAATTTCAGGATCAATTCGACAAACGCAATTTACCACAATGAAGTAGGTGAAATTATTATTTTTTTAATTACCGAATATTTCTCATACATTATTGTTAATTGTGAATTAAGTTTATTAATATCCTTTTGACATTTCGAGTATTTCGAACAATTATTTATTTCCGTCGTAAATATTAACAAAGAATGAGATAAGGAAAGGAAATATTCATTAAAAATTAATGACTGACCTATTGTACACGTGGAATGTCTTTTCATAGTTATTTAGGGTGACAAGTTTTCAACTTTTGTGTTGTTCGGATAGAAATTATTAAAATATAAAATGAACCTCTTTTTTAATGATGAGGACTCTCACTCATTTATAAGATCACAAAATTTCAAATAAAGATATAAAACAATGTAAATAAAAATTGGAAAAGGAAAAGTTAGGCTTGGAAAATAAAGATTTATTTGCAGGAAAACAAATCTAATTTTAAGCCCCATTAGACATTAAGGAGAATTTTGTGGGTCAATGCCAAAAAGGATCAGATTACTTAATATTGATGTCTAACAAGTTTATCTCGCATTTAATTCAACAATGACTGCATAAATTTTTGACATTTTCCATTTCAATGATAAGCATTGACTTAAAGAAATTAATTGTTTGGTCATAAATTTTTACTGAGTTAGCATGATATTTTCGTAATTCCAAATGACGCCAATTCGCTATTTTTATTGATGTGTCTGAACGAGATATACAATTGGTTAGAAAATGTGAATGAAAATTTGGCAGATGTGCCAAATTTGATTTTAAGAGAAACTATTTTGGCTATTGTGAAAAAGAATATGTATAGAATGACGTTTGGAAATCTAATTTCTAAATATGTATGGAATGTATTTACGGAAAAGTTTTGTCACTATAAATTTTGTTACATCTTCATTTTTCACGCATATTTTTCAATTTTATATAAAATTGTCCGATGTAATTTAATTCCTGAGGAATTTCTACTTCTCAAAATAGAACTTAATTTAAATAGAATATCTGAAAATATCCTTTAATAATTAATCCTTTATTTGTTCTCGAAAATTTCTAAGAGATCTGGTAATAATATTTGAATAGAGATTTTTTGCTTTTTAAATATTTCCTTTCATCGTTTTCATTAACTCTTTGAAATCTGTTTTATTTCTTCATTCAAAAGAATTTTTTTCTTCTGTTTTTTCAAGTAAAGCTTCATTAATTCTTTCATTAATGATTCCTTTTATTCCATTCTTACCACTTCATCCTTTTCTTTATTTTCTATTTCAACAAATTTTTAGTAAAACTTATTTTCTTCGTTCTGGTTCATAACAGTATCTTTAAATACATTAAAATTCATGAATTTTTTAAATAAATAATTGTTTTTTGTGCAGCTCAAAATTCTGAATAAAGTAAAAACAGTTTAAATCTAAAACCAAAACTAAGTGACGAAAAGACTTCAAGTCTGGTTCCTCAAAAACTAACCTTAAGAACATGTATTTTAAATTTTTTACAGCATAAATTTAATGTACAAATATGTTAGCGCAGCATAAAATTACTAATTAATATTTATATTAATAATTCTCCATACAAAATTTAGAACGGCCATTTAAAATTTGAGTTTTATGCTTTCTTAACTATTTTATAAACTTTTCTGATAGAATTAAAAAGATCTGTTGAAAACTGTTTAAATCATGAAAATTGACATCGAATTTAATAAATGGTAGTATTAAAATGTTGAAAAGTTGCCAAGGTTTGATAACTCATAAAAATTTAAAAGCTTATAAAATAATTTCTTAAAGGTGCCTCCCTTTAAATCAGAAATCCTTCCAAGAATTTATCAAGAGTTAATCTCGAATAGAAACAAATTTTATTTGACAGAAAAATGAAATAAGTAAGTGAATGAGTCAGATCGTTTTTGTAAATCTCTCGAGTATGAAATTCGAAACCTTTCATAGAAATTAACACAAAACATATTCTTTGGAAAGGTTCGATAAGTCAGAAAATGGTTTCGGAAACATCATTCTGAAATATTCAGGATAACATATGAAAATTGAAATCTGTTTTGCAGATTAATGATTAAAAAAAGCATTTCATGTTGAAAAAGTTTATCTTTTGATCTTAATCGACAAATGTACAAGTTAATTCATGAAATAAATCCTTATAAATTAACGAAAGTGGAAGTTTTATCTTAGTTTTTTTTAATAAGGCTAATAATAAGATAAGAACTTTGAAAGAAAAAAAAGCTTCTGTCCAATGTCAATGGAAAAAAGCTCCCGTGGAGTGTATGTCAATTCACTTCCTGATAAAAAATCATTACTCGTTGTACATAAAATAATCTTAAAAATGTAAATTATATACACACATTTTTTTGGAAGTATAATAAAAGTGTTTTTATGTATAACATTAACCCAATTTTCTCTGTTTTTCTTTTATTCTTTGGCACTGCTGAATTTCTTACACAATCCATTCTTTTTTTTTGCTCGCTCTCTGAATTTCTGTTATTCTGTGAACTTTAATGTATCAAACTGAAAAAAATATGCTATTCTCTACACATCATGACAGGGATATAATATTTATGGGCTGAAAAATGAAGACAGAAGGAAATGGTAGGAAAATACCTTCAGGCTGTATTAAACAACGCATTTACTGTATAACAATTAAAATTTAAATTAATTTAAACTGGGTTAAATAAGCAGTTTTGATTAAAAAAATTTAAATGGGATGGTAAAACAGTGGTGGTTTGGGTGTTAAAACCCCACCCTCGATGGAAATTTTCTTCAATTTGCTAGGGTTTTTCCCTAAAATTTGCCGTCCATACATAGCCCCTGTTCAGGAGAGCAGCCGTAATTTTTTAAGGAAGTAACAATTTTTTTGGTTCAAAACTCAACCAACTTGCATTAATTTATGGTTTTAATGGTTAAGACTTTAAATTCCGTTTTCTGTACAGCACGAAAATATTTTTTTCATAAGGGATTGAACACACATATTAATCAGATTCTTGTACTTTACATTTACAAACATTTAATCAAAAATAACAATGATAACGGGACAATCTGAACACATCTACACGAGAATGTGCTAAAAAACTGTTGATGTAAATGTAAGAAAATAAAGAAAAGCAGAAAATTCCGAGTGAGAGCGAAACATTTTTGCCAATAAATAATTTATTAGTATGTGCTATGCTATCAAATAAATTTTTTCTTCATTGCTCAATCGTCTGAATTTAAAATTTATCCTCCTTATTTCATCTTTGTGAAGATCGAATCAATAAGTGAAGTAAAATTATATGAGAGGGAAAAATTTTCAGCTTTCGATTTAAATGTTAATAAGCTCCATAGATAATTTCATTGACAGGAAGATTATGAGGAAACTTATGAGGTTATTGTCGTGGAAATTGTGACAGAAATTTTTGAAAGTGTTGGTACTTCATTCAATGAAGTTCATTGTTATCGACTTGGAAAATAAAGAAGTGATATGGTCCTGATAAATTCATAGTCAGACTCAAAGTTTTTCATATTTTTTGAATACCTTAATGACATTGATTTTGATAGTATCTACAAGATACTGGAGTGTATCCAAAAAAATTTCAATGGGGTGGAGGGTTCAGTTCTTTTGGACGGGAAAATTTAAGTGCGTTTTTGGATTTTTTTCTTAAAACACCCTAAAAAATTGAAAAAATATTTCCTAAAAAAGGGGGATGTTGACCCTTAAACCCTGAATGCACCCCTGATGTACTCTCCTGGTATCTACAACATTATAATCGTCAATAATTCATAATATTTCTTAAATAATCTCCAAATTATTTATCACCCAAAACTAAAACTTAATCATGTCCATGTGTGAGTACATTGTATAGATTTTATTGTATTTTTATTTTCATTGAGACATTCCTCTTGAATAAAAAAAGACACGTAATACATTCAAACTTTTTCATGAAAAAAGTTTGTGTACTAATAATATGAGTTTGTTATTGCTTATGTCATAGCTGACATATAATTGACATTTAAGTAGGGGTGAACGAATGGATGAATAAAGAAGTAAAAATATAATTCAATTATGAAGTATGAATATGAAATGGCAATTTATTTTCATTCCATATCGGATTTTCTTTTAATGCCATGCAATGCTTAAGCTTGAAATAAAAATAAAAGAATTAAAAACTTTTTTACGTCTTTTTATTTGCTTAAGGCTTAATATGAATACAGAATTTTTCGAGTCCTTGACAGTAACTTTTTTAACTCGTTCGCTCTTTTCCAGCCATAAAAATGCAAATTATTTTGATGTTTAAAAGAGAATGCTTGATAAAAATTAAGAACTCATTAAAATTTTATTTCTAATATTGTAAAAGTTACAAAGAAAAACTAAAATTCACATAGCTTTGCTGCTAGAATGAAGGGTTAATGAGAAATCATGATGAACATCAAATATTCAAGCTTGATCTAAAATAACAATGCTGATTCTATCTAAATTTTTAAAAAGGTTGTTCATCCATAATTTAACAAAGAATCAATTTCACTAGGCCCTTGAATAAAATTTAGATTTACGAAAATAAAAAAAGACATTATTGCTCTTTTTATTAAGTTTTCAAAACAATTTGAATACAAATTAAGAATTGAACAGTTAAATCCATTGGGTTTACTTTTTGCTTCGAGACAATTTCCAATCAATTGTATTTTTTCCAACAAACACTTTACCACAAAAAGGATAAACAAAGTTATTACAAGATTCAAATTTATAAAGTTTGAAAAAGTTTAAGTAAACAGCAAAGTTTTCAAAGCCCGAAGGATGTGAAAATTCAACAAGTTCTTGGCCCATTTCGTTTGTAATCAAAATGTTTTTGTATGAAAGGTGTTGATGGATTCATTCCTTAATATTTTGTTATTACATGTGATATGGGAGTAGTTTGCTGAGTAGTTGTAAAATTTGTAGTTGTGGAAATAAATGGAAAGGATTAATGTTTAAATCATTTTGTAATTGGAGGTACTGGAGGATTCCAGAGAAAATGCTACATTGTTCTAGAGGAAGATGATCCAAACCCGTTTTCTGGCATGTTTGAATTTGCATGACACATAATTTTAAAAAATATTAAACAAAGTCAGAAAGATCTAGAAGTTTAATCACCGCATATATAAAACAATTGAGGACAAAAATTAATTAATGCTTTAAAAGGATTCAATCAGTTTTTCATCAACGTAAATGCATCATCATATCCTTTGAACTTCATTCATTAAACGCAAATGGGTTTCAATTAAAATCAATTAAAACTTAAATAAATTAAAAGCCTTTAATTTTATAAAGGATCAATAATTGCAATTCATTGCATTAATATTGCTGTGATTTTTGTCAATTAAAATCATGAAATTAATTATGATTCATGGCTTCACATGTGTATTTGTAGTATTGAAAACAATTATTCTTGTAGAAAACAATTACTAATATACAATTATAAAAGCCCAATTCACTCCCTGATTCTAGAACGGAAGCCATGTGAAGTCAAATGTGAAGCCATGTGAAGCTATGCTCAATGTGTTAGTTTTTGATGGATGATCATATTGGTAGGGTCCAAGGGCAGGTGGGGGAGGGGGTTCAGGGGTATGTGGGGGAGGGGTCAATGAAGAGTCACTCAGACTATGAAGTATTTTGGGTTTCGCAATATGAATAATTGTGAAACCAAAAATGTGCGAAGATTCACAAGACTTCACAAAACTTTCAAACGTATATAAATCAATGTAAATTTTCAAAAATACTCATTGTTCAATCAGACATCAAAGAGATAACATCAATTTTTTTATTTCAAATCTATCGTTTTCACTTTCCAATAATTACTGTGCAAAAGTATTTGTTGATCAGGCAATTTATCTGCTTCGTTATATCATTGCGGTTTGTGAAGCTTTGTGAAACTATGAATTTATGAAGATTCACGAGACTTCACAAGACTTCACAAAACTTCAAAAAAATTTCAAAAGTTCAAAAATTCAGTGCAAATTTTCAAAAATATTCATTCTTTCAACAGACTTCAATCAGACAACATCAATTTTTTTTTCATATCGAGTTAATTTTTTAGTTAAATTTTTATAGCAATTTTGCTAGATCAGGTAATTTAACAGTTTTTTTTATAATACCGCAGTTTATGATGCGTTGTGAAACTATGAACGTGTGAGAATTCACGTAACTTCACAGTACTTCACAAAGTTTTCAAAAATATTTATTTCTCAAACAGATAACACCAGATTTTTTAATATCCAACGAATTAATTTTTTTAGAAAATTTTTGCAACACAATTTTCTGATAAGGTAATATTGTGGTTTATGAAGCTTTGTAAAACCATGAACGTGTGAAGATTCACAAAACTTTACGAGACTTCACAAAAATTCACATAATAGCCTAAAATTAAAAAGAAATAAATTTTAAACGGAAAATAAAATTTTTTACTTTTTAAAAACCAAATGTTATAACTGAACGACTCTTAGTAAAAAAATCTAAATTTTCGATAGAATACATTTACAAAAATGAATAATGACGAGGAAAATGCCATTACACGTAAAAGACGTTTGGCAAAGGAAAGAAAGGATAGATGGCTGGCAAAACAAAGTCAAGAAAGCCTTGCAAAAATTCGTGCAGTGGATTTAGAATGCCATAGAATTCACATCATTATATTCTGATACCAATTACAATTAAATACATGTTTGATATGAAAATTTTATTAAAGGTTTGAAACATCCAATAGTCACAAAATATCAAAACTGTTAATTCAAGTGAATTTTTGTGAAGTCATCTTTGATCAGTTGAAAATTGCTAAAAAATAGGGTAAAAAATGTTAATTTTGGTCAATGTATTTTTTTGGTCATTTTCTAAAATGGACACGAAGCATTTTAGGTACCACATTTGTTCACAAGATTTGAAAAGGAGCAAAAAATAAGGATACGTTTTTGAGCTTTTGAATTTTAAGCCATCCTGTGACTTGAAATCTTCAAAACAAAAAATGTAAGAAAATCCAAAATTTGGTACTTTTTTGGTTTTGTCATTTGTGCCTAAGGAGGTGATTTTCATAACTTAAATAAATAAAGCATTGCTTCAAAAACTTGGAAACAAAATGACCCATTTTCAAATGTATTTTTTGGTCAAAAAAATGTATTTTTTGGTCATTTTGTAATGATCAAAAGTATTAAAAAGTTTGAAACTTTTTGATGAGGATTTAAAGGTTTGGGTCTAAGTATTACTTGACATAAAGGATTTGAACATAGATGCAAGATAAAGGCATGAAATCATCCATAAAACTTTTTAAAAATTGTTTGTTGACAAGAAATTTCAATGCTCACTTCGGAAAAAAAGTACCAATTTTAACATTTTTTGTGACCAAAAAATACATTTTTTTAAATGGATATATCTTGGATACGACAAGTTTGTGGATTCTGATTTTTCCTGGAGTGAAAATATCCACAAATTGTGACATTTTGATGTATTTTCAAGCAAGCTTAAATGAAGCAGTGAAAGTACAAAGCCTTCAAAGTTTTCAAGTGTAAAAATGACCAAAATTAACATTTTTTACCCTATATAAAATATAAAAAAAAATTATTGGAAGTTTCTTGATAACAGAAAAATCCCAAGGCAAAAGTAATTTGGAGGTTAGGTGTGAATATAACTTTTTTGTGATCTGCGAAGCAGCGCGGCAGGTGAAGTGGCCTGCGCAGCAGGCCACTGAAACTGCTAGTTACTAATACAATTACTAATTAAAAAAAACTTTGATTTTTAAGGAATGCTCTGCAAAAACATTTGAATTGTATAAATAATTCACAAATAAAAGATGTTAATATTTGTTGCCTTCCATATAAAATTTTTATCCATTTACAATAAAAATTCGAATATTTGAAGCAAAAAAAATGAAATTCTGATATGAATTTTTATGGAAATTGTAAAATATTTTCCATTATAAATTGCAAATTTTTCGGTTTCCACATTGTTTCATTGAATTCCAAAAATGACCACAATATCAGATGTATTGTGATATTCACAAAACATAATGGATTTCAATAGAGCATGTAAAATATAATCCTTTGTAGATAGAATATAAATAGAGATGAATACATAAAGATTTGCTAACGAACAGGAATTTTCATAATAGAATGCTTTTAACAAATATTAGACACAATTTCTGATTATTCGATACATATTGAATAGAAAATTTATATTATACCAATAGACTGCATTACTCAGGGTTCATATAAATTTTTAATTAAAATAAATTTTGAAAATAGTTCATACTCAAAAATTTTGTATGAATGATATTTTTGACAAAAGGATTTGTAGAATTTAGAACTAGATAAATTTTTTTGTTGACATCTAACATTATGAAGGAAAAGGATATATATATAAAAGTCTACGCCTAGAGATTTGTGTAATATTTAAATTGTTTACCATGTGAAATTTTTGTAACATGTTGAGGTCTTGTTTATGTCGTTTGTCCTTACCTCTTTTGTCAACATTCAAAAATTTACTACACATTTATATTTTACAAAACTAATTAAAGTCCATTCACCTACTACATTACGCAAAACAACGAATTTTTAGACCCCTTTCCCCACTTGTTACAAAATTTTCGAAATTAATTTTTTTGAGTTGTTACAAAATCTCAGATCCCCCTTTCCTCTAAAATGTGAAGGTAATAAATGAATGTTATAAAATTATAGATGCATATTTCCAGTGCTGAAAAAGTTTTTAATTATATTAAACTCTAAAAGTTTTCACACTCGATTAAGCAAGTTGACATTGCATTATATGTAAATTGCAGATAAAAGCATAAAATTAATTTTTTGTGTCTCATTATTGTGGGAAAAATAAAAAATTACGACTTTACCAATAATATGAAAAAGTTTTGGGTAATTTTAAATGTATTTTGAAATTTACTTCTATCACAATATTCATTTTTTGGGGTATTTTTTTGTGTCGACGATTTGTTTTTGGTTCGACATTTGAGTCTATCTTATCTAATGTAAAGAGGCTAATTTTCAGAAATATAGAACAAATTAAAGCTTTCATAAGATAGAGGACAAATTTCAAAAATAGAGGACAGTCCTCTAAAAACCCAAGCAGATTCTCAGCTTATTTATAATTCACGTCTATAAAAATTTATTATAACAATGATATTGAATGCAACTTTTCTGTTATTTGTTGAGTTCTAACTCTTTAGTTTAAAAAAACTACTCAATACTATCGATCAGGGGTGTATCCAGAAATTTTTCGAGGGAGGGGGTTTGAAATATTTTTGTATGGAAGGGAAAATTTAGGGGGGTTTTTGGATTTTTTTTCTTAAAAACTCTAGCAAATTGAAAAAAAATTCTAAAAGGGGTAGGGAGTTTGACCCCCAAAACCCCTCCCTGGATAAGCCCCTGATATCTATCCTTGTGAAATCACTTCATTTTATCATCCTACTCGTAAACACAAATTCAAAAAGCTAGCTTTAGATTACATCATCCTTGAATAATCCTTAAGTTTTATCAAAGAATTTTAAGTAGGTATCAAATGATTTTTTAAAATCTTAAAAAAGTGACAGAATATTTTTGAGGATATTTCTTCCAATTTCCACAAAAATTATTGGGGGATAATCTAGCTTTAAAACCAGGATACATAGATTATTTAATCTTAATTCATTTCCAAAATACACAAAAACTATCAGAAGTATCGTCCATTTGTATAACTGCTGATTGAAATGCATGAATTATTAATCTTGATAATGAAAATGTTGAAAAATCGCATCAATTGAAATGGCAAATAAAAATTTTCAAAATTGGAAAATTCAGAATAAAATGGAATATTTAATATCATATCCATAAACTTTTTATTAGACAGCAAGTGCAAATTGAAAAATTTTGTGCACCAAATTCATTTCAAATTAAATAGAAATTGAAAATTTAATGAAGAACATCAACAGCAGTGAACAGTTGTGGTAGCAAATGTCATTAAAATTTAGAATGAGTCAACATAATTAGAAGTGAGCGCACTAAATAACATGATGGAATTCCATTATAGTGGAAGTAATTTAGATTTTTCCATGTAATTAGAAGCCACAACTTGCGGTTCAAATAATCCACTTAATTTTTCGCCTTTTTTCCATTTCGACTCTAGTTGGATGGCTTGTAAATTTTTTTCGCATAATAAAACTCAAGCTAAATTCATTAAATTGCCTATTCTGGTGAAATAGTCACTTAAGGTATGTCTGTCATACAAATAATCACGCACTTACATTCATAATATCCCCCTCGAAAGTGGCCCTTGTTTCTCAATAATCCATAAAGAAATGCTCATCAAGAAGTCGTTTATTTAACTCTTTTTGAATCATTCATCCGAATCATGTAGTAAGAATTATGCCACAGTCGTAGAACCGAAATAAAAAATAATATCGGTATGTATATAAAATATGAAATTATGAATATTATACTTTCACAATTCTATCACAACACGAAAGAACATTGTGTGTTCCTTCAATAAACTATTGATTTTCTTTGCTACTTTTTGTTTTTTTGGTTGTGTTTTCGACCCTTGCACGATTCAACTAACTAAAATTTGCTTCTTCTTCTTCTTCCTTTTTTTTCTTCTATTTTTTATGTACTGACTTTTATTTTATTTTATGATCTTTTCTTCCTTTCTGATCAGCACAAATAGAAAAGATTTTCATTTATTTATGAGGAAATAATAATAATAAAAAAAATCACATTATATCTAATTGTATTATTTGCCACACTAGCACATCATTAGTAAGCTATCACAAAAAGATGAAATAAATATTTATTTATTTGTCTCGCGCGAGATTCACGGACGATGCGATTGAGAAATTTATTTTTTTCTTAATATAAAAATTTCATCTCCTCTATCTCACTTTCTCACATACTTGACTATTTCCTCATCACATTAGTATTATTATTTTTTTCGTGTATGCACTTCCTTTACTTTTTCACTTTATATCTATATGATTTTTTTTTCACATGAAGTGCACACAAAAAAAATCAAAATCCACACAGAGAAAAAATATTTTTTTCTGAATTTTAAATGACTTTCTTGAAGCCGTAGCGCGCTTCCTTCTTAATGTTTATCGTTCAAATATCCGCAGCAGACTGAGTGCACTTTCTTGCGGACACTCACCGTTGGAAAAATTAAGTAAGAAAATTTTTCATTCCCTCTTCGTGAGAAGAAAGATTTCGATGAGAGACAATGAAGAGCATGTGCTTTGCTATTGGAAAGTGTTTTGAATTTTACAGACTGATGATTCATCGTATTGATCTAGTAAAAAGCGAAAAGTGGACGTTAATAAAAAGGAAATTTATAAAAATTTAACAAAATATTTAAGAATTTTTTACTAAAAGCTCATGCCAAGCTTCCATTTACTTAAATTAACTTTGAAAAAGCTTGAAAATCGGCAAAATAAGTTTTCCGACAGAGGCGACACTGTCAACGAAAAGGACGATAAGCACGTTGCAGACATGCGCATTTCATGAATTATTAACTGCATCTCTTCGCGAGCAACAAAACAAAGCATGCTTTCCAAAAAAAATCAAAGAAATAAAAAAAAAGAAAATGTGAAAAAATTTTCACGCTTTTTTGTTTCAATGTCGTTTGCGAATAAATAAAAGGGAACTTTTCGATTCTCATTAGGACTATATTTTATGTGTTGTTGCTTCCTCACCCTCCGAATTGACAAACGAAACATTGAGTGGAAAAATCTCATGACACGATTTTTTATTAGTTCCAGCGACGTATTGGATTATCTTGATCATAAAAAAGTTTTTATTTTCCTCTTTTCCGTTCTCGGAATATTAATTTTTTAGCGATTTTTCTTTTTATTCTTAACGATTGAGAAAATTTCTTATGTTTTTCGTTAACAACTTCGTTCATTGACCTGTAGACACACACAAAAAAAATCGTCAATGATGATGATGACATGCTTTGACACAGTTGCAAAATAAGCAAGCTATAATCATGCATATTATGGCTAGACATAGACAATACAATACTGGTGGCTTTCATGTTTAAGTATGCCTTGGTCAATAATAAAAGTTTTCAGACGTAAAGGAATTGTACAATTTATAATTTAAAGTATGTAGAAATAAGAAATAAATAAGAAATAATAAAATACACTAAGAATTTTGAGACCGCTAGTCTCTGGTGAAAAGTTTTTTGTAAAAACCCTGAAATAGAAATTTTAATAATATTGACAGTGACTAGGGGCGTATTCAGGGATGGGTTTTGGGGGTCAAAACCCCTAACCTATTTAGGAATTTTTTTCAATTTGCTAGGGTTTTTTTAAAAAAATCCAACCCCCCCCCCTCTTCCCCTAAATTTTCCCTTTCATACAAAAATATTTCAAAACCCTTCCCTATAAAAATTTCTGGATACACCCCTGATAGTGACCCTTTGAAATATCAATAACATCACGCCCAGGGGCGTAGACAGGATTTTTGAAGGGGGGTGCCCAATTTTTTATTTTTGAAAATATCACTATAATATCACCTTTGTATTAAAACTTAATACTTTTTCAGACATTAGGATTGATTTTGCGAGTAGTCTTCAACATTTTTCTGTAAAAATTTTAATTTTTTGATTTTAAAAATTTGGTTTGAATTTTGATCTCGAGGGTGGTGAACGGGCACCTAAGGACCACCCCCTGACTACGTCCCTGATCACGCCACATCCAAAGCTTTTATTTTTAAAACACCGATACTGAAAGAATAAAAATATTTTTTTTGCATTTTTCATCAGCAATTAAAAAGGCAAACACAGTAAACGATATTTTCTATTATTAAATTTATTGAAATTTGGAGCTAATTAGTGAACATACAGAATTTTTTATTTGCTTTGTAAATGAGTTAAAAATAGCCAAGCGATAAAATTGAAACTCCCAATTGGATACTATCAGACAGTTGAATTGAGTAGAGGTAGCATAGCAATAAAATCATTATTTACTAACGAAGGCGTAGACAGAGAAATTCATGATGAACTCTATGCGATATAATTTATCAGATTTGAAATTATTTGGACATTAGAATGGTTTTGTTTATAGTGTGATTATATCTGAATGTCTTTTGTCGAATAAATGATGATTGCTTAAGTTTTCTATAGGAAATTTAGTCACGTTCTATTTTAAGTTGCCATCAATAGGATTTAATGTTCCTTTTATTTTTGTTGATAATGGGTACTTCTACATTTATTCACGACTTATGTTTCATAATTATATGGACGACATCTAAATAAAACCATTCAATATGGATGGCAAGGCACTGAAGTGTTTTGGTGACATTCTAGTCTAGAGTTTCAGCACCTTATAACAGCGATGCAGATAAACTGGTCATGAGTTGGAGGACTGTCTGATACTGATTTCCAAGGATACTAACACAAATTTCACAAATTTAAATTTTAATTATTTTGAGTGCTGAAATCTACAAACCCATACTCGTTAAACTGAAAAAGAAGCAGCAAAACTTTTCATATTTTAAAATTTAACTTTTGATTCCCTTTAATGCTTTAAACTCTTGGGAAAGAAAGGGATTTCTTTTGCTTTACTTTTCAACCCTCAGAACATTATCTTTTAAGGGTTCATTAACCAATGATGTCCATTCACATGTTTTCTAAAAAGAAATTGCAAAACTTTTGACCACCTGATCCCAGAGGATGTTGGACATCACAAATGAATGACCCTTAGCATAAATGTTTATGGTAACGTACATTAAAATTGTTAAAGCCTTTCGACTGTAATTTAGATTACATCCTGTAATAAAAATTTGTAATGTCCGATGGGGAAATGTTCAATGTAAATTTTTTTTGTTGATACAATTCGATGTGATGCAATAAACATGAGCCATTTTATCAAGAGTCACATTTACACATTTAATAATATCTAATTTGAATCCGAAGGCAAAAAAGAAAATATTTTTATTGGATGGGAATTTATTTGTTATTTTTGTTAGTCATGGGATGAAGGTAGAAAATAAACACTTACTTTAAATCGTTTTATTATACTTATCGTTATTATTACATCGACAATTTTATCCACAAAAAGTACATGAATGTACATACGGAAATTGAAAATTATTTGTAATTGAATAAACCTGAAAGTGTAATCTTGTGGAAATTAATAATAAAAAATGTTTGAATTAAAACACGAGTTGAAATGGTCGTATAACAGTTATCCAATGATATGCTGTTATCATTAATGCAATATTTATTTTTAAAAAGAAAAATTGGAAAAAATTATTAATAAAGTTGGCGTATGAGTAAAGTTTAAATATGAATAGAAGAAACATTACAAAAAAAAGATTTTGCACTTCTTAATATGCTGAAAAAATGGAACAGAAAGTTTCTGAATACATTGAATGTCAAGCGACATTTAGCCATGATTATCTATTATTATCAATCTATTTCAAATATTGATCGCATTCATTAATGCAAAATTGTGAAAAGATAAGCCTTTTATAATTATACGATGTTGAATTTAAATTGAAAATTGCGTCAATTGTCTGAAAGTTTTCTCATGATATGAAAATTTAATTAGATATTTTAAGCCAGATTGTCAATGAATCGTTTAGTAATTAGTAGAAATTGATATTTTAATGATTTCAATTAATCTGGTGATTACATCTAAAATAAGCTTCTAATTACGTATTGGTTATACAAATGTGAAGATACAAATTTGAATATCAATTGACATTTCATCGTAGTTAGCAAGTTGTAGGCTTAATGATTGAGCTAATTACTTGACAAGTTTTTCTGTTGCTTAAATCTTGATCTACAATTTTTTGTTCATTATTCATGCTATTTGAGACACTTAATAAGCTGATATATTTGTGTAAACTTTCGTAATTAATTTGATTCTATTGGATGTTATTAAAAAATGTAAGATAAGCTTATGGAATTGATTATGTTGTGTATTTTTATTCATTATGAAGCCTCCTCACATACTCTTCTTTATTTTTTCAGACAGAGCGATGAACATTCATTTACAAGAAAATATGACAGAAGATTCTTTTGTTCCATTTCATCAGAATATAAAGGAAAATTGATTGTTTCGGTTTGCTTTCATTTGATATTTTTTTCTTAATGTGTTGCGCACAATAAAACTCTTAAAATGTTTATTTTAAGGATTCTTTGTCATTGTTGCTGCTGTCGCTGCTTAGAAAAATGTTATAGATATAAAGAAAAATGTTTTGGTTGAGAAAATAGAAATACACATTATATAAGACTAAATTATGTCATTATCCAAAAAGGGAAAATGTTTCTGTGGTTCTGCTGGTTTGTCACAAAAAAAAGTTTCAACGTTTTCTTCTTCTTTATGAATTTTTTTTTAAATTTTCTACATTTTTTATGTAAAAAGTTGTATCTTTTGACCCCCTTTTCTGTGTCATTTCTTCATTCCTCGACGACTTAATGTATTTTTTTATTTTAAAGAGATACAATATATAATTTTCTTGCTTTGCGTTATCGATATAAATTGAATAATAACAAACTGCCTTGGCTTTAAACTATAGCTCAGCCGATAACATCACTCGTTTGCAAAGAACTTTTTATGTGCAAAGAAAATTATTAAGAACACTGCATAGGCAAGAGGAAACGTTATTCTGAAATAAGAACAAGAAGAAAAGGAAATTTCAATCAATATTGGAATAAATTCAAATAAAAGTAAGAAATGTAAAACATAAACAGAAACTTTTCATTTGTCTTTTGAATTATTGAATAATAAAGAAAAATATGCTTCCATTTACCTTGCTATAACATCTATGGTCTTGGCAACGCGAATCGGATGTGGAGGCTCTTTCTTTCGCATTTGAACGAAACATGTCTGGAAATGGAAAATGATCGAATGAGAAAATGAAAATTTCGTATAAATTTTGTATCACAGCATGGAATAAATTGAATCTTGTACTGTACAAGAAAATTGGCAAAACTTTTTACTTCTGCGGATTTTCTAGAAGAACGTATGTATACGATTTGTAAAATAAAACTGCTTTTTCTTTTTTTCTTCTTTTTTCATTCATTGATAAATTTTCAAATATTTTCCTTTTTATTTTATTAGAATTTCATTCTTGTTTCGTCTGCTTTGTTTCTGTTGCTGAACATATGTATGGACTTATGATATTTACAAAACCTTAGGGATCAATTTTGTCGGATATGAGTTGAGAAAAATTTAAGGATTTCCCAAAATATTAAATTCGACAAGGGAAAGAAAATTGATTTTTACGTAATGTGGCTTTAGGTCACCTTCGAAATGACTTTTCTTTCCTTCTTCATTTCCATCATTCTTTTCTTCTCATATTCCACTACTACTGACGATGATGATGATGATCTACTTTATGCTACACGCTCTTCATTGAATCAACATGACTCATTGAGATTTCAAGTAGATTCTTCCTTTTTGAAGCTCATGGAGCAAGAAGAAGAAAACGATTTTCCCCGAACTTTATGTAATATCCATTTTCAATGCTTTCTCATGGAGAGCACTTGAAGATTACATTCATTAAATTAAGGAACAGTAAATAAATGAAGGGAGCAAATTTTGTTTCAAGGTGAATTCGCATTGACAGAAAATTTCGACGCAACTAGAACCTTATTAATATGTAATAAGAGTAATCATAAAATAAGTTGGCTTGTGCTGATTATACCGAGAAAATTCACAAAACAGGAAGGTCTTTAAGATTTCAATTATTAAGCTTTCTTTTTTTCATAAATATCTTCGCAGCATATTTCACTATAACATTAAAATGCTGTATACCATAAAAATAAATAAAAAGGAAGCCAGATAAACAAATTATTATTTTGTGCAAACATTTTGAGTTCTTATTTCATTAATTTAGAGAATTTTTGCTTCTACTGGTTAGGATGAAAGAGCATGAATTTTAATTTTGTGCTTATTAATAATTTTACAGTCGCGGTTTTATATTCCTTTCTCATTTTGCTGAAGTTTTCGTGAGGTTTATTAGGAATTTTTCTGTTTTATATACCTAATATCATAAAATTTACTAAGACTTGTTCTACATATCAGCAACAAAACTATGACATGCCTCTTTTTGTGTTCTATGAAAGCTCTTGATATTCATTTATTTAAATCAATTATTGATCACCTTTTATGAAGCTTGAGGGAATAATGTTAAATATTTTTTTGTCATCTAATAAAAGTCAATTGACAGATGCTCAGATGCAATTAACATTTATTATGATGTTGTCACATATTCGATATCATGACATCAAAATTTATTGTAGTCAAGGGAAAGAAGATGAAGAGATTATTTTATAGACTAACTAAGAGATTTTTGTCATGAATGCAGAACTTTCAGAATATGATAGCTGTATCATTTTAAGGAGACCATAGTGAATGAAAATTGCTTTTTAATAATTTACTAAACATTTGTTTCTGAGTAAGTATTTCAATACAAATGTCTGTTTATTCGTTACTTATGGATTATCATTTGAAATTCAAATCTTATGTCGCAACAAAGTAACAATACAAATTTTCAAATAATTATTTTTATATCCTATATTTTATAAACAACATTTTACATTTATTATTTCTATTAAAGATGGAATTGGATTTAGTAATATTTTGAATAATATTTATGATTGAATAAGAAAGAAAATTTTTGATGGAACAAAAACTTGCGTCACCCATAGGTGGTCTGCTTTTTTAAGTTTACTATCGTAGATAAGCCACAGGATATTTTATACTTTTCTTTTTTAGATACGACAAAAAACAATTTCCTAAAAATTTTCTCCTTGTATTATTACCTAATAGCATAAATCCCCAACCATTTAGATGTGTCTATTTCACATTCACGGATATATATATATATAAATTTTATCTCCTTCAACTCGATTACGGAAGTTTATTAAGCTTCATATCTTTATCAATGTTACATCAAAAAAAGCAAAAAGCGGTCACAGAAATGTGTGTGACGAGCGTAATGTGAGTATTCAATGTCACGAAAAGGACAACAATGTAGAATTTCTTGTAAAAATGGACAAACATAAGGACATGATACATATTTCGGAATCAACAGCCATGAGAGAATAGAATGAAACTTTTATTCCATTAAAATATAAAATTACCTCAGTTGCGCATCCATTATTTGCTGAATGTGTGCACGGTGATCCATTGTTGCCACAACTCGTACATGCGACAATTTCATTTCGTTCTTGAACTCCGCTGCCTCCACTTGCGGGTGCTTGTTCACGCTTCTTCTCACCCTGAAAATTAATTTTTTCATTGCATTATTTATTAAGTTAATACTTTTTGGACGTATCCATGATAATTTCAAAATTTATATCTTAGCATAGAGTTTTTCTTCAGATAATATTTTCTTATTAGAGTTTACTTCTCATGAGAAAACTTTTGTATTAGTGAAAAAAGAAAGATTTATTATACAATTGGGATATTAGGAAATTGATACTTCTTGCTCGTTGAGAAATTTTGTTGATTATTTCCTTTCATTTGTCTTGTTACTTTCTTTTTACTCTGAGCATGATAAGGTAAGAAAGCAAGAAGGTGCTAGTGCATCATACTATTTAGTGTAAGTTAGGAGCTTATAAGAATCCAAGACTAAAACTTTTCTATTAAATAAAGAATTTCAAACTACAAACTAAAAAAGTGTCATGCGGCAGAAAAAAGAAAGATAAGGTCTGAAATCAAGCATGCAAAACATCTAAAATTATAAATTAATAATCATCTACATGTGCGAATCAATATGTTAATTTAAAAAACGACAATGACAACGTATCTATTATTAACGTGTGTTTATCAAGTGTGTTAACGTCATTAACACGGAACTAGAATGTTAGCAATTAGGTAGGATGAGGAAACAAATCGATAAACTCGTGTGTGTGTTTACTGTATTGATGTATAGATCAATATTATCTTTTCAAACGGAAACTTGATGACACGAACATACAAACATTTTCCTTTAATTTATTTGTGTTAGTAAACTATATTTTGCTGTTTCCACAAACACATTCTTAATTGATCATAAATAACTCACTTGATTTCCACATTCTTCATCAACATTGTCAATTGCCGTTTCCAAAACTTGTGACGACTGTGGATGCGAGACCCTTTTTTGCCGAGGCGGTTTCAGTGGCAACTCTTCTAGCATACCTTCCTTTGAAGTCGTTGGCTGATGTGTTGAAACCGTTGAGTGTGTCGACGTTCCTGTTGCATTCTTTTCATTCGAAATTGCCACATGAAATTCATTTTCTATCGTTTGCTAATTAATTTTTTTTGCAGTTTCAACATTAAAAAAATGAGAAAAAAGTTCGTGCAGGTATCAATAAAAAAAGAAAAAAAAAATAAATAAAAAGTTAAACTAATCGATTGGAAAAATTCAGTGTGATGTCTGTCAATGACAAAATTATGTTTGTTTATGTTTCAGTATCAGGTGAGGAGAATGAGTATTGCTGAAAACATTGTTTTATTGTGCTGTGTATACAAAATGTATGTCATAAAATTTTTAATCTTGTAAAGAACATCAAATAAAAAGATCAATTTCTGTTTATTTTAATTTCTTTTTTTGACATTCACTGTATTTGATCAAATAATTTGAGGTTTGGAATATTCGGGAAAATGAAGATAAAATAATTAATTCATATCAAGAACTGATCAATTAACCCCAAAAATAACTAGTTCAGAAATAATCGAAAATTTCTAGGAATTAAATTACTAAAGTCATTGACGAGTATTTCAGAAAATTATTGGAATCCCTAAAAAAATAATAAATAGAAATCATAAAAATTGATGAAACGCAAAATTAATGTCAATGTTTTCATTTTCTAAAAAATAAAATTGAAAATTCGAAAAAATATCGTGCATAATGCGATTGAGATGGTAAATTGTAAAATATCTAACATTAAACATATAACTACTTTATATAGCTACAAAAAATACATTGAGATAGCAAAAATACAGATTATGCGATGTGCAACTATCATTAAGGGATTTTTGTGGATATTTATGTAGATATAAAGTTGATAATTTATAGTCATTTAGCCCCTATACATGCACAAATGTTCGAAATTTATATCAAAAAATAGAAATACAGACAAAAACGGAATAGAAAGAGAAATGAAGAAATTAAATTGATCGTGAGCTTACCAATGGACTTGCAAGTATCATTCCAAATCGACTGAGTACTGCTGGAAGACGCTACAAAAACAGAAAAACCAAGTACACACGAGTTACAATGTTATTGCTGCAAAGTGCATTTTTTATTGAAAAATAAAAAAATGTAATTTAGACTAAAATATTGGATTTGTGTAAAAACTAGTAAAAACGGTAGAGAGTGAGAAGTGTAAGTGACATTTATTTATGGGAATTGGGTGTGTGGTGTACAATAAAAGCCATATTGCTGAATGCTTTTGGCGTTAGAAAATAATTTTTCAATGAAATAAAAATGAAAATAAAAGCTTGAGTAAGGAAAATATTGAGAATTTAATTGGTAAATTAAGGTGAAATGTTGCGAGATTTAAGTTAGTTTAATCAACCAATGTAAGCGAAAAATCTTCGAATGCTGACTCAGAATTTAGTCAGCAAGTTTCACTTCAACATAATTCAAATGAATTCATACGTAATTAATATCAATTGACTGAAAATCAATCAATATTTTAATGAACAGAAATAATTGTCTTTTTATGGTCATTAAGTTTTATGACCAGCTGTAAAAATTGATTCTAGCCTTTAATTTAAATTATAGTAGCTTGACTGGGCATGATAATATTGGAAATTCAACGAAAAGCTGAAAATTGCTTTAATGAAATTTTCTGAATATGCTTGAAAAATAATTATTTAATGTCATTTGGTCAATGACAATACTTTGAGCTTTATTTTGGAACTTTTAAGAATGCTTGTAAAACACAAAAATCTTCCGAAAAATGCTCATCTTATTTTAGAATCAACGTTCATTTTACTTCAGTAATATATTGCAAGCTGCATACTGTATGACTGCATATTTCATTGTGAAACTCATGTCCATTATATCTCACAAACGACACAAAACTAATTACCTTCTTTATCATGTGAATCGTTCATAAAATGCAGTAAAAATTTATAGAAGCAGAAATTGTTTTCAGAACGTAGAAAATAAATTTTACAGATTTTTGTCCTGCAGAGCATTATAGTCTCAAATTGTGGATATCACTCCCTAATGAGAAAACTTATACAGCAGAGTTCTTGATAGTCATCATGAGCTAAAGTATTATTATTTTTATGTCCTAAGGACATTCTTTGTTCTTTGTCTATGATTATTTTATGAGAGTATCATACCTAAATGACAATGGATAAAAACTCTTTGAGAATACATTATGAATTTTTTATATTGTAATTTTTTGTTGTATTCCATAAGGTTTTCGTAAAACTAAGTTTGTAAAAATTTTAGTCATCGACTATTGAAAACTTAATGTAAATTTTTTAACATAAATGAATTTTTAATCTCTTCGTTGTGCGTAAATACGCTTTATACATCCACTTGTTTATCCACTTGTGGCAATTTAATTTTCATAAATTTTCAAACTTTTTTCGAAAACTTTGGCACAAAACTCATGAAGAATTTATTGCTCAAAAACTTTACCGATCATGATTTTCACAAGAGTATTTCATGTCTTTGAGAAAGAATATAAAGGACAATATTTTCATATTATCTCTGGTTTATAAATTTTGTACACGTTTCGAAGGTACATCGATTCATTATCATTATCATCATGTTTGTTTCGGTCTAATGAAAATTGCAAGTGCATACAACATGAATGTGAACGGATGTAGTCACATATACTTAATCTCTGCTTAATTATCAGTAGTCATATATTTATGGTGATGGAATGTAGAACGCATATGTGCATTGAGTCATTTTAAATTGCATAACGTGATATGCAAAATCTCAATGGACCTTCTAATGTCATAAAACTTTTTCATTTTAATCCTCAAATAAAAACTAAGCTTCAAACTTGCTTTCATGTTCTCAAGCTTGGAAAATACTTTTAATGCATTTTCTTCTATGCTTTACTTTTCTTTCATTGATTTTTTTTCTTCTCCTTCTTTGCTTTTCTTTTCTTTCCGTTGCTGCTGTTTTTTCAACACCAATTTTAAAACGTAATCAAAAACCATACCAATACGTATTCTGTTTAGTGTAGAAAAAATAGTGAGTGAAGGAAACTTAAACCATCCAATAAACTTTGTGCTTGGCAAAATCCGCATGAAATATTTTTATTCTAATTTATTTGTAGTTTTATGGATGTTTTGAAAGTTTAAAATTTTAATAAGAGGAAGGTTTTTTATAGAAAAAGTTATTGTATTTCCTAAAAAATAGCAATGGCAAGACTTAAATCATTTGGCGCAGAAAGTAGTTTAAAATTGAGAAAGAAAGATTGTAATAATAATAATGCGTGAAGAGCCCAGCTTAAAGCTGGAGGCACTGCGATTATAGAAATCTATTGTACCACACCCTTTAGACCTACAGTTTATAGTGGAATCCGAACCACTTGCAAGCTCTGCACATTGCAAGGACACGAGTACGTCATAAGACCTGATGTACCCTGCAATGTACCTAGTACAATTCGTGTGCGTAAGATGCTGCTAAGAAATCATCCAAATACTAGTATATCCTTGTATACCTAGCAATGGAGACACATTATGTACCAAAGACCTCAAAACTGCACCCAACACACGAACCGAGCTTCATAACTAGAACAGTGAAATGGAAAAAGAGCTTCGAAAATTAGACCTGACCTGGGATTGAACCCAGGACCTTTGGCACGTAAGGCCAACGCTCTACCATTTAGGCCACTGATGCCATTTCACCGCTAGAAAGATTGTAACTTATATATGACATTTGAATAAACCCCGATCGGGCTCAGTGGTAGGAGCATGCGACCGAAAATTGCAAAATGAGGATTCGAATCCCACTCGGGATCCGTTGTTCGGAGTTATTTTTTTTTCAAACATTCTTAAAGATGATTTTTGGGATCTTTCCGAGTAAAGTCCCATTTACTGTGGCTCAACAGAACTTTGGCTTGCAGGCAAAATCCAATGAAAGCTAAAACAGAAATAAACTGAACGGCACAACATGGTCGTCAAAGTATCGTTACGTTGTCGAGTTAACGGCTAAACTAGAAAAAGATGGTGCCGTGACAGCTGTTTTAAAGCTATTTACCGCTATTTGATATCAAACAGGAGATATGAAATCACCAAATTAATGTGCTACCAAACAACTATAGCGTACTTAAATGACTGGATAAACATTCAATAAATCCATTACTTATAGAATTGCCCTCAATAAGTTCTTTCTTATTCGTCTTTCCAAAGCGGTCAAAATAATATGAATTTACCCCTCCACTTCTTCAAGACAATAAACAAACATTTATTTATAAACATCTATGGACAAAGCAATAAAAAAGAAGAAAGAAAAACGAGAAGAAAAGTTTTAGGAATAGAGATTTTCTTTTCATTTTCAATAAAAAAGTTTTCATGTTAAAATTGCATTAAACTATCAAATGCATTGCCAATAACACGTCGATGACATAAAAATAATGCAATTTCTTCCATCTCACAGTGAGTCTCATATTGAGTGAGCACTTTGATTATGTGAAACGGGTTTGGAGTATTGAATTCATGAGTGAGCATGATGTATAGCTTTAATGCTTCTATTGCAGTATGTGAATATGGAAATTTCAAGAAACTTCTTTCATTCAGGCTTTTGTAGACTGAAATAATAAACAGTAGTAAAAAGCATTCAGAAAATTTAACAAGAAAAGTATTGTACATATTTCATGACTTAGGTCTTCATGTGAGTTTTGTAAATAGAGAATGAATGTGGAAGAAGCAATTCAAACAAGATTTTTGTGTTTTAATGCATAAATGATGCAGAGAGTTACAATATTTAGGCTAAATTCAATTGAATAATGTATGATGAAGTAAATGTAGAGCATAAATAATATCTTTGTGTGGAATTAAATAAAATTGATTGGAAAATTTCATGTTGAAGATGGCAATGTGAGTATTTTTGTATACTTGTTTTAATGTATTTTGTTGGAAACGATCAATCAAAATTCATATTTAATATATTTTTTACCTGAGTAACAGGATTCTCTCCAGGTCGATAGACAACATTGTGTAATGGACGCTTCCTTCCCACATAATTGACACAAACAAATTCAAGGAGTGATGCATAGATAAAGCACATACACACACCATCCCATATATTCATTGCCGTTAAATTGGATACAACTGGCAGTGTACTTCGAAATCCGTTTGAAGTTGTGAAAAAATTCAACATTGTTGTTACGCCTTGATTTTTTTTTGTTTTTATGTTGGAATAGACAGAGAAAAATAAAGAGAAGATGAAAATAATTTATAAATGGACCAGGAAATAAATGAAAAATTGGAAAGGAAAACAACAAAGAGGAAACAAGAAAATAAAAAAAACGGAAATGATTTTTCTCATTTCTTGCGGAAAGATGGTCAAATTGAATGGAAATTTATTAGAATTGATTTCCATTAAGAGATCATTAAATTCGTCTGTAATTGAAGAGGAAGTAAAACATTATGAATTCCAAATTCTACATCATCAATATGTCATAATTAATTCATGACATAGAATTTATATTAATGATCATAGTCTTTCAAGGTAACGGATGTAACTTGTTTAGAATAAATTTAGAGAAGCATCAAGAGACTTTAGTCTCAAGATGTCGTCCATTAACAAATCTAATTTAAGATTTGTATAACAGCAAGCTGTCTTCAATGAAAATGAAGATAGATGGAAAGGAAATTACATCACGAAAGCATCTTTTCGGACATGGATATTTATGTTTTTCATAAAGGATAACAAAAGTGAGAAGAGTATAAATGAAGTGAAAATTTATCAACTTACCTATCATAACTCTGAGATGCAGAAATTGTACAGACGGATATGAAAAGAAACGGAAGAAAATTTTATTCCAGTAATTTTTATAAAGCTTAGATATTGCTGCATTGCTTTAAGGGTCGTCCTGATATTATGTAACGCTTATGGAGGGGGAGAAGGAGTCAAAGTTTTGTAACGCTTCATATTAATTTTTTTTTTTGATTTTTTCACAACATTTGTTACGGGGATGGGTGGAGGGGTCATTTTTGCGTTACGGAATATCCGAACGACCCCTTATATAGATGTCAAAATTAGCCAGAACATTCACAAACTCTTAACAGATTTTTAAATAAATCTAACCCGAGACAACACTTTAACATGCTATTGATATTGAGGTTTGAGGTTAACTTATTAGGGAGGTATTAATTAGGGCTCTAAAGTTGTATTACAATTTAAATAAAAGAAATGTTTTTTATGGAAAAGTAGCCTCAAAAATTGTTTTTTTGCATTACATAATAAGTGAAGGACCCCTAAAATTTTACGAATTCTAAAGATTTTCAAACAAAAAGCAATTTTTGTTAAGATACTTTTGTAATGGAATTAGGCAAATCATCAATAAAATTGATTCAGATTTTAAAAATTATTTTAACATGACAAACAAATTATCTAAAGAGGCTTTTCAATGAATCATCAAACATCTACAAAAATTACATCAACATCAAAGAAAAAGAAATTACATTCCGCAAGAATCTGCACGTTATTGAGTTTACAAAAAAATTGATTCCCTCCTTGGTTGTATCCATAAATATTTTTGATGAATAAAAAGAAGTATAACAAGAAACAAAAACAACATCCTTTTTAAATTCAATTTATGAAATTCTTTCTTCTTTTATAAGCAAATTTGAATAGAATAATGTTGTTGTTTACTTCGTAGAGTATTCTCAGGCTATGCTTGAGTAGCATTTTGTGTTTTCTTAAGAAAATTTCTCAGGTTTCAATATTTTCTTGATTTTGTTTTAAAATAAAAAACAAGCAAGAATTTGATTTTACATTAAAAGCCTGAAATTTTCCGTCATTCTTCTTGAATTAATTTAAAAAGTTTAAATACTTTAATAAAATTCAAAATTTTCAGCTTCGATAAGATATTTTGAATGTTTCAAGGTTTCATACTTGACATGTCTATAAACGTTTCGGAAAGATTATCGAAGAACACTAAGGCGTTTTACGTAGATCTTTAAATACCCTGAAGCATTTTCGGTAATCTTTAGATACACAATTTCTTGAATACAAATATTTCAAGGCATTTCTGTAGAAGTTGGGATTATTCTTCTTTATCTAATTTATTTTTAATTTTCTACTTTGTATGCATCAGATTCAATAAATTATCTCGTTGGAATTAAAAACTGCTTAGTTTACATTTTTATTATACTCCAGTTTTTAAAAATTAAAACAGAATTGGTCAATATGAAAGAATATAAATATCCCAATCGGCACACATTGAAATGTTGGTTGCCAAGTGGTGGCCGCTTTGTTCTAAGTATACTGTCCGCTTGACCGCCGTGTGGTCAACATTTCAAGGTGTGCCGTTCGGGTAAACCTCCTCCTTTCAATTGTTCCAAATAGTGTTCTACATATATCCACTAGATATTGTACCATACTCCTCATTCTCTTACCTTGCGGGCACTGCGTTCCACTCAAGCCAAAATGTGATAAACGATGATGTAACAAGAATAATACCAGGTATGAAAACAGTTGTAAAATAGAATGCACGATCCCTTGTAAATGTCAGTTCCACTTTTAGACATGAATAATTTCCTATGAATAGATTAACATTTTTGTAAATGAAATAAATGAGAAATGAAAGAGCATGAAGATGTAGCTTGAAAGTTCAAGATAGTTTTAACATTTTGAAATTCAAAACAATTTAGAACCACACTAACCTCTCCAAGTTCCTTTAACATCACAATCATCTGTTTTGTTACGAATAAGATAAGCGTTTAATGTTGTTAATGAAGGACTTTTCCGTAATGTATCCTCATCATTCTTCCACACGTATGTAATTGAGGACTCTTCATAAGATACTACATTGTTTGTCGCATGAATATATATGTTAAGCAAAAAAATGGATGAAAAGAAAGATTACATCTTTAAACATGAAATAGAGTGACTTCTTTTTTTCTCATTTTCCATTCGAGAGCTCTCGAATAAAATTTAAGTTTTTTTATTTGTAGAGCACGAAGGTCCTCGATAGCAATTCTCGCCTTTTTCTGCTACGATTGTTGTTGTTTGATAAAGGAATGAAAATAATACATAGTACGGTAGGTGAAGAGCGTACAATGTCATTGAAGTTCAACAGCCTGTTTTCAAACAATCTCTCTTGACTCAACTTAAACGTGAGTGCTATTGTCATTCAATTATATGTACATCTCTCATACTTACTACTTTCAACTGAGAACGAACACAATGGATCATCGAATGGAAAGATATTCAGCCTTCCCTGACATGATAGTATTAAATGTCGTCTAAGTTGTGCATGAAGCATGTACAAGAGAAATAAGGAAGAATAAGAAAATGCGAGATTAAGGATCTTTAGTATTCAAAACAAAAATACTAAGGAGTCATTTACAAATGACGTCCAAGTGGAATCTGAAGTTCAGTTACGCTTCATACAAACTTTTATTTGTATGAAAATGTTGTAACAAAAATTGAGTGAGTTGTAAAAATCTCATTTGACGATGGACATCATTTGTAAACGACTCCTAAATAAAAAAAACTTTTTCTTATTCACCTCATCAAATAATTGATTGTGCCATTGCGATAAATTCTTAAGGCGAAATGCATTGGTACAATGGGATCTTTAAAATCTCCATGCATAATGAAATACGTGTCGGGTAACCACATTTGGTCATGATGATGTATAGCATTTAAATATTCGTAAAACGATTGATTTGAATATTTCAGTCTCGGATCGTACCATTGTTGTTGCAGCAAAAATTCCACTTCGTATTTCTATTCCGTACGAGTTGGAGAAAATGAAGCAATTAATAGTCAAAGTATGAAAACAAAGTCACAAAAAACTATAACATTATTTTGCATCCAATTTAATGGAATTGAATGAAAGAGGAAAACTTACTAGACTAGATTCATCGGGCGATGCTAAACTTAATAATAATACGCTAACGTTAACAGTTAAAGTTCCTGAAACTTTTCAAGAAGTGAAGAAGAATGAGAAAAAAATAGAAGAAAAAATAAACCACTGAATGAGCTTGTTCGTATGCATTCATATCCATTATATGTGATACAATAGTAGTAGCAATTGAGATGGAAAAAGCAGAGTGAATGTTTATGTAGTTCTTTAGTATGAAATGTGAATTTGAAAAAATAAAAGCATTTTCCACTTGAATAAGTGAACTAGGAGGAGTTAAATAAAGTATGAATTGACAATAATAACAAAGATGAGTGAAAATTTATTCAAATGATATTCAAACACTTTACCAGGAGGCAAAATACGCTTGTCGTAGTTAGTCTTCTGTAGCAGTTGATCTAAAATTTCTTTGTCTGATTTTCCTTCGGCGAAACTATTTAAGCAGAAAAGAAAACAGAAAGGCAAAATAAAGAAATCTTGAGAGAGAATATTTAGTGTGAATAATGACAGAGGAAAGAAGATGAGAATAATGAAGGAATAAATAAATGAATACAGCCACTTTGCGAGTTTTTCTCTGAGTGTTTACACTTTTATAAAAAATAGTCAAAAAGAATGAATGAAGAAAAAGAAGCCTTTCAGATAAATGAAAAAATTTTCATTGTTGCGACGACTCTTGGGTGACTAGCTGCCTCTGAATGTACTTTCTAAAGAGCGTTGTGTCTTTATCTTGTTTATTGAGCATGAAACTGTAAAAAGTTTCTCTTTATTCGAGGACAATTAATGTAAAGAATAGGTAAAGAAAATATTACAATCGGGAAATCTTCGTGAGAAAGTTGAACACCAGAGAAGCATTACTCTTTATCCTACATAATATGTGCTGCAAAAACTCTTTTGAAAGTAATAAACCAACAGCTACATAAAAAAATCTTTCTTATTCCTTTACACATTACAGATTTTATGTTAGAAAAATCCGATTTGTGCCATTTGGAACCGTGTGTTGCATTTTTAATTAAAATACTTTTTTAAAAAGGTTTTTAGTCTTGTTTCAAAGCAATTTTGACATTCTTATTGTTAACTAGTCATCCTTAGAATACAACCTGCAATCACTGTTAGAACATTCTCTTTTCTTTCGTTCCTTTATATTATCTACATAATCTCTTAATAGAGACAAATGATGTTTGAAATAATGGATGAAGTACTTACAAAGGAAGAGGTTGAATTGTAGCATTTTCATCTGCATTCACTAGAATTGGGAAGTAACAAAGCGCTAGAATGGTACTCAAAATTGCATATAAAAGAATGGTTTTTGTTGATAGTGATGCAGTTGAATTGGATAATGATGGAATGGAAGGTTTTGTAGGTAATGTTATTTTGAATAAATTGCAATTCCTAGTTGTTGCTCTACATCTTTCCTTTTGATACATCATTTGTTCTTTGTTTTCAACATTCACTTGTTTAGTCTCATTTTCTATCGATTTTGTGATTCGTTCATGGTTCATTAACAAAATCGATGTCATTGGATTTTTATGGAAAATGAAAATATAGAAGAAGAGATGATTTTACAGCTTTTCTTCACGTTCCTTTCCTCCTCTACGCAAAAAAAATCGCAATCGATCGTTTCACTTCTCCACGCAATAACTGTCAGTATGAGTTTCGTTAAATGACTTTATGAAGACATCTAGAAGAGAGGGAATGATATAAATATAAAAATAGATGTATATCGGAAAGGAAGAACAAGAAGATACATAAAATTGTAGGAAAATAAATTTGACATCGTGTTTGAGCATCATTTATGGGTTTCCAAAGTAATATAGTCTTTTTACTAGACACCGATGGAAGAATTTTCGTAAATGGCTTTATTTGACGCCTCTAATGGTTTCTTAATGTTCCCAACGAGTGGATTTATCAATAATTTTTAGTTGAAGATTTTCCAATAACAAGGTTATTTTGTTAATGAAGTATTTCGTATGATTGATCTAATTGTGATCGATTTTTATAAATTTCTAGTGAAAAAATCTTCTATAGACTATTTCGAGCTATAGATTTAAATCTCAAATATTTATTTTAATTTAAAATTTAGAAATGGAAAAACTTTGACATGGGGACGAGATAAAACAGGCTTCCAAAAACTTATGTACATGAGATCATACACTATCAGTGGTTTACCAAACCTTAATCAGAATTGGGCAGGCAGCAACAAAGTCAAATGGTACAAATTTATTATTATTATTATTATTATTATTATTATTATTATTATTATTTATTACAAATTACAAATATATATTACAAATTTGTGCTATCAGTGTTCACAAGTTTGATTTAATTTGCATAATATTAAAAATTCCCACGAATTCTCAACTACATTTGAATCTAGACAAGCAATTACATAAAATTTATTTAAAGTCAGATAATTTTAATCTCCAGTTCGTGTTCAACCAGCTTTGGTTATGAAAGCATTTCCAATCTTCATGTAAACATTTTCAATCTGATTAAATCCTTTTATTCTCACCAACAAGATAAATATTTTTTTTTGTTAGTGTAGAAACAATGCACATCAAGTGAATTCATACATGGATGTGTGTACATTTGTAGGATTTATTCTGTATAGCTAACGAGAAAGCAATTTCTTTTACATTATTATTGCCACTTTGCAAAATTCATGTACGTTTGAGATACAAGGAATTCATCTTGTTCTCCTTTATATTTATGTTCATATTAATATCTACATAAAATGTGTGGAATAAAAAAGCTCAAGAGAGATTGTCCGCTATATAAATCTAAAGCTCTTAATAAAAAAATAAGACATTCATTTCCTCAAACCAAACGAATTGAGAACATTTAAGGGATTGCCAGATTATCACCAAACTCGTCGGCCTATTGTTGTAAATAATAAATGCAGTTTATGTGATTCATGCTGAATGAAAATATTTTAGCGTAGCATTTTATGGCGCCGACAAATACAGAACATGTAGGCAAGCGAAAGAAAAATGTGGAATTTAACTGATGAACAGAAATCTTTTGTGAGTGTAGTACAGCGCACATAATGGAAAAGACGACAATAAAAATTGTCGTCCATTCATTGTGTTGTTCCATTTTTGAGCATGAGAACAAGAATGGGAAAAAATTTAAAATGCAAATTACTTTTATTTTACATTCCTTTGTCCCTTTCTATCAACATGATCATCATCATCCTCTTCGATGTATCCTTATAAAAATGTTTTCATCTTGATATCACTAAAAATTATATTCATTTGAATTTTTAGGACAAGACACAGGATAGATGAGTGGAATGAGAGCATTTTCCTTTTACTATAATAATATTATAGCTTTAAACGATTCCTGAGGTCAAAATTCATCTAAAGCTTTGACATTCAATTAAATTTTCTTTTTATTGCATCTACATTTGTCTACTTGATACTTTATTTTTGTCTCAAGTATCCCCTAAGAAAAGGATTTACCTCCCCCTATAATTTCTGTCCTTATGATTTTTATCAAATTGCATTCATTCGTTTCCCTTTCTGCTTGATGTAATGCCTTTCATAGCTTGCCATTCTTCTCTTTATTTCGCTATTGGCAAACCGCTGTGGGGATAAGTTTGAGAAATGAAATCAGTTTCCTCATGGCTTCTTTCAAGCTTCTTTTATATTGCTCTAAATAGCATAAAAAATTTCTCCTCTTTGTACTATTTTGCTTTTCTGCTTTCTGTACATTGAGTGTGCACACAGTTATGAATAAAAAATGTAAATATACGTAAAGCTTTACATATAGTAGACTTAAGAAGAAGGAAATCAAAAGAATGATGAAGATTGGAATTTGTATGAATAAATGTTATGCTGTGTATGTGTGTACATGAAAGTTTATTTACTGTATAAAAGGATCCTTCTCTCATTCTTCACATTCACTTCACTGCCTTTAATGCATTAAAGATTTTTTTTTTGCAAAATTATTATTCCTTTTCTTGGAAAATTGGCATGTTGGTAATGGATTTATGTGAGAATTTGATCCCTCCGTCTTTTCAATTTTGAATATTCATTACCTTCCTATATAAGAAATTTCCTTTATTATTTCCTTATCTCATTTTAAACTCCATTTACCGATTCATGCATAAATGTTCTATATTTTTTTATTCAAACATTTCGATTTGGGATTATGTATTTCTCATTGAAAAGTTTCCAATACAGGATACGGTTTATTAAGCATTTAAGTACATTTTCAAAAGCCCTCTTGAATTTGAATATGTGGCTCGAATTAAAATCAATTATGAGATTCTGAATGACATATTTGATATGAAATTAATCTTGTTATATCACAGGATATTCAAATTCATAATGTCTTCATGTAAAATATAAATCATATTGCGTTAGCACAGCCTTGTCCTAATGAGGAAAATAAATCAGGTCTACGCTGATGTTTTCTTCATCCTCTTCCATCTAGGCATAATGAATATTTATAAGAAGAGTTTCAACTGCAGATCTGTCATGCTGAAATAGAAAAATGTTAAAAGAAAATACTTTAAAACATTTTTCATCATTTTGTATTTTTTTTATTCGCGCCTATCATGAAGGTAAAAAGTTTTTTCAACTACACTGATGTGGAAGAGCTCACATCAACTTCTGTTTTGTAAGCATGTATGTTGCATAAAAAGTACGAAAAGATTTCAAATGCACGAGAAATTATACTTCGTATCATCAAAGGGCGATGAAAACATTATGGATGGATAGATGGAAGGAAGCTTGGCAGGAAAAAAATATTCTCAAAACAACATGACTTGCTATCGCAAACTTTTCAAGTTCCTTCGTTTGCATACAATTTACATGAATAATAAATTCACTTCTGTTTATTATTTTTCATATTTGACTGTGTTGCTACTGATCAGAGTTGATTCTTTTATTAAGAAGAGGATGATTTAAATAAAACATTGCTGCTAAGATAAAAACACTTGATTAATGAAATTTTATTCAATGTTCTTTGATGTTGTTATTTGTTTAAGTAAAAGTCATGCATTCCATGTCAGTTTTGTAATGTAAAGTACATCATTTAAAATACGCCAACTCTGTTGCTGATGCTGCTATTCTTCATGAAAGATTTTATTAATAAACTTCCAAAAAAATATTAAAATAAGATATGAAATGAGAAATGAGAAAAGAAGGGAATTTTTATCGATTTTCCTCATTTCAATGCTTTTTTAAAAAAAAAAAAAATAATGTAATAAGCAAAGAGCAAGAATACGAGAAGAGAAGCACATACAGGCACAACATCAACAGATTAATGACTTTTGATTTCACTTTACTGTTGCTGAAACAACCGTGAGAGATGAAGTGAAAAAGAAGCGAGAATTTTTTTACTGGAAGTGAAAACTCGTTTTATTATCACCGTCATGCCGTTTTTATGCTGATTTTTTTTGTACCAAAAATGAAGCTGAGATGAATAAAATTTTGATAAAAGTTTCTTGTTTTCTCAAAGACATTCATAAACTTTTTCATCTTATTTGCGAATAATTTTCCCCAAAACAAAATACTTACAACGAGGAAAATTAAAGATCTACCCATTCCAGTTAATGTCATTCAAAATAATTTCAAGAATCCTATTCAAGAAAAAAAAGCTCAATTATACTTAATTAAAATTTATTCAGATTGACGGATGTATGAGAAAAAAAAAAGTTTTGCGTTCCTTCTTTTAAACATTACTTCCTTTGATGGGCGTGAATTCAGTTGTACTATACAATTTTAATTTTGTAAACTTCACATCCCATGAGCAATATTTATACAGAATTAAATTAAGTTTTTTAGACTGATTTATAAAGAACTCTCTAAAGATTCTATCTTTAACTTATACTTTTAAAAATGTTTGAGAGAATTTATGTATTTTTGTGGTCTACGCACATGCAGAATATGGAAACGGACGCAGAAATTAAACTCAATTAAATTAAATTAGGAAAAATCTGGAAAAATTACTAAATTGAAGATTGTTTATTTTTTTGTCATAGACAAGTGCTTGTTTTAGTTGCATTAGCCCAAATTCAATTTTTGCCAGATTTTTGTTCCCGATAATTCCCAGTGCAGAGAATAATAATGTATATTAGTTTTAGAATCACACTTTTCATAAGGAATTTCCTTCCTAATAAAAAAAATTCTTGCCACATCGAAATACCAAGTTAGAGAAAATGTAAGCTACTCGTTTAGACTCACAATCAATGAAAAAAGTTGGGTACGTTTATATTAAATAACTTTTTAGCATAGCTTTTTCAGTTTTATTCCATCTGTTCGTTCCCGACGGCAATAAATTTTAATGAATGCATCATTCTTGATCCTTCTGACTCATATTTAAACTTCCATGCTATTTGACCATGACACAAATAGTAAATCAGGAAAAAAGTATTTTTTTTGAATAAATTTAAGGCAATACGCGAGTCAATGTCGAGTAAAAGTTTTGTTGTAACATGTATAATTATGTATGTATATATTAGTAAGTAAATGCATGAGAATGGTTAGCATGGTTCAGTGAATTAAATGATGGCGGTAAGGAAAATAATGAAATGCATTAAAGTTTCTCCATGTTTGTTACAGGCGCGATTATTGTGTGACCCGAATGTTATTAGTACATATACGAAAGTGAATATTTTTAAGTAGAAAACTGTGTATCATATTATGCCGCAAGGACTTTAGCTATAATGATTCCAGAAAGAGCTACACTTAAAAACATGCAAGCAACAGCAAGGACTTAATTTGTGTCGTGCCAACTCAACTGTATCATGATTATGCTATTCCTACATCCTTTTCATCCATACCCTCTACACTCGTCCACCATTGCCAAGAACTTTCAAGCACGACAATATTTTAATGAGTTTCCAGGACGCAAAAACACAACAACTTTTGTTTTTCTTGTTCTGGTTACTTTCCACTCCTTTTTCCTTGTTCTTATTTGTTCAAACTTGTTGTTTACTTAATTTTCCTTTTTTCACTTTTAGCCTAAAGTGTGAGTGTGCGAGCATAATACAGAATATTTTATGAAGCATAATACAATAATATGATGGGAAAGTATTGCAGATGTATACATAAATATGATACTTATCCATGAATCATCATAACATCATGCAGATTGAAAAAGTTTACTCTGCCATCATCGGGGGTTATTTTTTGCCTCAGTATAAATCTGACAGTAAACAACAGAAAGACATATAAAAGCTAATCATTGGTTGGACTTTTTAACTTTCGTTTCTGGATGTTTCTTTTTCTTAGTGGTCATGAATGATGAATTATGATGTTCTTTTTCACGTTTTGTGGAAATGATTATGAGTTGGAGGAAAAATAAAAGCTTGACTTTTTTGTTGAACTTCTGAATGACTTTTTGATGTTCTTTGTTTTACTTGATTTATTTACTGGACTGTACAACAAGCTCATTGTTTTGTGGGACCTTTTTCTTCTGATTTTTGTGATTTTGTTGTCGATCTTTTTTTGGAGGGGTCATTTTGAAATGATGTACTCTGAAGTCTAACAGCTTTAGATCCCCTCATCAATGGGACGTCATAATTAAACATCCCTCTACACAAATCACACAATATCAAAATGAATGATTGAAATCTACCATGCCAGATTGAATCCAACAGTTTGAATAATTAAGCTCATGATTCATAATAATTAAATTGATTGAATAAACTTCCGAGCTTATAAAATAACATTTCGTGACGATGATTTAATTTTATGTTGTGAACTCTCAAGGCTGATGAAGTTGTTGATCATAATCAGAGTTCCTTGAAATATTATTCACAAGTCATAATCTCTTCATTTCCGACTTGAATTATATAAAGTAATTAAACTATTCTTAGGAATTAAAACATCTTCACAAGAACATTTAAATATTAAATAATTTATATATAGTAAACCATAATCCATAAATTTTCTAGGCAATTAAATTTTTTAGAGTAAAAATATCTGCTTTTGCATTGTCTGCATGATTGTCAGTGTTTTGACTTAATGATTATAATTATTAATAATTATTTGTTTACTTTTATAACTAAATAAATATTGTGTTCATAATTAAGGAACATTAAAAAATAATTTTCAATATTTATATGACAAACACTCGAGGATAAAAAATGCAGTTTTGGATGGACATGCGCTGATATTCAATTGGTTAGTTCTTCATACCAACGTATAGCTTACATAATTTTCATTCTATAGAATTTTCTCCTCATTATTTTATCTCACAATTTGAAGTCATAATTCATAAAGTATGAAAGAACCTTAATTGCAAGCACATTAATTGTGACGATTGCTGAGAGAAAATGATGAAGAGCAAACAGAGTTGAAAGAGAAATGATAAAATTGCTGGTAATAAGAAAGCAATCATCATTTAAGGTTGTGCGGAAAGACAATAAAAGCAGCAATTTTTATGTCAGCACGTGAACGTATAAAAAAATGAATTGACAGCGAGAGGAGCGAACCTTGGTATATGAAAAACATAAGCGACAGAAACGTTTAATTTTCTCACATTTTTACCCTCCAAGCAATAATTGTAAACTTGAAATGGATCATCATCATTGTTGTGGGAAGTCTCGGAAGGCAGAAATTTATTAATAAAAGTTTTGAGTCAGTTGGAAATGAAATGAAATAGTTCTAAATGACAGTGAGGAAAATGAAAAAAAGTGCTAAAATTTTATGACATGGTAAAATGAAAAATTTAAAGAAAGCTTTCGTGCTTGTAATAAATAATGAGCAATTTCATAAAATTCATCAAAATATTTTTTTTTCGCTGTTGCTGTTTATTATTTACGAGCTTGTATTTCATAAAAATGTTCTCTACTAATAAAAAGCATACCAGCTATGTCATTGAAAATGAGAATGTGAGGGTGGTTGAAGGCAAAAGTCAACATAATCATAGTTTTATCATGTATTTAAGTTTAAACCCCTCCTAAAATCACACTGCATAATTAATCGCTCAAGCGAGAAAAAAGTGGTGAGGCACTAAGCGGATTTTGTTTATGTGATTTTCATCCTACATAACTCTATGCTTTGCATGACCAAAAAATTATTGTTATATGAGATACGTCGGGTAGCAATAATGATTATAACATCGTCTCTTGTTTGATGATAGTGTGTCTATCTCAGCTTCATTCTCATCTTATTTGTTCTTAGTTTTTCAACTATTAAATTATTATAATCATCCGGTTGGATAGAGCTTTGCATACGGCTTAGTGAATCCATAATTATTATTGTTAATCATAGTGTTATGCTAGCATAAAGCTGTCATTCATCTACACACGAGGTTAAAATATAAATAAAATTATCTCCATATAAAACATAATGCAAAATAATTTAAGTACACGTTGAGCAGTTTATAGTATGGAACTTTTGAGTTTGAGATGAGCTTTAAATTTGAGTAATTTAATAAAAATCATACAAAATTCAACAAACAATATAAAATTTCATTCAATATCAAAACTGACAACCCTTTTGCATTGTTAAAAGAGCGACTCTGAACATTAAACCTCAAGTGCTCGAGGGAGAATCCGAAATTGGATAACAAAATTTTCCCAAAGCAAAAACATTTACACTTGGAGCAGAAGAAGTTGATTTTTACAGAAAACAGCATGAAAATAAGTGTCACATCTCATTACAAGACTTTCCTTTTTCCCAAGTTAAACTTGTCAATCGACCTAATTTTCTGTGACAACGACCCACTTTGGAGAATATTCGATGTTTTTCGAATTCAGCAAATCCATTTTTGTTCAAAAGAGATTAATATTTCATGAGATATCAGCAGATATCAGCCCCTTTTCTGTTTTTATAAATAATATGCATGATTTATCATTAAATACCTTTTTTGAGCATTCAATATTTTCATTTATTCAGACAATAAACAAGAACAAAAGCTTTATCAAAGCATTTATGAATATACTGTACGGAACGTGAAAAATAACCTGAATCAACGAACTGTAGTTTGATATTTTTAAAAACTGTTGTTTTAGTATCGCTTAGTTAACCAGTGTATTGCAGCTTAATTTATGCACATGTTTTATTAAATATTTATTTTTCAGTTCATATAAACCAAATTCTATCAAACGGCAATGCAAGATTTAATTGCTTCTATTCCTACGAGGAACTTGTGATATGTTAAATGCTTTCAACATGAAATCAGCGAAAAAATAAGAAGAAGGTAGTTTAGTAGATGAGGATTTAATGCCATGAAATTAGGAACTGAACAATTTAATAATAATAGGTATTAATTTAGCAATAACTGTAATAATTTAGTCCTAAACAATTTCAAAATTATATGTATGATGAAGAGCTACTTAAAACTTTAGAGAGAAGTGTATTTGAGTCGTAGGAACTACCATAAAAGTTGAGGAATATTCAATAATGTTTTTTTGTCATTTTAAATGTAAAATGTTTACGATTTTAATCAATGTTTAGAGAAAGTTACATAGTTCTCTCTCTATAAAAGCTTGAAATCGTAAACCTGAAAATTTTATGGCGCCATAACATGGCAAGCGCCATATGCAATTTATATTTTATACTTAATTAAATGTTCTCTAAAATTTCATGGTGCCAATGTTGAAGCTTCGAATTACAACCTTTCATAATTGATTGAGACGAAAAGTTTTTTGTGTCCTTATTCGTACGAACCATAACCTATACTAAAACTGAGTTGAAGAGAATATCGATTTTTTAATAGTATGCTTGATAGCATGAATTTTCGTTTCATTTACTCCTCTTCTGCTGGTTTTACTGCCCTAAACTATTTTTTGATTTTTTCTATTCCTCATATATGTACAATTGTTGTAATGTATGATATGTATACAGGAGAATTTTTTATTCGTTGCCCTAGTGAGAGATTTGTGACGAAAGACTGCCTTTTAGAAGTAAGTGGATGGCTTATTGAATCAATATGAATATTTCTTGGAACATGAAATTGAAAAATTTAACTGAGATTTATTGACGATGATAATGAAGGTGTGGTTCCATTAATGTTCATTAGTGGCATATCCTGAAAATATTTGAATCAGTGAATGATAATTTTTTGAGAATGAACAACTAATTTGACATTTCGAATGACAGTTTTGACATTTTGAGAAACTTATATAATTTTATTTATCTACAATTCCTAGTGCTAGTTGGAAAATATATCCCATTAGAGAATTCATTTATACATTTTATTTTCTTGCATGCATATATGTCAACATACAATGAAAGAAAATAAAGCTCATGCTTCTGCTATAATTAAAATAAATCAGTTTTAATTTCAACAATCCGACTTCATTTCAATGTCCTCATGTCGTGTGAATGAATGAAAGTAGAATAAGAAGAAAAAAATACAAACAAAAAACATAAGTTTTCCATTAATTCCACTTATTTCCCTCTTTTCAATTATTGCCATTTTCTTTAACTAGATCAATTTTCCTCGTTTCTTTTTCATCATGAATTTGCATTCAGTGTTCATTTTATGCATATGCTACTGCTGCTGTTTTGCTCTTTCAATTATTCATTTGTAGTCGCGAAAGACTAACATAAGCACTTTTGAATTATACTTGAGGGAAATGGGGAAGGAAGAATGGTAAATTAAGAAAATTGCAATGAACAGGGAAAATTTTAATAGCATTTTTATTAGTGAAAAATTCAAATCATGTTGACGCTTTAACATTTATTGCCATTCTCATTAATTTTAATGACGTCCGAATGCTTTTTTTTCTGAATAGTCATACAAACAACAAATGCTAACAGTTGTGTGTATGTAGACGAATGCATTAATATTGAGAATGGAAAAAGTCGGAAGCGAGAAATTGATTTTTTCGTTCACTACTTTCTATCTTCATTGAGAAGGAATTTTCTTTCTATGTTTAAGTTGTAAGCATTTGATCCGTAAACAGATGAACAAGAAGCATAAAGCCACTTGATTTTTTGCAAAATGTATGAAAATTAGTCAGAAGGAAGGAGTTCAAATGTTAATGTACTCAACATGGCTAGAATAATTTCCTCTCGTGATCTTTTAATGAGCATTATATTGCAGGCAATAATTCATATCAGCACAGAAAAAGTCCATTAAAAATATTTAAGGTTGGCGCGAGAATGAAAAAGCTTTTTTAGGCAACGTTGTAAAGATCAATGGTCTGATAAACTCTGACCAAAACTGGCTCATTAATCAAATTAGAAGTTTCCTTTCACGAGGTGCTTATAAAAAGTATTCATTGAAAGATAATCAAGTTCTTCAGAAATCAATGACTTAATTGAATTAAGAGGCGATTACAATTTCATTCTTCTTAATTTTAAAAATGATCAATTTATTTAGGCTCGAAATCAATTTTCTTTGAGCTCTTAAGCTCATTATGTTGTTAGAGATTCTTGGGTTTGTTTTTGTTGCTACGACTTCGTGCTGGATCTTGATTTTTTTCTCAAACGTTGAAATTGAACTTTATTTTATTGTCAAAAAACAAGAGGAACAAAATTAAGTTTAGATTGTTGTTATTTCGATTTTAATCGATAATTTCATTTTGATTTTAATGTCTTGTTTTCTTACTTGACAGCCATTTACTAGAAGTTATTACATTTTTTATTGCAAGAAAAATTTAAAGGCATTAGTAAATTCTTTTAAATAAATGATGCTTTATGAAGCATAATTGAAATTCGATTTTATTTTGTTATTAAATTCATATAGTCGGTGAGTATTTTATCAAAGCGTCCGCACTCAGGACTGGTCCTGAAAAATCGCATAAAAATTCCAAATGTGAAGGCTTTAAACTTTAATAAATTATTTCTAAATTTCCTGGAGATTCGTTTTAGAATTTGAAGCTTATTTAGAAGTCAAACCCTTACTAAAGTCATTACCAAATATTTCGACCAAAACCAAGTCAAGAACTATTTAGTATTTAACGAAGAGAATTTAAGAACTATTTACCGAATTAACTTAATTCGGATTAAAATACTATTTTGTCATTTAGAAGCTTTCATCTATTTTGTAAATGAATTAAATTTTTATGTGTTTTCAGCACTTTATTTTGAAGCATCGAAATAGTTAGTCATATAGTCTTTTATGTCCCTATTAATTTGAAATTCAATTGGATAAATTACTGCTGGAAAAATAAACAGATTGCAAAAATAAGGAATTAATTTAATTTAACGCTTTGCACATTTCAATTCATTTTCTGCATCCATACCCTCTCGAATTCAATTTAGCCTCGAGTTGATTTTTCATGTCCTGTGTACTCTGAAAATGTCAACATGTTATGTTTTAATTGAATCTCATTAGTCAAGATAAACATGAAAATTGTTGAAATGCCGGAAATCAGGCTCTTCAAAGTGTTATTGTTTGATACTTAATGGTAATTATTCAGCTTCAATGGATAATTTATAGATATCACTTTTATTAAATAAAAGCACAACTTGTTAAACTTTCGTTAGATTTAATGTTTGAGAGTATTAAAACTGCCATTTAATCATTAGATGGAAAAGATCCTTTTTCATTAATTTGACATATTTTTACGAAGGCAGAAGAGACAAAAAATTTAATGTAAACTATAAATAAAGGGTATACGTCAATAAAAATTTATATTAAAAACTAGACTTTTTCAATGCTGAAACTCGTACTAAAAACTTCTAAAATATGTAAAGCTCTAATATTATCGATATAATTAACACGTTGCAGTTGTAAACATATTTCATTGTTAGACCTTTTGTCTTTATTATATTTTTGATGTTTAGTCGAAATTTTTTTTTTCTTCGAAAATGTTTACTTTTGAACCCCTAATAATTCCTTCAACTGAGCAAAGATTCGATCAAGACAAAATCTAATTTAAAAGAACTCCATGACCATTAATAGACCATAGGGTTCCATAAACCCATATTTCTATAAAAAAAAGCCAAATATTTATTTTAGTAAGAAAGTCCTTCCTGCTGGCTTATGATAAACTTTCATACAATTAAATGTAAAAGATTGTGTAGGTTTCGCTTATGGTTATCATAATATAATTCCATTTCAATAGCTTTAGAGAAAAAAAGAAATATTTATCTTCAATTTTGTATTTACAGTATGGAATTACTTTTTTATAAACCCATTTGAGCTCTTTAAATGTTCTTTACATGAAAATTCTTTTGACGCCAGTCTGCTTGTACAGAATTTTGTTGTCCAAGTCTCTGACACTAGATTTTTTCCATAGATTCTCGCCTTTTTCATTCATTTTTTCATCTCTTATGTCATACAAAATTAAGGAGAACTAATGCCAGCATGTCTCTCTACAACCGCTTATGTCACTTAATGAACTTTCTCTCATTCGCTCTGCTTTCTCTACAAGAACTTACATAAAGTAGCATAAAGAAAGGGAATGGGTGGAAGGTTTAAATGTTTTGACAATTCAGCAAATTGCTCTACAGCTGCAAAGGCCAAGAAAAATTGTTCTATCGATATTTGTCTCAAGGAAAGAAAATTTTCCAAATTGCCATGCATCAATTACATCCGTATTTGAAAAGAGAACGACAAGTAAGAGAAAATGTTGAAGAAATAATGGAATGAAATGAGAAACACGCGGCGACAAATAGAATTTCAATAAAAAGTTTTTTATGTAAAATATTTGTGCCAATTACTTTATTGTCACACAGTTCTGTAGTCAGTAAAGGAGGTTACCAATCAGCTTCTCTGACTACGTGCCTGCTGTCACATATATTCATCCATCAAGATGAAGAATTATAAATATGAATGCATTAAAAAAATGATATCGCATCGTTATATTAAGCACGATTCTCAAATTTATAATGCTGTAATACTTTGCGGCTGGGAAAATTTATTCATTCGTATGAAAAGTTATTGCTTGGAAAATTTGTCAGATGCTCTACGCACTCCATTAATTCTTATGGCTGTCTGCAGAGAAATGATGATATTACTTATAATGTATGAGGAAAATTGTCCAGAAAACCACAATAGAATGACTTTAACACCTTTTTTCAATGGAACATTTCTATTATGTAAAGGCCAGTCTACGACTATAAAATGTTTGAACTTTAACCACTCACATCCATTGTACAATAATATGGCAATGAACGAATGAGTGAATAGTTATGTTGTGGTAAAAATAGTCTACAATTTTTTATAGGCTGGGGGAGTTTTTAAACATTGACAAAGCAAAAATAAATAAATAAATGCATTCAGGAAATTGAAATAGTTTTGCCTCCTTTTTTATGTTACTTTGGCATGTCATAAATTTATTGAAATAATAAAATGAGAAAACTTTTACACAAACGCTTTAAAATAGAAAAGTTTTGCCAAATGTATTAGTGTGAAGTATGGTTTCATAGTTGACTGAAGCTTTTATTCTATAATGGGTAATCGTACAACACAATTGTATATTGAGACATGAGGTTATTCCAAAATAAAATTTCATTCCATATATGAAATAAATTAAATGCTTAAGTATGTGTGCATTGACCCATTTTATTGACTTTTGGGATTAGGAATGTAGAGAATAGAAAATGAATTTGTAAACTGTAATGAATCAATCAGCTTGAGCTTTCATGAAAATAAATGCCAATGAGTTTTTGGAGATTATATTGAAAATAAGAATGAAGTATTTTTGTGACTTTATTGAGAGGATCATTCTGGATAATTAAATCTTCTGAATGATAAACAATAATATTTAGAATGAAGGAGAAGATGAACGTGTTCACTTATGTCTAACATGTAGAGGATGGGTTTTCGATATCGATATTGATTACGAGAATCTTTCATGATATTTTAATGAATCATGATATTTTTTGACAAAGTCTTAAAGAATTTTTTTAGAATTCCATTTTCATGGATAAAATTTTATATTTTCATGATCAAATTACCGCCTCTTTTAACTCGTTTAACTCCTTCATGCATATGCAAATTAAGACAAATTATTCATTATCACCCACAGGCAATTTAAGTTCTGAAAAGTCTCGATTCAGTTTCTAGCCACAATATTACAATGCCAATAACCTCATATTTTACATAGCATTTCTCCTTTGCCAATTTAAATAATTTTTGGTATTTTCTCAAAAGCAACACAAACAGGAATATTGAAAGTGGTTTTTCTACAGACCAAAGAATAAGAAGATGGAGAAAAAAATTGAAATTTATCTTGGCTGCCTTTCGACCTCATAAAATATGAAAGTATAAACCATAGCACACACACATGGCTCCGACGTACTTAGTCTTTTGGGAGAAATTTCTTTATCCCTAACTTTCCATGTATGCCAAAAAAAGGAGCTTTAAAGAATGGGAAGTAGACGTTTGGAAGGTTTTTATGCAACTTGAAAAAGCGCATTTGCAGCAATAAAGATTAAAATGATTTACTGTTGCTTCAACTTAACAATGAGTATTCTTCAAATAATGCTAATGCATTAGTATAACAGTATTAAAATGATAGCATTTAAGATTTCAATTTTTATATTGAGGTCAGTAAAAGTTTTTAATCTTCTAGACACATTTCTATAAGAAGCACTCAAAAAGTTCAATAATATACTTAAAAATTCAATATAAGTGTAAGCATTTGCTTGTTCCTACATGTTTCTTTAAATATATGAAAATCTTTTCTTCATTTTCTATTCCTTTCTTTTGTGTTCAGTATCTACTGGTTTGTTGCCGTTCTTCATGAAATATTTTTTTACCAATATATAAACATGACAACCTACATACTTGCCTTCTATGCTACGGTTTCTCTTTCAGCATTTCACATTCAATTTTGAGCATCATTCTTTTACTTTAGAGAATATAAAAAACGTGTTTAAGGATGTGCAAGGAGAAAAAAAACAAAAGATATCGAAGATGTTTTTTACAAAGGCATTCCTTTTTCCCTGAAATTGCTTGTGCGGAAATTCTGAAGTGAAAAAAAATGTTTGAAGTATGCCCACGAGATGTTCCGCTATAATAATATCATAGATATATTTCTGCTTAAGTATAGAAAAAATAGAAAGAAAAACAATGATTCTCTAGTTTTATTACAAACATGTGTACACTTGTACATTTTTGTGCGTGGCTTTAGGGGCAAAAACAATGAATAGAAATAAATTGCAAGACCATTATTGATAAGTTATTGTTAAGTATTTAGACAAAACATTGCTTTTCATGTTTTAGATTTTTTGTAGAGCTTTTTAATGCATGTTGTGCTAAATTTAGATTAAAAGCTCTTTATGTTATTGTCGTGCATTGCTATCAAAGATTTTTGTCAACTACTCGTGCGATACATTGCTTTTAAATTGTCGTACTGGCATCTTGCCATCATCCAGACAAGTTTATTACTTAAGTGTCCGATCAGCATCAATAAGGCAGTTACTTGGCAGTGTGTAGCTCTATTTAATGCTCATCCTCTTATACTTTAATAATCAAGGTTATATAAAGCCAAGAAGAATAACGAAAACAAAGAAAAGCTCTCCATTAAGGATACACATGTTGATGCACGGCGTCATCGCACATGATTACGAATAATGTATTTAATTAGCTTGATTGAGAAGTGAGAGGAAGATGATAATCACAAAAATAATTTTGTGAGCAACAATAATGAAAATATCAATGTTAATAATAAATTTTATGATGATGTTGATGGTAACGAATGTGAACAATGTTGAAGCCATAAAAACATCTTTTGCGCTGCTATTATTTTTGTCATTATTATGATTAATATTATCGTTTGATTATCATGATAATGTTTAATATCACCCACTTTTTGTATGAGACTATTGTTGATATTCATAGCATCAACAAATGATCAAAACGGTACTCACTGTGCTTTTTTGTATCAACAGCAGATTTTCTACCCACTGAACATAATAAAATATAGAAGAAGACATGATGAAATGGAAAAAGTTTGCAAAAATAGACAAGGAGATTATGAGATACACACGAAGAAAAGCTGAGGAGATTTTGAAATAAAGTCAACATTTGGATGAAGTGATCTGATTGAGAGTTAAAGAAATTTTGGCAACAATTTCCAGATCACTCGAAGCTAGTTGAGATATTTGTCACAGTACTGTGTTTTTAATGTGAATCAACTATTGGTGAATAGTTGTTTGTTATGAAGCATGTTTTTTGCTTGAACGTATTCATTCAGATGCCGAACGAGTATGACAAAATATACTCAAATCAATTCTATCTATTAAAGCTCAATGTAAGATATCACAGAAAAGTTTGTAAGGTTTTAAATAATGCAGGACCGAGACTTTATCAAAGTATGAAAAAACATACCGAGTTCTTTATCAAAGTATCAGTGAAGATGCCTGAAGGTAAAAAGACGTAGTGAAGTAAATATTCCTTTATGAATCAACAGTGTTGAAGTGTAAGATAGAATGAAAGCGATAAGAATGTTTTCCTTTTGCGATGTGAAAGTCAGCATAAAATGTATAATTTGGAACTGAAGAATAAATCGCAAATAAGATAGGAAAAACTTCTATGATGATTATCATAGATGAATATTTAAAATACTTTAAAGGCTCTTGATTTGCTTTATATTTTCGAATACGAAAGATGTTAATTTTGACATAGATTTGTGGTTGCTGAATATTTTATGTTGACACAAAATATAGAAACGACAAGAAATGTTTTTCATGCGACGAAATATGCCAGATCCCCAAAATTTTTATCAATAGGAAAATCTAATTAAGCGGAATTAACAAATTCCAACAAAATATTTCGACATTTTTCGTCCCATTTTATTATTCCTTGTAAAACTTAATGCTTTTCATTTATTAGTTCTTGTTTCAGCCGTTTTTTTTTCTCAGTGACATAATTTTAATATCGTGACATGATACATTTCCATTTTCTAAGTCCCTCACTCAAAACTCATTAGACATAAACCATTACTTTCCTTCCTCTTGCTGTTGTCATCTTGTATATATCCGTTGCTCATTTCTCGTCTATAACTGAAAATTTTCATTCTTCTCTTCTCCCCATTGTGATTTATATTGAATATCAACAGTAATGATAAGAATGAATACAATGAAAAGATCACGAATAATGAGTGATATAAACGAAAGTAAACTTGAAAGTGGATGTTGAGAAGGAAGAAATAAAAAATAAAACTCGAAAATCTTCCAACATAAATTCCTTCTTAGTTGAGCTTTTCCTTCCTTTTTTCTCGTTCTTGTTCTTAGGGATGTCAATAAGACGAACAATTTTACAATTTTATGATGAGTGTTGAGGGGGAAATGATGCGTGAATGAAGTCATGCTGCTCAGATGCCACATCTTTTTTATGATATGTCGTGGAAAATCATGAAGAAAACTTCTCTAAAGTTATAGATAAAATAGAAATCCTGTACAGTATAGACATTTAGAACTATTCTTTTTATATTTGACGTTCATTTTTTGCTTTGCCCCTGGATTGACCCAACATTCAAAAGCAAAGTTCTGAAAACAATCAGTAACACATTCGATACGTCACAATAACAGTAAGTATGTCAATATCGCAATTGAAAAATTAACTTGACATAGTAATCTTTCTACCAAGACCACAATTTCATCATGTAATTGTATAATGACTGGCAGTCCTGAATACGCCTTGGTGATTATTGTTATTAACACGATAACGACACATCATCATTTTAGCAGAAATCTAGAATCTATAAGTTAATACACACGTGTCTAAATGGATGAAAATTCTCACAAGCATGAAATCAACACGTCGATCAAATTGAAGTAGACTAAATGAGACTAGTCATTGGTCTATTCATGAGATTCACACAAAAAAGGAATCTAGGAAGCAATATGTTTAGAAAATTATACTAAACAAGATCTTAATTTGTATGTCTGAATATTCTTTGAATTTAGTAAATATTAAGCTATAAAAATATTATTCAGGATTCAAAAAACTGTGACATTAATATTCACACCTTAAATATTTCTATGGAGCTGTTAATAGCTACATCTGTTGAAAAGCTAATGTGTCAATTTATTTTTAAACTTCCTGAATATAAAATTATACAAAATGTTAGCTTGTTCAATAACACCAATAAAACAAGTGTGAATTTCAGTTCAATTTGAGATTATGTGTTACTGGAAGAGTTTACACAAGCTGACTTGCCAATTCAGCACGCAGTTGAATTTTTATCGTATCCTTCCGAAAATTTCTGGTTTTCCTTCAAAGAGCTTGCTCAATAAAATAAAATTGCCATTCTCTAATAGATTAGTGTCGGAAGTGGGCTATCATAAACATGTTGTGGTAAGTCTAATATTCAGACATTGACTTAAATGAAAAAGTTCAAAAGTTCAAAGTCATAAAGGAAGGGGAATAAAAAAGGAAACTAGACGGTCCGGAATCTAAAAAAAATTGTTGAATCATGAAAAGGAAAGAAAAGAAACTTGTTGTTGTCGATGTCTATATGCTCAATATAGATTTTCATTCCTGGTTCCTTGTACATGAAATAAATTTTCATGTTTCCCACGTCAAATATCATTTTTCATTTTGATAAATGTGGAAGAGTATGAAAAGTATACACATTTTCTGCCTTTTAACATTCTATTTTTAATCCATCTCAGACCTTGTGAAATTCTAGAGAAAATTTTTCATTATATTGAAGTATAAATTTATTAACAATGTATGTATAGTAATTATTTATGGACCCACTTAAAAGTATTCAAGTTTTCAATATAGGTCACAGGATCGATATAAAGAATTTAATTTGAAAAAATTCTTCAAATATGTATGTAAATACACACAACATTACCTACACATGGCATACTTATTCCTATACAAATATTTTGACATGATAATTTGAAACAAAGTTTGTTTCCGATTAAAATATTCAAAACACATTGGCGCGTGAAAGTAAACTCCTCTGTGTAGACTACGAAAATTGCGGTATGGCAGCAATATTACATATGAAGGAAAGGTAAACCAGATATAATATGAAGAATATTCTGCCAGCTGTTAAAGAGCACAAGCAGCTAAAAAGCTAATTTGTGTTCAATTTATGTGTGCTTTCTAAGAATGAACGTACGAAGAAGTAACAAGAATACTTCTTCACTGTGCTGTTCGTTTTGCTATTGAAATAATAAACAGGCACACACATTGCATATACATACAAAATGAAAGTCACAGCAGAAGCACACAAAAATATTGATTATTGGAAAAAAAGCTTTTTTTTGTATGCTCTGCTATAAAAAATTGTAAGAAAAGTTCTTTTTAGTCATTTTTCTACTTTTACATGCTTTTTGTTGTTCTTTTTTCTCTTCCTTAAAGTGAAAATGAAAATGTAAGAGAGAAATAAACGCAAGGATTTTTTTTAAAAAGAGAAGCAAACACGAAATCATGGCATTTTTTGTTATGTCTTTAAGAGTCCTTTTTTGAAATTATATAACGATAAAAAGTGAACTGAGCAAATATTTTTTATAGGACCTATCGAAGTCAATGAAAGATGGCTTGTGGGGTTAGTTGACTCAATTAAGGATTTATTTCAATGACAGAAATTAAGACGTAATAATATTAACTACATAATTCTAAAAGAAGTGCAGGAAAGCTGTAGACTGAAGCATGAAAAGCATATTCAAATGCATTGTACAAACTCAAAAACGTCCATTTACTTATAAATCATTTCCTTCTCAAAAAACGCAAGCACCACAAAATTTTCTATTTTTTTCTAGAACTTTATCATTTCATTTGATACGCAATACCAACAATCATGCAATTTACAAACATTCTCACGTGCTATTGCAACATTTGTACACCTTACATCTTAATCTTTAATTTTGTGTACAGAGGTTTCCTCTTATGTAATTGTTACACAAGATAGTTTATGCAAAGCTCTTTTATAGGTGAGAGAAAAATTCCAGTTCCTGTAAACTTCGGAGAAATGCAAAACACACGAAAATTTCATACCTTTTCGGTCTTCCATTTCTGTGGGCTTGTTAAAATAAAACTTTTTCTCTTATTACATAAATTTTCTATTATTCCTTATGTACACTACTGAATTTAATTCTATATAGAGATGGAATTTAAAGTAACCTGAAGTTAGATGGTATAAGGAAATTTTCAATGGGGGTATTTTCAAATTTTTTGTATAAAAATTTTTTTTGAATTTTTTCCCTCAAAAACCCTAGCAAATTGAAGAATTTTTTGGCGGGGGAGGGAATTTGTTCCCCAAAATTTCCTCTAGCTACGCGCCTGGATTGTATGGTAGAACGTGGAGAAAACAAAACAAAATAATAAATATCAAGCTGTATTTTTTTATAAAACAAAACAGAATTTTCTAAAGAGAAACACTTCGGGTACCATAGGATGCATGAAGTTATGAATGAACACAAATTTGAATATCTTTCTTACACTGTGTCCTTGACTGTGTCTAAATTAGTTTTTCCCATTTTTACTGTATTATAGCAGAGAAAATTAGATATACATATCAAATTCAATTTTAAAACTACTAAAAAAAATTATCACGGTATTACGAAACGCTTTATGGTTGACGGAAGGGGAAAGCAGAGAAGTTTCTAAAATTGTCTGTTTTATACCGTTACATTATATACGATCGACCCTCCTGAATTACCTTTATTTTTCGGTTGAATTCTTAATTAAGTTTTCAAAATTATCAAACATACCAGCATTCTGAATCCATAGTTATTTGCCGTTATGCGGGACACTTAACATACCATAAATTTCATTTGATAAATTGCATATTCTCAATAACAACAGCATCAACAATTTATATCTTCACATTCATAACTTGAGCATAATACCACAAAATAGATGTGCATTAGGGGTTAAACTAGATGTTAGCAACATTAGCACTTTTCATATTTCTTTCGTTATATATATCACTATTGATAAAATGAATAATCGATGACAAAAATGAACATTTAAGTCGACCCAATCATTGCTCATCGTATCATAAATTATTTCTCATGTTTTTATTTCCTCCTTGGCTGTGTCGTATGATATCTATGATGAGATGAAATTATCGAAAACCATTTTACGCTCAATTAAATAAAACATTTATCTGATAGTCATCATCATCATTGCCATGAACGAATATTGGTAGACGTATAAACTGAAAATGAAATGAATTGAATTGAGAGGTGAAAAAGGTATCGGATTTTATCGAGAAGGGAAGTGAAAGAACAATGAAAAGTTTTGTAAACAAAAATGAACACGGAAGCTTATTCAATAGAAATTAATGATTAAATTCTTCCTGCAGACATATTCTAAGATTGTACACAAGACGATGCTGGGATGTAAATAAAACTTTCCTTTCTTATTAACTCACTTAGTCTCCGTTGTCGTCGTTTTTGTTCGCCCTACAATTATCATAATTTATTCAATTTAATTTAACATTAATTACCGATTCCTTTGTTACTACCAAGGCGTTGACACTGATTCATCCGGATGAAATTTTTTTTCATCTTCATACAAATTTTTCATCCGGATGAAGCAGGATGAAATTTTTGTATGAAAGGATGAAACCGGATGAAATTTTTGTATGAGCCGGATGAAAAGGATGAAGCCGGATGAAATTTTTATATGAGCCGGATGAAAAGGATGAATTTGGATGAAATTTTTTGTATGGGTGGATGAAATAGGATGAATTAAGTTTTTTAAATAATTTTTGTTTCCTATTTTGATTTTTAGTATGCATTAATAAAGAAACTTATTGTTTTTTCTATTTTTATGTCAATACACTATGAAATGAAGTTGTAAACTTCATATTTAAGAGCTTTAACGAAAATTAAATAATTTTACAACGCTATTTAGACTAAATAGGTCATTTTGAGGAGAAATTTTGCATTAAACAATTGTAATTTAAGAAGGATTTTATATTAAATATTCGTTTTAATGATTAAAAACAAACTCTCCGTTTTAAAAAATCATTTTTGTGGGGGATTTTTTTTCTAAACAATATTTTTAGGGAGTTTTATCCAAAAATATCGTTTTGAGGAGGGATTTTTCAGTTTATTGGCCTCCGTGGAGCATTTTATAAAATTAAAAGACAAATTTTAATTGAGAGAGCAGAATATACTTCAATTCTTTTGGCATTAACTATGCTAAAAGTTATGAAATTATGACATATGATACATCTTTTTAAAGGTTTTACACACGGATATACTAAAAGAAATCATTTAAAAAATTTTCCTGGGGTGGGAAAAACTAATAATGTGGCAGCATAAATTTTGACCCTAGAGTAAAAAATCCACATAATGACAAAATGCACTGTGTCTCATATCTACGATAATAAATATGAGTAAAAATTGTCCGTAATGCTGTTTTAAGTAATTTGTCAAGGTTTTAGATATTTTCGTTCAAATTTTGCTTGACTTACAAAAACATTGTGTTCGGGACCCCTCAAAAGACCACTTTTGGGAGAGTTTAGCCTACCAAGGGGCCAAAAAAATTTGAATTTTTTTTCTTTTATTTTATAGTTCATAGTAAGAGCTTAAAATTTAAGAGCAATTAGAAAACAGCGAGCTCATCTAATGGGCTTTAGATAGGTGCCTTTGGAAAGGAACTATCTCTATTATGATAGCTTTTGCCTTTGTAAAAACTTAGGCACGCCTAGTAAAGACAACATGTTTGGCATTTGCCTAGGTACTACCTGTGATAGGCATGGCTTTGCCTAAACAAACCTAGTGTAGATACATTAGGTATCTACTCAATTCTACGTTAGGTTTGCCTAAGCAAAGGCATGCTTGTCACGGGTAGGGTTACTGAAAAACAGTATTTTTTTCTCAAGAAACGGCCGTTAACGGGTCCGTTTTTTAATGGTAGCAAAATCGTGCTCTGCACACGGTTTTTCTACGTACTAAAATTTTGCTTTTTAATATACTTTAGTTCAAGATTTTCTAAAGCTAATCTGTCTCTAAAATCATTTTCTGATACTTTTATCTAAATTTTAATGCTTGACAAGTATTTTAGAGACTAAAAAATAATTTGAAAATATTTTAGAAAAATAATTTTTTTGAAAATTCTATATAAAACGAAACGTTTTTATTTTTCGCTTAAAAACGACCGTTTTTCGTTTCCGTTAACGGCTTCAGAAACCCTAGCTCTCGGGCAGTGAAAAAATGTTGCCTTTATCTAGGCAATGCCTTCCAAAGGCACCTATCTGACAACTCTGGGATTCAATCTCATTTTTGAATATTTGGTATTTACTTAAGCTCTTACATACATCTCAAATATAAAAAATATGAAATTCATCAAAAGGGAAGTAAGAGAGTCAAAATAATGTTTTGTTTGCAGATTCATGTTTCCTAGACACACAAATCAAAAAGAACCGGTAGCTAGTGGAGGGGCCTCAAAAATGGAGGCTTTTGAAATCTTGGATTCTTATCTAAACTACGATCTTTTAATGGAATTTTGTCCAAAAATATCGTTTTGAGGGGGTAGTTCATCTAAATAATCTTTCTGAGGAGGAATTTTATTTCAAAATATAATTATAGGGGGGAATTTTGATTCAAAAACTATTCTTAGGAGTTTTTTACTATAAAAAACATTGTGGTAGCAAAATATGTTTTAAAGTAATAATTTTAAAGGTGTTTTTAGTTCGTATAATCTATTAAAAATAAAAAAAAACAATTTTTCTTTCATTTAATTATAAATTTTAAAGTTATTTTAAAATAACGTACAGAATTTACGAGAATCTATCATTAATCTTTACATAGAATAAATTAAAAACATTAATTTTGTCATAAAATAGCTAAAAAATATTAATTCTTTAAAAAAAAAGTATTTATAATCATATTCTTAAAAAAGTTGTGTGAAATTATATACTTCACAAGAAGAAACACAAAAGAAAATAAATTTCATCCGGATTCCAATTTTCATACAAAATTTTCATCCGGATGAAATTTTTGTATGAGCTGGATGAAAAGGATGAAGCCGGATGAAATTTTTATATAAAAGGATGAAAAGGATGAAGCCGGATGAAATTTTTGTATGAGCCGGATGAAAAGGATGAAGCCGGATGAAATTTTTGTATGAAAGGATGAAACCGGATGAAGAAAAAAATTCAGTGTCAACGCCTTGGTTACTACAGCATGACACCATTATGAGACCAAGTCAGCCAAAACAATAGAAAGAAGATTGATAGACAAAAAAAAAATCCTTTATAAAAAAACTTGTCAGAAATTAATGCGGACCATTTATTTTTTGCTTAAATTTTGTTCCAAATTACTCTAAAGGAGAAGAACTAGAAAAGCAATGAATTGAAGCTATGTAAAGAAACAATGAAGATAAATGAATGTCCAATAATGCCATTAATTCCAAATCAGAGAAGAAATTGGGTTCATCGTAAGCCTGATTACAAATTATTTATGTAGTTATTCAAAATTTGAACGGTAATAAAAATGTCAGCTTAAAAAAGAAACCAGCAGTTTAGTCTGTAAATGTGTCCATCAAAGCTATCATTTTTGATTATCGAAAGCTTTAAAGAATGTCTGCGACAGTCAACGAAATCATTATTATAAGCCATGAATTTTTATTTGAACGACAAAAAATTAGATATTCATGAAACATAAGGACTGAACCATTGTGAAAGGAAAGGAAAGTATATTGAGTCAATAATTTTATGAGAAATGCCTTAAAATTTTGTTTTTGGTTTGTTCCACGTAAAAAAAGAAGAATAAACAAAGAAATCGATAATTTTTTTCCCTTCTTCTTCCATTAGAAAACTCTCGACCGTCTTTTTACGAGCTGCCTTTATCAATGAGTAAATGATGAGTAAGAACTACAGCTTGTATTGTTTTCTGAAATGAGAAATGAATGTAAAGCAGAGAAAAATTATTCATAATATTGAGGCTACTGAAATTTCATCTCCTGAATACTTTTGACGTTTCAGACAGCAACAAAAATTGCTCAAAAAATTCTCATTTGTATGTATAAGTGTATATGTCTTTTTTCATATAGACAGCAATTGAGGGCATGGAATTTAATGACTTTTAATGAAATGAAGATTATTCTAAGCAGGTTCTTCATGCACCACACCTTATTTCGTTTACGTTAGCGTAACTTTCTGCCTTCATTCTCGTTTTTCATTCTGTGATGTAGAAGAAAATTTGTACGAGACACAAATCAATACTTTGCGCTATACTTCATTCACTAAGCGCTTGAAGGGATTTGTTTTTGAATGGAAATTCTTTTGTTCTTAATAAGTCTAGCTGACTGTGAATTTATATTCAATCCTTGTTACTTCTGATAAATGATTTTTGTTCAATCATAAGTAAAAATTGTCACGGATAATGCGTTTCTTATACCAAAAAATACCAACAACTTAACTGTAAATATTATCTTCTTTTTTGTTCACTTTACCTTCAGCAACATTTTCATGCTCGCAATTTCCAATGAATCAAAAACGTTAAGAAATTAGTAGAGATTTATGGGGATTGATAAGAAGCTCTGCGGTTATGAGCTTTTTTTGCTATCAACACCAATAAATTTCACTCTTAATTTTATGAACATTAGTAAATCTTACGGGAGTGAATAGCTCAGTTGCATTGGCGTTAAGATAGGAATTAGGTAAACTAATAGATAAATCCGAGTTAATGGTACACTTGCCATATAAATATCATATTTTCTCAGTTGAAAAGTTTGTGAACTTTAAGGTGAAAGACTAGAAACGTGAGAGAATGACAAGAGAGGACAATAATGAACACATTTTCACTTTTATGCTACTTTTCTTTCTTTCCTTTAACTAAATAAATCTGTAAAGGAAAATTTTCTGTTATTAAATGAAAGAAATTGCATTATTGTTAAAAGGTTAACCATTTTGTTACCCACATCACAATGGCTGTTAAGCTGTTTGAAATATTATCATCATTCGCATGGAATATTAAGTTTCTCTCTTTTTCTATAACATGCACGTACAATATATGTATGATCAAGCATTATGTTGGACTATAGTATTACCAGAAGCTTTTTTACAAAGAGAAAATTAATTATTTCTGCTTTTCTTAATAAAAAGCTTTTCATCGTTGTTGCTCTGGTATTTCAGTGTTGAAAGCTTTCCTGATCGAATAATGATGGGGAGGAATCATCCATTAGTTATCAAATCAACCATACATTGAATTATATTTTAAGGTAAACAGAGGTTCGGTTTCCCTCATTTTACCTTTTTCAGCTAAATAAATTTTCCCCAATAAGACTAAAAAATGAGTTTTTCCAGTCTTTTGAAATTAAATTGATTTAATGAGAATGTGATGATTTTCTTCATGTGGCTGGTCTTTGGAATTTAATTTAAGCATGAGTTTTGTGAAGTAGATAATTTTAATAACTTTAGGATTAGTTAAAATTTCTGGAATTTTAGGATTTTTCTTGGAATTGATCCTAAATCTTGGAAGGTCACTTTTACAGTAGATTCTATCCTTACCGAATCATCACCCAACATTGTGTAGTAGTTTGTTGCTTATTCCAGGAACAGATATTTTGCCAGTTTGTTTATCGGTCCCAACCCCATATTTCCCACACAATAATTTATTTTATAAAACTTTTCCAAACAGATGTATCAAATTTCCATAATATTGCGTCTTTAATTCAATTCACGTTTTTCTAATAACTTGTCTCATAAATATTAAATAATAAATTACAACATTAGTTACAATCTGACACAAAAGAACAGAAAAAAGTTTTGAGGTAATAAAAATTACAATCTAATGAACATCGTATATTGAATTTCATACATTTTTATTATTTTTATAATACCAAGAATTTTCACGAACTTGAAATTGGAATAAAATAAACTTTGACGATTTTTATTACTAATTTATTTAATAAAAGTTATTTCTTATTTTACAAAGTGTCGAATCGTAAACGAAATTTAAATTAGTTTAGAAGAAATCCATAAAACAATCATTAAAAAAATTTGAGTGAGATGCTAAGAAGATCATCAAAATTAACACATATGATGATTTTATGGCAAAATGAGGGTAGCACCGATTCATAAAATTCTACAGGAATAAAAATAAAAAATTTCAAATAAATAAGCAACGTTTTTAAGATCATTAAAATACAAAAACAAGCATTTAATAAGTAGTTCAGTGTACAGAAATGTTTATTTTAAGACGCTAAAATATTTCGCAGCACACAATCTTATTGAGCTTGGTAGTTGCGATCATATTTATATAAAATGTCAAGTTTTCATTTCTGCGTGTGTAACCGAAAAAGAAAATATGTAAAAACGTGATGAGACTTTATAGTTCCAATAAACTCTTTTCACACAGTTTTTCTGTTTTATGAGTGAAAATTTTTAAGAGATAATACATGCGTGCCTTTCAAACATGGCAACGCTTAATTTTCCGCTCACTTTGCATGTCATAATCTCGGAGCAAATATTGAGAGAACGACATTTATAAAGAAAAACGAAACTCAACACACATAATAAATAAGAAAATGCATCGTGCTTAAATTTAGACGACAGATGATCCTATTTCTTTTTCATTTCACGGTTACGACATTGAAAATTCTTTCATAGACTGTGAATTCTATTGTGCATACAGCACCGTAAACTATTTATAAATGTACAAAAAAGTGGTTGCTACTTATTTGACATACATCTCATTAGGACGTCTACTCTCATCTCTTGCTCTGAAAATATTTATTTTATTTTTTTGTTTCTTATTGTGACGTCGATTGTTGTGTAAAGAATACATCTCTTTATTTCGCACTGCTTCTCTCACTTTAATTTTTCTCCCATTCTGCTTTTGCCGCAATGTTTGTCATCAAATTTTGGCAAATTGGCTTAATTTTATTTATAGCACGATGCGGCTGTGTGAAAGATGCGAGCAAATGAATGAAGTGAAAAAAGAGAGATAGGAAAACTTTTTTTTTCTTGTATTCCTTCAGAGCTGTCGGAATATTTATGCTTATACATTTATAAAAGATAAGCATATCAAGCATGATGAAATTTTGTCATGAGTAGTTTTAAACAAATTTCATTAGAATATTTGTGTGTGCGCGACTTCACACATGGAATATTTAATTTCATCTCTTTTAGAGGATAACACTTTTCTGTTTATTCCCATAATTTTATCCTGGTGTTAAATTCATGCTATATACACATCTCTCAGTTCAAATAAAATCATGATGATGATGATGATGAAGATAATCTTATATAGCTACTGGTGTCAATGCCTTATAGCGTAGTTTATGAGAAAAGTTTTATGCCTTTTTGAAATAAGAAGAAACTTTTCAGGATGAATAAAAATTTAAAGCACATTCTCTTGGAAAAGAAAAAAATATGATGCTGAAAATGGTGCATTGGGAATTTTATATGAAATGGAAATTTCATGTTTTCCTCACTGCCTTTTTATTTCAAGTTATGCCAATTTGCAATGACATTTATTTTTCCAATAAATATGATTTTTTTGTGTGAGATAAATAACAAAGAGGGAAAAGAGTTTATTGGCTTTGAGTTTGTTTGGGATTTGAATGCTAAAAAATTCATATATGATTATTGACATGGAAATTGTGTTGTGACTCCGTTCACTAGTTCACAAAGTTTTTTTTACGTTTTTGAGCATCTAGAACAACATAACTTTTTTTAATCGGTTAAATAGTATCAGAATATAATAATATTATTTAAAGGGCCCGATTTTAAGTATTCTGCAATGAACCTAGTCACAATCGTGACTGAGACCACTGAGGCAACTGATCAAATCCAATATAAAAAATAAATAATATTCTTAAATATAATATAAGCAGTCAGTCAAAAAATGGCAACCAACCATTCGGTTTCTAAATTAAAAGCATGAATATTTTATATGCATAGGTATAAATTTAATGAAAAATTAACCATTTGGATTAGCAATTTTCTCCCTGTCCATCAAATAGACCGAGAATCTACTTTTACATTCTAAATATGGAACAAAAATATCAACCGAGTATTGTTGGTAATAAATAACCATAACTTATGTCTACTAATCCAATCAACTAAACAGCCCTTTCAAAATATGACCGAATTTCTATATTGTGTCGCCAATTTAACGCCTTTTTAGCCACACTAATTCTTATTTTCAAATTATATTTCTATTTTATTTTCCTCCCCAACTTTTTACGACAACAAACAAAAAAAAAATAAGTTCCGAGAGAACATTTTCATGATATTATGACAAGAGACTTAATGAAATTAAATGAGAAAATCAGGACAGTCGTTTTATTTTGAATTAATTTTTTTAGTTCTCTTAGTATTGCGAAAATAATGAACAAAAAAGAAAAGAGGAAAGAAAATTGTAATATGAGAATGAAAAAGTCTTCATTTGAATTGCATATACAATATATATGTATGGCATAAATTTGTATGTGAATTTAATTAAAAATTGAAGCATACTTTTTCATGCTGGTTGATATTTTATTTTATACTTTTTTTTCGAAATGCACGGCAGCACAATGTACTTGAAATTCTACAACATGAATGTGATGTATGCGAAATGAAATTTTCATTCATTTTTTGTTTGTTGGAAGGGAAAGTCATCTGGTATGATACAAAACGTACGAGGATCTTGGGATATTGACATATTCTTGGCAAATGTATTGCATATTGATAAAGGATTCACCTCTTCAGATATTTATGATGTTTCTGATGAGATGAAATCTCTAGAGAATAATGTTGTGTATTATTTACCAATTCCGAGCTTGTGAAAACAACGCTCAGTTTTTACATTCCAAAAGGAAATACATTTATGGTTTATTATTTCGTAAAAGTCATTAATTTTAGCATATCCATGTAATATTTTACTCAAATTCAGATTCGAATAAATAAAATAAATTAACATTTAAAAATGCATGAACATTTATGTAAAATAGTTCCATACAGATATCAAACTGCCTTTAGGAATGGCAAATATTTGTTTATTCATAAAATAACTGTGGTGAAAATTAAAATATTAAAACCATTCGGATTTCCATTGAAAAATATATATAGAGGATGTTACTTTTCCCACGCTATTCGATTGAAAAATTTTACTCTGCATATTCTAAAATCTTTCATTATCTCCATTACAATTAGAAAATTGTTGCTCCCAAGTTGCTCCTTATTTTTTAATGAACATTTTTTCCAGAATCCTGGTTGCCTCATTTTTGTATAGATCTAGTTTACTGGCGCCAAATAAGAGCAAGAAGTAGAAAAAAGAAAAATTGAGAAAGCTCATGAAAGGAAAATTCCCTTTTCAAAAAATACGGCGCCAAGATTTCTAATAACCATTTCCATTTTGCTAATGGCGTTTTTTTGATTTGTTGTTCTATCTTCCGCAGCCAGACATATCAAACAAATGTCTGATGTATTTATTGAAAGGAAATATGATGCTCATCTGTTACATTGTTCCATCACAATAAAGACGAAATAGAAGGAAGGCCGTAAAAGACAAGAAAGTTTCTCTTGTGTGCCTCAATTCCCCAAAGTGTGGACCTTTTCACACGACATGTCGTGAAATATTAAAACATATTACTATTCTTGTGACCTAATTTGAGCTGCTAACTACATCATGGAAGACAAAACGTTCAATGTGAATGAACAAATTCATGTTCGTTACCTTAAAACATTTATTAATTAAAACTTAATTAGTTTGGGTAATTAAAGGTGGGTGAATCGGCACCTTTTTACAATGTTAAAGGAAAAATCTTTTTTAGGACACTAATTACATGATTTATTGGTTCTATTTTGAAACTTCATGTGCGAGCGAAAATATTTGTCTGAGCATTATATTATGTTTGGCCATTTGAGGCTATTTTCATCAACCCATAAAAGATACCATAAAGAATATTTTCCATATCATCCACAATAATGAAATTTTAAATCCCTTTTGGGATCATTCCATAATATCTCCGTTGGAGATGATTCTTTGAATAAAACTATTTTCGCCAGAACAATTTGGGATTTTTCGTAAGTGCCTCTCGCTTCACGCTTTTATTTCTCACTGTTCTCTCAGCAAATTCTTTTATATTTTGCAAAAAATAAAAAATAAAATGAAGAAGTTTTTGAAAATTTGTTGATGTTTTTCAAGGCACTATTTCATCACCGTGTAGAATAAAAAGATGAAAGAAGATGAGAAGAAAAATTGAGCACTGAAATTTACAGTTGATTTTTTTAATGAATTTGACACTTGTTTGTTTCGCTTTGAGCAAGATTTTTTTGTTACTGAGATACTGTGCCTTTAATCATGATTTAGGAAATTACGTCACACTTTAGGGGGAGAGGGGGGTTAGGAATTTTTGACAGTCCAAACACAAAATTTTTCTTTCTTTGGAAAATTTGTTACAAGGGGGGAGGGAAAGTCGTTTTTTGTGTGACGTAATTTGCAAACGACCTTAATTATTTATTATTCTGAATTCGCATTTGTGGCTTTGTTTTCAGAGACATTCACAAATGACATCCATCGATTAAATTTTTATTTGTTTGGAGAATCATACAGCTTAGGACAACTTTTTCCTAATTATTGGATGCCATTAGTGAAAAATTGTTAATTAGATCAACAAAATTTAAATTCAAAATGCAATAAATTTAAAGGGATTAAAAATATGCAAATTATTAGACATTTGACCTAATTTTGCTGCAGTATATTAATGAGGCATCAATGTGTCGAGTAAAATTTGGATATCATTCAAACTTTTCCTTATAAAATCTAATTATTTAAATATGTTTTAAAATTTTTTAGCTTGCGTGAGTTTGAAAAGAATAATATCAGAAGATCCAGCAATGCAGAATAATTACTTAAAAATGTTCATATTTTTCAACGTACGTACTTAAATTTCAAATGGGATTCTTGGAAATAATTAATAATTTTCACTGTTAATGCAAAAAATTTCAGCACGAGCAACAAATTTAGAAAAATATTCTAAGTGAATTTTTGGATGAAAATTATAATTAAACGCTCGTGTTATGCGAAAATAAAATTTGAGTGATGGTATAAAATTTCAAAGCATTCAAGCATGTTTATTTTACGAATCGTATTGACTTAAAAGAAGTTGAAGAACTTTTTATTGCAAAATTTATAAAACGAATTATTTATCTTAGAGACTTTTCCCTCAAAACCGTCTTTAAATAATTTTTTAAGTCTTAAATTCTTCAATCAAACAAGCCAACAGTACAGCAGCGAATTGCCGCAATATATCACTGTAGCTATAAAAGAGAAAATGTATAGAAGAGAGTAGGTGAAGTGAAGAGTGAAAAACTATGTTAAAAAGAAGCGAAATAATTAAAGAGGTGAGTGTACATATACATACAAGCACACACTGACCTAGGAACGTAATTTTCATAAAATATTTTTCATGTGAAATTTATTTTCCGATGTCGTTGTTGTTGTTGTTTACCTGACGGTGTCAGACGCAAGTTTCATTAAAAATTCATGTAGAGTTTTTTTTTTCATTTTCCCCATAATGAAAACTTTTTCGAGTTTATTTCATCTTGCTAGAATTTAATGGTAGTGAGAAAAGTTTCTCTATCGTACTTACATTTTTGTGTGTGTTAAAATATTTGAAGCTTGCTGGTTTGCTATTATTCTTTTAGACATCCGCAAAAAATGAGAGAGAAAAAACTTTTTTTCAGTTGCGAAAAAGAAATTTTCGCCTTCTTCTTGTTGTCTGTTATGTAAGATAGGACTTTGGTCGATGAATGCAGAATTTATATTAAAAAAACTTCCTTCTGCTATTTATTTTTCCTTCTCTTTGACATTTACCGTCTGAAAAAGCACATCATAGCACAACAAAGACTTTTGTCCTTAAAATGATTCACTTTTATACACACTTATAGACATATGCAATACGTAAGGTGGTCTTGTTTGGTCATTTCGTGTTGTAAATGTTGACGTTGAACAAAATAAATCACTTTTCCTTCTTCCTTCCTTTTTCCAGTCTCACTTATTACTTTTTGTTTTCTGTTTTTGTTTCGTTTCTTATTGATCATAAAAAATGAGCTGTTTGATAACACAACTTTTTTCCGCAAAATTCTTTCTCTATTTATCACATAAAAATTTCCAATTCAAACATGAAACAAGGACAAAATGATAACGAATTCTCACTTAGAAATTCAAATCCCTTTAATAAATTGTAGTCTAATTAATTTTTGTTACTGTTTTCTGATTCAAATAAAATAATTAATTTGACAACAGGAAAACACAAGAATTAAATTTAATGCTCGAACGTCTAAACGATGACTATTTAATTAAAAGGCTATTATGTGACTAATATTAGTACACAATGCACGAAAAAAAACTATAATGATGATGACGATTCTATTAAAATATATAAGTATGTATATTTAAGTACATTAATTTCTAGTTTCTTATTATTATTTTTCTTTTTTTGTGACTTTATTTCCCTTCTCTGTTGAAAAATCTATCGTCGACTGAAGAGAAAATGTAAAATTAACTCTGTGTGAGCGAGAGGAGATTCTTTTTCAACACATTGCATGTGACGCGAGAAAAATGAGAATGAAAATTTTTCATCAAGTTTTCCAAAATGAGCTTTCCAAAGGATTTTGATAATTTCCCAAAATTGCTGATAGAGGTAGAATGAGATAAGTGAGAGGAATTTAAGTTCTAGCTTCAAGCTTTTTTCGTATATCGATTGGCATTGAGCGTTTATGAGCTTTTTGAACAGACGGGAACTTAAGAGGAAAAAGTGAATCTGAAAAACTTATTTCCGTAAAAAATTAATTTACTTAAAAATTTGCAAAGAAAGTAAACTTTTGAAAACAAAAAGTTAAATTATTTAAAATTTATTCAAATAAAATTTTAATTAAAAAAATCAATTTAATGCTTATTAGAATAAATTTATTTGCATAGTTCCAACAAATATTGTCAGTATTTTATATTAACACAATTCCATTAATTTCAAATTTTTAATATTAATATACATTTTTAAAATGTGAGTCGTATCTTACTGATTTGCAATATAATTTGTGAACTAATGTAAAGTCTTCATCATACGTGCTACTCAGAAAGCTTCAGAAAAAATTGTTGCAGGTATTTAAATATATCCTCAATTTTAAGATCCACTAGATGGCGCTGATTACATTAAGATGCACCTCAACAAGTCTAGTGAAACATGCTATGTGGCTCAAATAAAAAGTGTTTTTCTTACATTTAACTTAATTTTCAATTTTTCTGAATACACCAAGGACTTATTAAGATTTTCAAATTAGGGAGCCTTAAAAATAATTTTCATCTTTCCATTAGCATTTCCAACTAATAAAATCATTTACTATTTCTATAATAAAATCGAATTTTTCCATCACTAGTCTCACATTTCGAGTGAAGACTTTAGCACTGCCGATATTGTACAACTGGGACATTCCGTCACATATAGAGACATAAAACTACAGCATAAATAACTTTAAAAAACTGCTAATAACATAAACAAAAAGCAACATCAGTTTGTTTAGTCAGCAAATTATAATTAATTGAATAAGCATCAGTGAAATGTGCCTTATAGATGCCAAAACATACCAGTTGAATAATTTTAATAATTAATGTAATTAGAAATTTTTGCCTCAAATCATTAAGTTTATGTGAAAAAATTCCAAAAATAAATTCTTTAAATTGGTGATGGTTGAAGCTACAGAAATGAGAGTTTTGAGAGAAGAAAGAACAACAAAATTTTTTAACGCGGTTAAGGATGTTGTGTTAAGTGAACAAGTTGATTTTCATGTTACAAAATGGGATATTCTATCGAATGTTGTATCGATACTATTTCGATTATTCACAGTATTATTCAACGCCTATCTAGCATACGAGTACAATGCTAAAGGCGAAATATTATTCTTTAGACTGACACTGTGCTTTATTTTGATTCCTGCCTTTATTTCCATTGCATTGTCAATTACACTGTAAGTATGCAATTGCATGATCAACCTTTTTTATACTAGATAGTTTTTGCTATATTAAATGCTATGCTTATCCTTAGACATTATGAAGACTCGAAATTGGAAGACAACAAGCGAAAGAAAGGATATTGTAGTCTTATCTTTTTCGTCGTAATTTTTCCTTACACTTTACGGTATGCAGTTCTTCTATCTTTTTCATGTAATCGTGCTTGTTATATACATTTTCATGTTCTTAATATCTTTTACAGTTTCATGCAATCCCTTATTTATCAAATCAAAAGTTTACGAGCGCAACGTAACAAAGACGAGGAGAAACAAAGGCTGTACTATAAACTCATGGTAATGGAAGAGAGCGATGTTGCACTTATCAGAATAATAGAAATGTTTTTAGATTCGTGTCCTCATAAAATTATTCACATGACAGCAATTGTAAATTCAGGATTTAATCCGACGTTTGCACAAATTCTATCACTATCCAGTGCATTTAGCGGTTTTGCATGGAGTATGACTGCATATCAACGATGTATAAGACTGGCACAACCTGACAAGAGACAACTGAGCTTTGCAGGCATATGCTGCCAATGTGTTTGGCATTTCCTAGTAACTTTTGCTCGTGTTCTTTCAATCGTTCTCCTAACATCAGTATTTCCATATTATTCTCTGATTGGCATTGCCAGTCATGCATTTCTAATGACCCTATGGGTTTTTCTACTCGATCGATCAAAGTTTTGCTCATACACGAGCATTCATAGCTTTGTATTCTCAATGATATTCGGTGCTGTTTTCATATTTACTTACATATTAATGAAAGAAACGAAAAATACATTTTCACGGTATGTCTTCTTCTATTGCCTCACTGGAATCGAAAATTTGATTGCCATTGCAATCTTCTTCATGTATACAACAATTTCAATTGAGATTGCTTACAGTCTCAGTATTCTTCCAATTTTATCATTCGCATGCGGTATTGGTGCCATGATTTTTTATTATAAATATTTACATCCAAATATATTGAGTCGTAGGGATCTCGTAACAGAACTTTGATAAGATTTTTTTTTTAAAGCAGGCGATTATTATCAGGAATTTATTACAAATTTTACAATCAAGAGAATTGATTTAGAAAACATATAGATCTTAAAAAAATTGATGTCGAGTTTTTAGAGAATTTCAAAACATTTACAGTTAGTTATAAAGTGCCACTTAACAGTGTCAATTAAAAATTTTACGGAGAATCTGGGAAAATCATAATAATTCATTGACCAGAAATAATTTGTAATACTAAAATTAATTTGATATTATCTTAGAAAATGTTTATTGTTCAAGGAGAGATCTGTGCGAGTGATAATTGAATAGTCAAGCAAAAATTTAAATGGTTTTCATTTATGACATTTAAAATTTTTGAGTGCAGATTGAATGGTCGTCAATAATCCTTTATATTTTTTTGTAAACTACTGAATATTACATCGTATTATATCGATTGAAAACTTGATTATCCAGTTTTAACTTTAGAGTAATCGTTTTAAATGTAAAGACACGTATTATCCTTTAAATATATTTTCCCAGTTTGAAAATTTCAGTCAGGGTCAGAAATTTGGTGGTAATTCATAAAAACTTTTGGCTGGAAAATTCTTAAAAATCTATTTCAAAAACTTAAGTATCTATAATTAAGGGTTGAATTATCTTACAAAACCCATTTTAATATTAAGACTACATTTACCAGTTAATCATTTTACAAAATTATTCGCACACAAATTGTTATTTTATTTTTGAAGATAAATGTACAAAATAAGGTCAAGTTATTGTCCCCAAGTGATTGCTGAAAAAAAAGTTTTACGATTCTTTACGGTCGTAATTGTTGAGGCTTTCATAATCAAATTAAAAAGTTTGATTCATGACCAATGTGTCTCATAAAACACAACTTAATTCGATTTTATACTAAGTAAATTGTTGAGACTGTCCAGTGAATAAAAAATTTGTATTATCTGAAAAGTAGAAAATCAAACAAAAAACGCAATAAAAAAGACATTAATTTTAATTTTTAAGATTTTTTATTGTGTTATTTTTCATCTTATAAATTTATTTTTTGTATATTTTGAGAAAAAATGAGAACAAAAAATTTAATGAAATAAAAACTTTTTTATTATTTCTTTGAAGTATCAAGTATCATGCATACATGTGACGTTTTAAAATTCTTTTTTGGATATTGATATTTAAGACAATGAAATCTTTCAAAAATGTTAAACTTCTTTAGTCTTTTATTCCTCATTTTTTAAATTTTTTTGTTAAACTTTAAAGAGAATTTTTTGAGTTTTTGTGGACCAATTTTATAATATATTTTTTGAATTTTTGATTCTTCTTTAAAAATATGAAAATTTAAATCACCAAAAGTTCAATAAAATTGGTCCATAATTTCTAACTCTGAGAATTTTTTGTGATAAATTTATAATGACTGCACTAGATTGAATTTATTGTATTTCTATGATTGATGCAATATAATACTTTTGTGTGTTTTTTTTGGAACATTACAGTTACAGATGCTGACGTTCAACAGATTTGATTGGAATGGAGTTTATAGCTTATGTACGTTAATTTCTATTTCATTTATTTCTTTCAAATTTTTTGAACATTAAACAGAAATGAAATTTTCTGTTGCAGTACTAAGAAAAATAATTTATTGCATTCACAGAATCATAAATTAATCGTCTTGGTATCCACTTAACATTAAATTTCAATCAGATTTTTTTTCTAATAATTTTTTGGCTTCCATGTTCGGAAGAATGTTTTAATTTACTTACGGAAACTAAACTGTTTGTTTGGTGAAAAAATATTTTAGAAATATTTTTTTTAATTCTTTAATAAAAATTACAAATCTTAATTTCTAGAAAAAAGTTTAAACCAATTATTTCAATTTTTTACTTCGTAATGTATTAGTGACTAGATTAATTCTTTCATTTATGCTTAAATTTTCATTCATTCTTAATGTTTTAGAACTCTTTAGATTCATAAATTAAACGAAAAACATTGCCAAAGTTTTTGCCATTGCCCGTTGTTTCGGTTGGTAGTTTTAGTGAAAATTTAATTCCGGACTAAGGCTTCAAAAAAAAAATATTTCAATGGTGATTTTTAAAAATTTAGATTCGTTGTTAAATTTTCAGAGTTTCAATAATTTGTCATGGATGAGAGGCTCATTCCAACATAAATTTTCACCATCTTTCCAACTCAATTCCAATTTACCTTCAATAATTTGTAAGTCAACAAAATTGTCATTCGTTCATAAATTAATTAATACCTCAAGAAATAATTTGAATATTACTTTGGAAGAAAGTAAACATCCAGAACTAAAGCATGATTATGCTTCATTTATTATCAAAAATAATATTTTCTTTTCTACCATCATGCAAGTTGAAAGTTTTATTATTGGAGATATTGATTAAATTGACATTAATCATCATCAAGTTTGTTATGCATTTATTAATTACTATAATTAATATTAATGTTATTATTATTATGATTTTTTAGAAGCCAGGTACGCAAACTTAAAAAAAACAAATTTACTTTTCCTTCCTTTAGTTCTCAATAATTTATGTTTTGTCATATCCATTTCTAATTCGTGGAGGTGTAAAACTCTCGAAAAAGAAACAGATTATTTTTGATTTGTCTACTCATTTCCATTTTATGTCATCTGAATATCAATGAGTTATTGGAAGTGTTGAATAAAACATGACAGTGAAACACAACGAGTCACAAAAGCACAAAAAATTACTCATATTCGCACTTCCGTAAGAAATAATATAAAAATATGTGTGTTACTGTTCATATGATACGAAAGCAGCAAGCTTTTGTCCAACTACGATATTGAAAAACATTGACACTTAATAATAAATAAGTAAATATGTGTAATATAGCAGCAGCAATCACATCGAAAATAAAGAGAATACTTTTCTTGTTTGTTTTTGTGTGTTTGTGATCATTCATATATGTAAAATTCTATATATGTGTATCTATATAATCTTAGGTCATCAATTAATTTATCGATTGTATCAAATCTATACGTTTATATGCGCGGCTGTTCATTTATGCACTTCATTTTTAAGAAATTTATAATGATCTTTCTCGTGATTATTCTCGGGCGGTTCACATTCGAATGAGGCCAATGCTAGTGTACATTCGTTGAGAATACTGGTCGTTTGGAGATAATTGATGAGCTTTTCGTTCTTTTCGAAAGGACACGTTACTTGTTTCCATGCCATGAATTCTGTCACTTGTTTTGCTAATTGCCAGAATTTTTCAAAGTTTATGTGTCCGCATGGCAGTCTAAGAAGGAGAAGTAATTATTATTATTAAAGTTTTTAAATTAATTTAAAGGTAAACTTACTTATTAGAGCATCCTTCATTGAGGAAATAGAGATCCTTAACAAGTAATGAGAAAAATGGAATAACGATTCTCTCACGTTCGTCTGTGGCACCAGCTGATCGCCACATTGCAGCCTTTAATGTTGAACGATAACTACTAAAGTTACTCGATGAATCCATTTGGTGTTCAAGGATTGAAAATTTGGCAGATTGAATTTTGGCCCACTGTAAAAAATAGGAAAAATGTAAGCATAAAGGTTCTTGATACATGATATTAAAATTCTGAATTACCGTTTTCTTAAGTCTTGAAATAGGCGACATATTGAGTCCCGCAATGATAGCCATCAAACTATTGAAGTTACCGATATTAAATGACTCACGTGCTGTCTCAATCCAAAACTCGATTATTCTCGCTCTTTGCTTCTTTTTCGGATGCTATAGAGATCAAACAAGAAGAATATAAATGACGGAAAATTTTATAGAAGCAAATTAATTCCCAATTACCTTAATAACATCAGTGGCAACAAGATAACTTAATCTATTAAACCATGTCACATACGATTCCAAATTGCGTGTCTTTTTGAGATCCTTAAACGATGTTTCAATTGATGGATGTTCTTTTGTAAAGGCTTGGACAAACTCTTCCGGTCCAATGTGTGATAAACGTTCAAGTTCGATATGAGTTAATTGATGGGCAAGAAGTAAGGGCGATGAACATATTTCGGAGATATCGCTTTGATGACTTAGGGTTGACACAACGAGGGAACTACTTGATGAATTACTCTTATGACTATGATTAGAATGAACAGAGGTTTGCTGTTGCAATCCATTGGCATTATTTGGCGATTTATTTATTGAATCACATTCGTCTTTTCCATTGCTCGTCTGCTGATTCAATTTTTCTAAGTGCTCTTCGTACGTTTCGAGCTCTTGGAGTTTCGACAGAAGATTCTGCAGTAATTGTGAAACTTCCGTCCGAAGACTTGGATTTATTTGGATAGATGTTTGTGTGATTTCTTTAATTTGTGACATTAGCCGCTCGTCACGGAAGTCATATGGAAAGGTGTCGACCCATTCGGCAAGCAACTGAATTAAAAATTGTGAAAATCGACTCAACTTTGGATTGTTCTGCGCTAGCTTTTGCTATTTAGATAAGAAATTAGTATTAATTAATATTTTATGTGCTCAATTAGCATACTTGTGTTCACGTCTTACCTGAATAAATGATTTTAAATTCTGTTGCTGCTGCGAAAGATCCCAAATTTTCGATAGTAACTGATATGGTTTTATAAAAAGCCTCGAACTAAGCAAGAATGCAAAAATATATGAACGATCCGGATAGTAATCGTTAGTTGGAACCATGTGCTGTATTAGTGCCTCCAATGTTGCTGACGATAAATTTCCATCACGATAAATTAGCGTCTATTTGGAAGAGAATAGAATAGAAAGAATAAAATTGTGTGTTGTTGTTTTTAATTAAATTTTGTCTTCACACATCTGTGGCTGTTTTTGAGAGACACAACATGACATGACGTCATTATTCATTATGTACAAAACAGAAGTTTACAATGACTGTTTTTACTATTCTTTTGTGTTTTCCAGGGGGAAAACCACTTGGTGGAAAAAAGTCATTTTCCACCAAAAATTTTTTTTCCACCAACCACATTTTGTACAATAATTGTGAGTCCTTAAATATTGGTTGGTGGAACCGGTGTCAGAATATCTTATATTATGGTTCTGCTCAAGATAGGACCAAAAGTTTGAGCCTAGATGTTTTCTAAAAAAATTCCACCAGGCCCGGTGGAAATTTTTTCCACCAAGTGGTTTTCCCCCTGGTGTTTTCTCTAGTTGCTATGCTTATAAAATTACATCAGTTACATAGATGGACCTGCACATAGACATCGTTGGGACCAAAATTTAATCCCAATACAGATGTGAGTGACAAGCTTAAAACAAATATATCTATCTAAAAATTCTTACATTCTCATCTGAATCAAATTCGTCGGAGGATGATATTACTTGATGGCCGGACACAGTTTGTGGATGGCCCTGAAATGACATAGATGTGTTAATTAATTTCCCTAGAATCATTTTTTAAAAAATATATTTTTCACTTACTCGTCGACTGGAAATATCTTTGGGTGATTGATCTGACGCCACTGTGCCAAAAATGGTTGGCTGTATGTAATAAAAGAAAAAAAATAAAATAATAATGAGTATCATTGACCGCAAAAATGATTTCGCTAAATTTTCTGTCATCCATGAAATTGACGAAGATCTTTGAGTCATTAATGGAATGAAAATATTGTACAACATTAAATATGAATTTGTATGCTATATTTTACATATCTATATTTCACTCAACACCCAAGCAAAATGGCAAGAGATCATTTTTCATGTTCATGAAGGTTGATGGTGGAACTTAGGGGACGAATTACGTTCATTCGTTTTCTTTCCTCAATTTAATTGATATTTATACCACATGAGAAGAATCATGTCATGACAATGTCGACGACATTTTGAATAAATGATTGTATTAGATGAGAATTCATGCAGACGAACAATTATATAAATCTTTGTGAAATTTCCGTAAGTGAATTCCCTTCCCCAAAATGTATGACGACGAGTCTGAGGGAAATACATTCAATTTTTTATTTCATCTTTTGTTATTTTCCATCTGGTGCGAAGAAAAATTGATGATGAAAGAAATATAGCGTCTTTGGCATTGACAGCGAATATTAATTTACACAACGCATTATGTCGACAGTTCTATAGACTTTACCGGTAAAAATGCTGTGTATTTTACCTTTCTTCATATGCTCTTGTGAGACAATTAAACTGACAGATGATGATGAATCATATTAGGGAAATAAAACAAAAAATTATTTAAAACACGTAAGACTCACTAGACTGTTTTATTTTCTAGTATTTTGGCAGACGGTATTGTTGACTTTTAATGATGGAAAATGCGGAAAAGCTGAGTGCGACAAAATAAATATATATATTTTTTAAATGAAATAAAAAAATGCTGCTGTGAAAATATTTCATTCTTATGGTTGAAAAGTCGCATAAATTTTGAGTTCATCTATTTTCAGACTTCCTCATTTTATTTTCATTCTTTTCTCAAAGGAATGCAGACGGCGGTCAAAAAAGATTTTTCATATGAACTTCACATGTAGGAAAATGATTGAAAAGCGCAGTATTCATGGACATAGGGATTAATGTCGAAGAAATAGAAACTTAAAAATAGAAAATCCATTAAAATTTTTTCCAACTCGTCTTTGTTTTTGTATGAATGACTTTAGTCTTGATACGTGAAAAGTCTTTGAACAGAAATAAAAACATTTGCGCTTCATCACATTGAGTAGTTACTCATCACTAAAAGGAGGTTTTGATGTGTAAAAATCTGAAGGTTATTGCATAATTTTTACTAATTGATTTTACTTGTAGAGGCATTGAATATTAGGTAAAATTTTATACAATATGCCTTTTGTTTCGTTAAATATAAAACGTTTGACGAGAAATGTGACTTTGAAGGAGAAATGCACAAGCTTGTAAATAATTGTGTAGGCTGCCTTAATTATCACTCTCGAGAAAATTACGTCGAGTAAGAAATATTGATATAAAATATCAAATATTTGCGAATAATTCAAAATATTTACGTAAAAGCACTGTACATCATTCGAGACCAGAATTGTGTAATTTCAGACAAAAATGTTTAAAACTAAAGTTTTTCAAAAAATAATGACACTCATAGGACTACTGAATATTCTTTATGTTCATTAATGTATCCTAACTACGAAAATGCAGCATTTCCTTCAATGTCTGCATCATCATCATGTTCATTAATATTTATTAAGTGAGATGACACATTCCATTTCATGATATTCCCCCAACAGCCCAAAAAACCCCAATTATCTTCCCAAATATTGGAAATTTTAAATTGATCATCATACCAAATAATGTTGTGGCTTCAATTTAATTAATAACGGTTCGCCATTTATGCGACACCTTTGGAAATCAATTTCGTCGATTGATGCGGCTGAGCAATTTGCAGTTTTATTACTTTCGGTGCCATTAAAGGAACTTTGAGTTGCAATTGATGATTGAGTTGCAGTAGATGGGATAATGTATTCATCATCATTAACAGTTGTCGATGTGAGACTGTAGTCGTGATGTCCTGAATCACAACTCAAACTTTGATTGAGTTTTGGATCGATAGAAGTGCTGGAGTGCATGTTATTGTTATTATTCGAATGGCCATGATGATTTATTAGATATGACTGAATGTTATCATAGAGATTCATGTCACTATTACTTATATTGACAGACAAATCACTTGTCGGACGCGAGGATGACGATGCTGATGACGAATATATCGAATCATTTGTGCACACTGAATTTTGACGCATTGGCGGTATCTGTGTGGACGATGATGTTTTATTACGCTTTATAAATGTCAAATTTTCATCAGCTGATGGCAGACAATAATCGTCTGTGACTCCATTGGAATTTTTAATTGATGTTGTGACCTTTCCAATAGGCTCCCACACCTCGGTACATTCACTTGTGTAATAATTATCTTCCTTTGTTTCAAGCGATCGCTCATCTAGAATAATACCATTGCGGGCAACTCGAATCTCTTCGGTCGTTGTCAGACTCGATTTGACACTCAATGTCGTTTCCAAGTGAACTGGTTGTCGAAGAATTCCAGCTTGATATAAAATTTGATTGAGCAATTCACATGATGGAAGTTGTCCTGTCATAAGAGCCTTTTTTATTGCCGCACCATCACTGCCTTCAAGTTTTATTGGCTTGCCATTTATTAATAAAATCTCTTCCTCTTGGACAGTCTTTGTTTTCTGACAATCAACAATTTCAATATTCTTGCCCAATACTGCTTGAACTGTTTTTAAAATCTCCTCATCCATACTTTTGTTTCCTTTATGTTTGTTTGACTGACTAAATGACTTCTCGTCGTGTGTTTAAACCTGCAACAATCAAATAAAAAAAGATTCACATTTCGTGATTTTTGGTTGAAAAAAATTTCATGAATGACCAAATTTGAGTTTTGCTTTCATTGCGTTTTTTTGCTTTTCCACATTTTTTGCATTTGACAAAAAATCACGTTCTAGTTTGCAGACTAAAAAATTTTTATGGCATTTTTTTTTGCGACCGCTAAACACATGGCTGAACATGAATTTTCATTTTTTGTCAGACTTAATGAAATTCAAGAGACAGAAAAGTATTGGTTGCTGTAAATGGTCCCGACTTGATTTAATTAAATCCCAACTCATAGTGCTTTTTAACGAATTAGTAACACAGGTATCCATAAACAGCATTTTAACGCATAATTGCTGTGCATTAATTACTTAATTTTAAAATTCACACTACACAATAATCAGTTCAATCTCAATCTCGATAGCTTATTCGCAATTCGAAATGTTAAGTTTTGTTTATTACCTGCTAATAATTATTCAGGGTGTTGCTAATCAAAATCATTTATGTCGACTTGGTAAATGCTAATTGAGAGTTTTCATGTATGAAGAAATTAACATAAAAATTTGGCACGCACCCGACATTTTTAAATATGTTACTCAACTATGCCAGATATAAATTTCTCACTCTGTTTAGCGCTGTTTATGTTACGTTATGCAATAAATTAAAATTAAGTAATGTACAGAGTGAGCATACAAAGGTTTAGAATTTCATTCCATGACTAAGAATAACTTATTCCAATTTAAACTTCATTCTTGCTGATACAATAAAGAACTTCATATTTAGAAGAGGAAGTGACCAAGAGCATGCTTACTGAATGCTCACGGTAATTAAGCATTGTAATTTAATACGATTATCGTGTGTACTATTCAAAAGTCAAACATCGCTTTTACTATATCCGTGCATTCTATTTTCCATTCTTACTTATCAGTGCCACTCTCGTTTTGTCACTTTGTATTATCTTACTCATGAATGAATGAATGAGTGAATGAATGAGTAACTTTCACATTATTGAGTAATCTTTTTTGATGTTCTCTAAACTCATTTATACATCCGATTACGAAACTTTTGTGTTTCATGTGATGAATGATCTGGATCAGTACGTAGTATAAAAATATTATTTTTAATTAAAATGCTGTCTGCATAGACCGGATTAATACAAGGTCGAATGAAGATTTTGATTCTGATAAATGATGTTTGCTAATAGACCATGAAATCTTCGGGGTATATTTATATAAATAATGTAAACAAAACTTTTAAGTGTATCGAAATATTGCCAAAAAATTTCGCAGAAATAAAGAAGCATTTTACTATGACAAACAAATAATAGCTTCTCATAAATCTTCTCAAATACTAGATTTTTTTCACCATTAGTCAGAACATCAGCAGTAACCTTTTGAAAACACATTAGTAAATTCCCATTAAACAACCCATTTCGGGTCATAATTACACTTATATCGCATCATTAAAGCTCGTCGAACTACATGCACCCATTGATTTCAACATTGAAAGCTAAATGTGTACACTACATCAAATGTAAGATCAATCGAGCATGCACAAAAGTGTCGGATATATATAGAGCAAGTGTCTATGTGGGTGTCGAATGATTTTAACGATTCTGAAATATCATTTTTATACGGCGTGTTAATTAATTATCACGTTCCGTAGCGATAAGCATAATTAAGTTTAATTAATGAGTATTGTCACACTAAAGAATCTTTGAGAGTGAGAATGTTTATAAGCATTGCGATAAGAAAGAAAGATGACAATATTATTATTCATTTCTAATCAATCTAAGTAATAAGAAAATGTGACTCCAAACACTTTACGAGTATCATGAACTTGATAGTTTGTTGTTTTGATTAAGCTAATGACTTCATCACGACTTGTTATTTATATTCATTTAAAAAAAGATTTTTCATTTTTCTAAACAAGAAATTTAACTTAATGACAAATATTTATCTCTGACATTCCGCATGAAATTTATGTTGTTGTGTCTTCAAATTCAAATACATCACATCGGTGTGACTGTCATCAATCATTCATTTTATTTCCATCGACAATCATTTTGCCTTAAATAACATATTCTATGCTATGTCACATCCAATTCTCCATCCATCCATCTATCAACCCTGCTCATGTACTTTTTGCAATGCTCTCTGTATAAATTTAAATTGACATTATGCAAACAAGGCAATGTGGCGTTAATTAAATTTTTTTCAACAATACTGTGAGAAAAAGTTATTCTCATATGTGCAATTTCTTGTATAATTGATGTCCTTCCAAAAAGCAAAATTCTGCTATCAAATTAAAAGAACATGAAATGATGATGGAAGAGGAGAATAAAAAAGGCAATTTGATATGAGAAACTTGTTTATTTACGGCTCTTTCGCGAGGCAAGCACAAACAAAAATGCTGTTAAAAACCATAAGCAGTAATTAATTTCATCAGCATATTGCTTGGGAGATTAATTATGCGCCCAAAAAAAAGGATTAATGAATAGAACCATTAGGTAAGCGAGCAGAACGAGAATTTTTTGGGCTTTAAATTTTTGCTTTAAACAGATAATAATGAGTGAGGTAGAAGGTTCTTAATTAATGAATTCCCGAATGGTACTTTTCACGATTGTAATTTGCAGTTAATGAGCCTTTACTAAAGGTGGATAATTTTAGGTGTTAAATCTGCCATGGCCCCACGATCAAAAGATTTAATTATATACTTTTGATGCAATATTGTGGTAATTTAGGTATGATTTTCTTCTTGAACTCAATTAAATATTTGACTTCATTACAATTCTGTTTAGCAGTTGTGTAGAACTTGTTAATACAATGTTATTATGCCATTACTGAAAAAATTGTATTAATTATCAAAGCAAGTTAAACAACTGCTTGAAACTAGACAAACAGTAATCACTATTTATTCAACATCTAGAATAAAAATGTTTGTCATAAATTAACATATTTGGTTTGTTAAAAAATCGAGTTTTCGACTGAGATAATGACTTAGATTAAAACCACAATGATTATTATTGTGAATCTGTTAATGCATTTAAGACGGTCAACAATAGTGTCTACATCTTTCAACTTATTCCATTAAAATTCCTAAACAATCATTTTTATGAATCAACAGCAATTAATCAAGCATTTTTAATCTTTTAATCGAAATGTCTCATGATGCAATAATTATGGTTCCTAAATCTGTTCCTTCTCAGAATCATTCTCATTTTATTTTACATCTTTTTTCGCTTAAAATCGCCATTGGGCTATGGTAACAGAAAGATGAAATAAAAAGTCAGCATGTTCATTTTAAAGGCAACTCTTGTACGATAAAAATATTTATGACATTTTTGTGTTACGGAAAATTGCTTACGCCACAGGAATCAACAACAATACTACTGCCACCATCATCATCAACACTACTATCCAGGTGAAACATATAGGTTTATATTTTTATAAAATAATTTTTGTATAAAGCAAGGTAGAGTAAGAAGTAAAAAAATTCATTTAATGGCGTTGAAATATTCATTCAGGATTTATTGCATCATAAAAATTTTTTCCTTCATTTCTTATTGCTTATTTCATTTCATGTCCAGTGAAAGTGTCGATGAACTTTCTTTTGAAGTAGAACAATTTCTAATGTCCGCTTGTTTTCCTTTCTGTCGGGGGAGAAGAAAAATTTCATCGTATGAATCATGCTGGTGCCACAATTTTCTTTTTGTTTCAGTTTTTCATCATGCAATGAGCAAATCAGAAACACCCTAAGGGGTAAAAATATAACAAAAGAAAGTAGAAAGAAGTAAAAAGGGAGAATAAAATAGAAACCCCATTTGAGTCTCATAACTTTGCATCATCAACAATTTTTTTCTTCTTTTTATTTCATTTTCTCAAGATAAAGTTTTCCTTTTCTTCACGTTTTTGTTCTCATTTATTCAGTATCCTGAGAATGTATCTGTTAATCCCTTGAGAAGATGTCTTGTAGACTTTTCTTTTTATTTTAATGAATTTCCCAAAAGTTTAAGGTACAAAATAATTTAAGGTAGACATTTCATTAAACTGGCTAATGTATAATTGACCCTTGAGAGAATGGAAGTTTTACAACCAAATTCTGAATGAATCTGCTAAAATAATAACAAGGATAAATCCTCTCACAAAAAACCAAAGAAGAAGCATGGAGAAATCTTTGCGACTTATAAAAAGAGTTTCATAATCATAAAAATGAAGCGTAAAAAATTTAAGCAGAAGAATTATGTGGAAGTAAAAACGAATCATCCAGGAAGTGGAAACTCCCTTATATACTGCAATATGCTTTTCATTCTTTCCCCTTTTGAATATAGATATAAAATTGTTTATCTTCCCCAAGAGTAGCTGAAATTTTCCTCATTATTTCTCTGTGGAAAATTCTTTCAATTTCAATTTCATTTTCATTGTGTTTTTGGTGCAATAATATTAGAGTAAAGATAAATATATTAAATGTATGAGAATGTTTTATGGTTCCATTTCCCCGGTAGCTATGATTATCAAAACATTAACATGAAAATTTTAATTTTAACGACCTTTTCCCATATACAGGAATTTGTGTATATTCTTCTTCCGCTTATTTCATCTGCTTTATGGATTTAATTTCGTGTTTCTTCTGCAATTTGTTCGTGTGGATTAAAACGACTTCGTCAGAATATTTATTTCCGAAATTCAAGGGAAGGAAATTATGTTTTTATTTGGTTAGGTCATAAAGCAGTTTGCTTTATTATTTAGATTGTAAGATGATACATTTCAATACCCAACATTTTTTGTCTTCCAAAACAAGCAAACCCAAAAAATTATTTGTTTTATTTCGTAACCAAATTTATTGTCTTCCTCGTTTTTTTGGAGCATAAAAACTCAAATAACCATAAAGCCAACAAATTTGCATAAAAATATCGGCACATAATTTTCTTATATTTTTCCTCGAGATCTGATTGACCAAAATTGATCAAGAAATAAAGTTAATGGATTATGTGATTTATTCTGAGAGACAAAGTTTTGTGGGTGTTCAGTTTATTTTGGAACTTTTTGATGCTCGTAATTAAATTTAATAGATATTACCGGATCAAGTCAATTTTTATTCCATCAGCTTCTGTCAGTAGCTCTCTTTCTCTTAAAAGTCAATAAATATAAATTAATTTAATAAGATTGCATGAAATCTCGTCGAGTTCAAAGCAAATAAGCTGACTTAATGCTTATTGAAGTTCAGCTTAATACTTTAAGACTGATTTCTGCGAAAAACAGCTGAAAATTAATTTTTCGCCTAGCCCAAATCAGATTCAGCTCATTATGACTCAAAAACCGACAACGATGAACATTTATAGCCGCCAGTTTGTATTGTTCAACATTATCACAATTTATTTGATAAATAAAATTCCTTAATTATCTTAATTGCCGTCATCTGAATTTAATTATCATTATTTTACTAATTTAAAATATCAATTCAGAACTGGAAATTCGGTTCTCATAGTAAAAATGTTTGACATGCATAATGGAAAATGATGGTGCTATGATGTTGTAGAGGCTATAAAACTTGGAATTTGGACCTCAACAAACAAAACATAAGGATCAAAAAATCTCACAAAATTCCTCTTAAGGGTGAAAACTAAAGAAGCAAATAATGAAAATTATGTTCAAAGTAGCAGACGTTAAAAGAATAAAAGTCAGCAGCTCACGTAGAAAATAATTCTTTTAATGATATTACTTTAAGACCTTAAATGAAACTTCATTAAAATAATTATCCAATAAAATATTTCTGTGAATATCTTCACGAGATTAAAGCACGGAAATTTCCATAAAAAAGCACCAAATAGTCTATAAAATACTGGAAAAACACTTTTGTACGCTAAAAACTCCGTAAAAAGTAAAAATAATTAAATCACTTTACACTGGATGTGTTCTGGTTTAATGCTTAATAGCAAAGATAATAAGAATAACTTGGAAGTATCTAAAAATAGTTCTGCAAAGTCATGCTAGTGAATCTAATCATTTTTCTAAAGCGTTATACAATCTCACAATCAAGCAGGAAAAGAAAAACTTCATCGTTCAATCCATCATGTGAGAAGGTCACTGGGAACGAATGAATCTGACGTAAATTAAATTCTTGCTCATTCAATTTTATTATTAGCAACATGGACGTGCAGTTCTAAAATTTCGATTAAAAAAAACTCATCGATATTCAGTTCCTTGAATAAGATTCTTCTTTTTAAACTTCCTCTTGAAAATTTGTTTTATGTACATCCTGCTCATAAATCCATTCTCATAAAGCACTTATTAAAAATTCTTCTTTCTGCACTTAAAATAATCAAAAAACATGTACATATGTTCATCTTCTATTTAGTAAGTAGTATGGTGCTGTATCAACTGATTTGGGAAAGAAGTGTTTTAAAAATTAAAATCAAGCAATGAGAATGTAAACAGATGGTCATAGAAAGAGTAATGTATATGAAATAATGTGGCAGCAACTCTCAAAATGAACGATATGAAGAATGGTATGTATGAGACATTTTTGGAAGAGACGACTCCAAAATTGGCCAATTCTCGCCATCATTGGTAAACATTAACTTCTAAATAATATCTATAATCGATCATAAAGCTTCCCATAGAGCTATCTTCTTTTATGGAAGTTAGTGTATCGATAAATATTATAACCTTTTTGTTCCAATCACTTGCTGCGTTGCATTTCAAATCGTAAATATTTAATCAATGATATGAATCAAAACAAAAATATTTGATAGCAAATTGCTTGTTAGTAGTCAAATAAATTCGAAGTTTTGAATAAATAATGTGAATATTTTTAGTGAAATCTACCCACTGATATGAGGTACGAATGAAAAATTCCCACTATGAATAATAACAAAAAACTCACGAGAAAACTGAAAAACAAATTCATCAATAGTAAAAAAATTTGCGAATTTAAATTGAGAGACTACAAAATACACATCGAACAATGATGCAATGTTCATGTTTGTGTTATGAAAACATTGCAAAGAATAGACGTTATCATTGTATAAACATGGGATTGTTTGATGATATTTTTATTAGTCTCATAATATTTACAAACTTCATTTATCTTTCACATGTGTAGAGACATTGAATTGTATTCCATTTGATGAGTCAATAATTTCAAAAGAAACGGCGTTGAAAAATATTTTTTTTACATTTTTACGATCTGTCCGAAAAAAATACAAGTCTGAATAAAAAGATAGTTTGTTCTACAAATGTTTCGACGCGGTGTGTGTAAATAAACACGAACATGCCGCTGTCAATTATTATATCAATGAATCATGGCCACTGACTTAAGAATGAATGAGTGAATAAAAGGTTTTATATTTCTCATTTTCTTTTGTGTGTAGCGGTGACGTCATCTCACACTGACTGCGTGCCTCCATTGTTCTTCGTAGTAATACATTTAATTTCATGATGATTTAATTTTTCTTCAGCTATTGTCGTGATTTATGATTTTCAAATGAACCTTGAACATGAAGAAGGTCGTGAAGGTAGAAATGAATGGATGATTAATTCAGAAAATATGTAAGAACCCAAAAAAAGGGCCTTGCAACACCTTATGAATCATTTATGAGCTTCTTAAAAAATGTCTGTAACAAAAACTTTCATTTACACTCATGTACTTTTATTGTCTTGAGATTTTGCGCGGGATTTTTCATCATTTAAATTTTTACATAACTTTTTCTAATTTTTCGAAAGTTAAACCTCTTGCAGAAATTAAATATTCATCTCTACCTACTGAGAATATAAGTCTTGAGACTCGCTACTTGCATGTTAACATATGAAGTGAAAATGAGATTTGTTTACTTTCGTTTATTGTTTCGCAATAGTCAATTACGCATGCATACCTACAAGATATTAGTTCATTCAACCAAAAATATTATTTAAATTTTCCATTTTCGAAATAATTTTACGCCTGTGCAAAATTGAAAACAAAAAAATTACTTAATATTATTGAACATTTTCATCAATGAATCTATGAAATTTGAGCTATGCTGCTACATTTACCATAATCCCAGCATTATGTATAAATAAATATTTGTATTTCTAAATCATTTGCAAGCGGAGGCTCAAGCATTGATTATTGTTGTAATCTTTTTGATGCGCCCTACAGGGAATGCGTATATAAAATGCATTCACATTATGCTTGTCATAGATACATGGCAACATATAAACTCATCAGATGGAATTACAAACTTAATCCTCTATGGAAATTCTCTATCGTTCGTTTTTGTTTGATCCCAACGACCCATCACGCGCCATAATCTACTGCAGTACACAAATGCATGGTTTGAATAAAATAAAATCTAATGACGCCTTAATTAGAAAAAAGAGAGAGAAATTTGATTTACGATAAAGTGTGCATAAACACGACATTTCCTTCTATTACATATCATAAATATTCATTTATGGGATTTTATTTATACAGCTCGAGCCACTCGTTAGTGACACTTTCACTCCCTATTAGACTATTCTCATTAAATTTCATTGTAAAGTAAACAAAAAAAGTAGACAAATTTTTCATTTTATTGGATTTACTGTTGGTTAAGTCAACATTTGATTTAGAGCAGCAGTTCCAGCACAAATTATATTCTGTTGCCTCTTGAAAAATGTAACCCATCACCCATCATCATTTACTAAATTAAAAATCAAGTTCATTGTTAAATCAACCCCAGTTATTGCTACATGAAGTACATATGTTTGATTTTAGACATGCACGATTCCCTTGCAAGATGAACATGATGAAAAATTTGTAAATGAAACATGTGTTTGAAGAAAAAGCAGCATGGTTGATAAAAATATCAATTTCCGTTATCAATTTCGTGATTCGATTACAATGTACAGTAGCGTAAAGGGAACGCTTAATGGAAGGGAAATTTTTCACCTTTTTCGTGCTTGAAATTTTTAAAAATTCTGTTCATGCTTAAAAATGTCTATTATCGTTATTTAGACCTTTCGTTTATGGGTTAATGTCGTACAAAAAATTTCTCTCCCCTTTATTTTCATCAACTAGAAGCGAGAAATTCCACTTTTCGGCAGGTTTTGCAATTTTTTAAATCATCAAATTAAAATCGACATTTATTATTTTTTATGCTCATTCCTTTCGCTTCCCTTTTCGCATGAAAAATTCAGATTGAAAGGAATTTTCACTCAAAACATAATTGTAACCTCGAGCGCTTTCCAAACAGTTTGTAAGGATCCTCATCGTTAAGTAATCATAATAATCATCATGATGCCAAAAAGAATTTTCTTTTCATCATTTCCCCCTTTTTATGTTCGCCTTCATTTGAAATATTTTTCTTTATTATTATATCTATTCCCGAATGTCAGTTAGATGTGCAATGGTGAGTGAACGGAATTATACGATGAATCATCAATGGTAAATTTTATGTCTATACATAAAAGGCTTGTTTTTGCCCTTTTAAATCTCCATTTCTGTGTACAATTGCTATTGAACGAAATCATCCCTTAAACACAACTTGACTCTTCCTCAGATGAATTCATCTTTATGTCATACATGCTTAACTGTATCAATGTGTGAATCAAGGGGGGATAAAAGCAAATATTTTTCAATGGAAATGAGTATTTTCTTATCTCCAAAAATACAAACTTTCATATTATAAATTTGAGTATCTATGAGTTAAATTGTATAGATCCGGTTGGGAATTTCCACTATATGTTTTCATATTGTGGTAATGTGACAATTTAAAATTAATCCTCGTCCACACATTTATTGGTGACAAAAAGTCTGCATATGTAACATAAACGGAATTAAAATTTTTTGTCCAGAAAGATTTCAGACTTGAAAAATGGGAAAGCATTAAACCCGAAAAAATCACCCTTAAAATAACATTTTCAAAAGACCAGGATTACATTTCTCTCAATAACTAAAGTCTCAAAAGCAATAACAACATCATCATGTGATACAATGACAGACTGGATGGAAATTACCATAGAAATTTGATTCTTTTATGTTTTATATGTTTGATTTGATAATAAAAATGTCTCAGCATAAAAAAGTACGATAACGAGGGCATTTTTTACGTTTCTCAAGTATTGAATTCAAGCCATAAATCTTCAATAGTCTAAGAGTGTCGTTATGATATCAGGAAATAGTTTTATCACATTTGTACAATGTGTCAAATGAGTATTTTTATTATTATACCGTCATCTTTATAACTGCTTTCAAGAGAGAGTTCCTTCAACTTTTAGTGATTCTTTTGCCTCTCGATCTTGATATAAATCAGCTTACAGAAGCAGAAATGTCATCCATTTATGGTAATTCTTCCTTGTAACTGAAAGTGTCTCTGTCATCACATTTTGTATCAAGATAGTTTGAAATATATACAATGGAACTTCTCCAAGTCATTTGCCGGTATTGTATAATGGGAGATAGATCGTAACTATCTGTTAAGAATGTCGTTCCCAGCTGTTCAATAATATGAACATTATATAACACACATGTGCAACAGAAAAATGCAAAATGAATTTTTTTCATGTTCCTAGCTAGAAAATTGAATTTTTTACTCTAGCTGATAAGGCAGCACAAGTTTAAATGATTTATTACTTTAAAAATTTGGTTTTTAGTTTTAAAAGGGGAGAACACACGACGTTTCTTAAAATTTACTTTATGGAAAAACACGACTGTTTTCTGTTATTTTGTCATAAAATATGAATTTCTGTTTTTAGTGAACACCGAGAAATTCCAGAACAGAACTACAAAAAAATATTTTAAGATATACATCAGCAGCAACAGCGGATGTGCTTTATGCAAAAATGTGTATTCACGTCATACATAAGAGTAAGGAATATTGTTATGCAAAAATAATAAATATAATATACGAGATATTCTGAAGAACACTGGAGATGGTTAAATCTTCTTCAATATAAGCACTCCTTAGTATTCATTATATTTTGAAGAAGTAAAAAAGATGATGAAGTAGCAGCAGTTGCATAACATGACAATGATGATGCGGGGACACATTAAGTAAATTAAAAAAAAATTGGAATAAAATTTTCATTCAAAAAAGTTTATGTTATCTATAGCTTCAAGAAATGGAGGTGCTCAGACAAGATTATAGATAACATTATCTTCTTCTGTGGAACTACAGTATTAAAATAATTTTGCATCTCATCTGCCATAAAATTCCCATCTAGATGCTAATGCAAAATGCATAAGATAATCGAATATTTTTTCAGAGAATTCTGAATTGAAGCTTCATGGCTTAAATGTAAAAATGTAAATTCTTCGAAGAGTTTACGAAAAACACGAAACTGATTACAAGACTTGCTTGAATTTATTAACTCAATTTCACTTTTGCGTTGTCATTTATTTCGTTTCACTGACATTATTGGAAATTAAAATGCATAAAAAATTTATTAACTTTTATTTGCAAAAATTCCGAAACAATTGTTTTACTTAATTGAAAATTTATTCGTATACAAATTCATTTCATAAAGTAAGCATTCATATCGAACAATGATGACATGTCAACAATGTAATTCGAATTTCTAGATCATAATAAAAAAGAGTACTTGAATGAAGTCATTATTTTATACAAGCACGAAGTTCATTAATGCAGAAATAATAAATTTTAGTATCTACAGATATATGTTTTATTATACAATAGAATTGAATTAGGTATGAAGATTGATTCATCAGAAACAGAGAAAAAAATAATTGATTGCAAAAATATAATTGCGAAGATTTATCAAAACAATTCTAAGTTATTGTTTTAACAACTTCCTGTCATCAGAATGACGAGAGTAGAGAAAAGTTACAAGGTTTTAACAATAGCGAGAACAGAGGTAGATTCCATTAATAATAGAACAATTTGTCAAGTAACAACGTAATTGTCTTATACATAAATTTATGATAAATGTATTTTAGGTGGGTACGTGGCAATTATCAACATTGACAGGAACATAGACAGAACTACGACGTCCATTTTATCATCATTATAATTTTGCAGTCTATTGTATTCGACCTCAAGTAATGGGAAAATGAGATTTTTTGATACATTACAGAAATATGTTTATAGACATAATAATCATGGTTTTATTACTATGTGTGGATGATGTCCAATGTAACTTTTTCCACCACATTTGCGTATATCTCATTAAAAAATCATTTCACTTGAAAGAGTCAAGAGAAATGTAATGCATTCGCGAACAGGGTAAATACATTGTGATAATTAAAAACGAAAGGAGTGAGATACACGCCATATGCTATATTGCGCATATAAATGCATGGGACATATTTTTCGCACAATCTCGTATTTCATCTTTTTTTTTCACTCTTTTTAATAATTCCATAAATGAATCTCATGCCTTCCATACTCTGAGAAAATGTCTTCTCTTTTTCATTCAGCAATCTGACTTCTGTTTTATCTCTTCATTCATTCACTCAATTTTTTGAAAGGAATGTGTTGGCAATTCAATTTGTATTTTTGTTTTTATTGCTTACGAAATTTCATCTTTTTTTCTCGAATTTTGTATACACTTTATGCCTCCATACAAGCAATATTGAGTTACAAGAACATAAATTAGGAAAATTGAAATGTTTCGTTTTCGGACATGTGAGCGATTGTGTATATATTTCATGTATACACAATTCTCCTTATGTGCCAAAAAATAATACCAAATGGTCGGACGACTATGTGAATTATCGAATTTCATGTATCTTTAGCAACAAGAGTAGATTTAATGAAAGATAAAGTGGCACCAAATGTCACAATGTTGTGAATATTTTAGCTTGCTCACACCGAAAAAAATTGTAAAGTTTACGCATTCTGCACATTAAATCGATTTGCAAGAAAGAATTTTGTGAGAAAACAAGCAAGCAGAAAGTTCAATCACCTTGTCATAAAGTAGCGTAATAAATTTATCATGTCAATTCCACACACACACATTTTTTTCTTTTTCATTGGCTTCATCACAAACAATTCTGAAGTTGTATTGAAAAGAAAAGACATTTGTCATGCAGTTTTGATTTGATTATTGATCAAGCATGAAGAAGAGTGAGAATGTTTAGCAATAAATTTCACAGTAAAATGTGAATAAATTTTTGTTACGCAAGAACATGAAGACAACAAGCCTGAATTGGTGAATGAAAAAAGTTTTTCATAAAAGCAAGAAGATAAGGAAGAAAAATTTGTTAGTGACATGATTTTAAGGGTATAAAAATGAGGGAAATTTATCACATTTTTCGAAGAATTGCTTTCTGAACTTTTTCGTATGTTGACATTTTCTAGATGACAAGCCAAAACATATATTCTTTTTATTCACGACCCACTGATATAAATACCAGTAAAAAGTACACAAAAGAAAATTCAATTTACTGAATATATTGCTGAACATCACATTGCAATGTCATGTGGGGAGCACAGTTTATGTTTTCAAGTGATATAAAGATGATAACGTAAATGTCAACAATTTTGGCATGATACTTCTTCGTTTTCCTTGGAAACATCACAGTTATTGCTGGAATGGTGTTGAAGAATAAGAAAAAAATGTAACGAAAATACTGATAAATGTAGTGCTAATGAAGCGTGACAAATTAATCATTTTGAATTAATTTCCTTGTTAATTTGATTCTGTTCATATCAATCAATACAAAGCTATAGAAATTTAGGTCGAAATGATGAATTTTAACTAAGTAGAATGTTTAATGTATGGAATATGAACCATATGATGATTTTAATTGGTTTTTTAAGAAGAAAAAATAGAAATTCTGTTTACAGTTGATTTATTCCAATTTCAGAATGTTTGAATGAATAATTTGTATAACCTGGTATATTTTGTATGTTTACAAAATCTCACACTTTTAGTCGAATTATATCTTTATCGAATAATTTTAGGGAAAGTTACGGAAAGAAATTGGACTACCTGCATAAGAAAACTGAATGAATCACATTAATTTTTTATCAAGGCTTTAATTTACTTGAGTTACTGAGCATTCAGATATGATAAATTTAAACCTAGCACATACAAAAAATTTAAACAGAAATCATATCTTATCAGTTGCGAAAATGTTGTTAATCTCAGATGTACTTCTAATAGACTTACTATTTATCCATAAAATCAAACCTTTCCAAACCGAGAACTTTACATAATAATTTAAATTACTCAATAATAAATTGCTTTGAAACTCAATATTTACAAATTCCCAAACGTTTTCAATGCAATCAAATTTAACTAATTGAAAATCAATATTTTCCCTCCTCTCATAGCTTGCAAATACATGAAGGAGGAATAAATTCATTTAAATAAAAAATTTCGTAATGAAAATTGAGAGAAAATTAAATTTTATTTGATTGCAATTTGCATAAAGTACAGCAAGACCTATGCGCTTATGAATAAACAATAAAATTGCATTTTTGTTTCTTTTCTCAATTTCATTTTCATTTTTGTAAAATTGAACATATAGGAAATTAAATTCAATTTTGCAAATTTCTCTTTTGATATGTGACATATTTGGCATTTTTATGGGTTTGTTTTTGGATCAACAAATGCACATGGCTTATTATTGTTTATGAGTGTATTTTTTTATTTCTTCGTTTAAAGAGGCTTGTCGCTATTATAATGCGATATAAATCCAAATTTTATGGGACGATAGATTTAACGGTTAATCCTATAAAATAGTCATCATGTGTGTTTGTAATCTTTATTTCAATAGCACTAAACCTCTTCGTTTTCTTCGAATAACAAAAGCTTAGAAGATAAAAATTTCAAAATATTTTGATGCTTTATTAATTACTCAATATCCCATCTGAATCAATACAAATAATTTTATAATTTTGATTGATTCTCTATCTTCATTTACGCAATCATGTTTCTATGTCTCGATTGTTCTCTTCTATCTTGATTTATGATTGATATTCCTTTTTAATAAGTTCAATATAGCGTGATCAATTCGATAAAAATGCAATAAATTTTCATTCTCTATTCAAAAAATAACGAAAAATTATTGCTCGATCGTCATCTACAGACTTATTTTCAAGAGCAATAAATCTTTCTTTCTAAAAAGTCTGTCTTTCTGTGCTCAACAACAGCAAGCTTAGATGATAAAAGACTGAGCTTTGTTTTCTCACAATTTTTTGTTAAAAAAAATATGAAAAAATCATTAAGGAAATTGCAAAAACTTAGATTGTGTGGCAGCCCACAATATCTTGTATTTAATGTGGTAATTTTGTTTCTCATATCAACATGGTAATTTTAATTGGAACTCTATTTCATACCTGAGACACATATAGCACCTACAGACTCTCTCACATAACATTCATGAGAAGTCGATCTGTTTAAATGGAACTGAAATAAAGTTTAGAGATTTGTGTATTTGAAAATGGATACAAATTTTTTTCTATCACAAACTGTTTTGCTCCGGAACGTCTAATGCTTTTTTTTTCTACCTAAGAGCACATGTTGTACTCCCACGGTACATGATTATTATTATAACTACCATTTACTTTCTTGTAAGTTAAAGAAATACAATTCCCAATGTATATTTTATTTTAAAACATTTTATTCTTCCATCTCTAATGTAAAGAGGAACAGAAACGATTAGAAATAGTCGGAACTGGGTGAAGCAAATTTTGAAACTTGCGAACATCTAAATGTGGATCATCTCTGTTCATTTTCTTCCATACATTGTAGATCTTTTCATTTTCTATGTTTATGCTAATTGGAAGTGGCCAGCGGAGTAATTTAAAATTCTTTGTGTGCTATAAAGTAATCATCTTGAATGTATCTACATGTTTCATTTATGTAGCTCGTAGATGTGAATTTAAGACTACATTACAATGGTATCAAGTGTTGTTCAAAAAAGCAGAACAAAATTTACATGGAAATGACATTTTTATGATGAATGAATGCATGTAGTGCTGTAGATTCAAAAGATAAAAGCTTTGACTTTTTGGATTAACGAATTTTTGTTAAACATAAAATATATTTGCTTAGATGGATTGTTGTACGAAGCTTGTCATAAAGCAAAAAAAAAATATTAAGTTGAGCTTCTAGCTACAAAAATATTTAATTGTGAAACATTTTTTTTGCAGTCATGCAGAATATTCATGCTTTTATGGAACTGAACTTCAAAGGAGCAGATTACAAGCCCGACAGAGTAAACTTTTTTATTGAAGGTCTTTATACATTATGTAGATGGATATTATCATTTAGACTCTACAAATCATTAAATAAGGACGAACTCAGCTTGTTTCTTCAATGTTTATGGAGCCACTTAGATAGTTTAGTAATATACAACTTTGTCTAGCTATTTCATGATTTATTCACACTTTTTTGTAATTTATTGCCGGTTCATGAAGTTCATAAATATTTTACTTGATCTTTGTTCTATAATTATTTAACTTTGCGCAAGTTTTACTTTTTGTTTTAGTTCCTACGCATGAAAAAAATCTGTTCTGTGGAAGTATTATTTTTTTGCTGACTTACTTTTGTTTTCAACTGAAGCTTAGTCATGAGATTGCGACTCAATATTTTTTTTTGTTTTTGTAAAATGAGCCAATTATCGTTTCTCGTATTATTAAGTTTGAGAAATAAAATACAATTATTGATGTCAGCAGATTTATAGATAATTATGGGTTCGAGATAAGTGTATAAGACAAATAATATCTACTCTCGTGTAGGAGTTCATGTGATAAAGCGTTATTTATAGAATGAAAATAAAAAAAACAGAAGTGAGCAGTAGAAAAAGAATAAAGCAGACACTGAGGAACCGAAATAATTCCTGAAACAATTGGAAAACTCTGTCAATGACAGACTTGTTATTGAAAACATTTTGTTGTACGAAATTGAATAAAAAACTCCCGAATGTCTGTAGATTTATTTTCAATAAAACACTTCAAGTGTCGGTCCTTCACTCCCAACTGTATTGTGTCTGGCAATATTCCATATTTACATATTATTCCACATGTGAATTTCGAGCTGGAATTTTAGCTATGAACTGTAAGCAAAAATTATCTGAAACTATAAAGTAATGAGAAATAATTTCTGTTTCATCTGGAATAGCTTATTAAATTTCGATGAATGAAATCTTATAATTTCAAAGTGAATTAAGAGCTCATTAGACGGAAAATTGTACAGCATAAATAAAATATTCATAAAAAAATAAATTGAATCTGAAAATCATGAGAATTGAAAAGTTTTCAACGAGATAAGTATTGAGTAGGCGGAAGCGAAAACGCCGTGGATTTACTAGTTATATAATTGAAGAATGGAAGGAACTCAATTATAAAATTTCGACTTAATATTGCCTTTAGGATTTAATTCTGAATACGCAAAATAAGACAACAATAACGTTGACAATGAAAAAGTTCTTCGCAATTATTCAACCGTGGGGCTTTTCTAAATCTTAAATTCTTACATTCATTTGACATTCCTAAGTGGCAATTTCATTTATTTCTATTATAAAAGTCAGCACCATTGTTAAATTTACATCATTACAAGTGACGAAGAGGACGAATGAAAATATTTTGATGATAATTTAAATACCCAAAACAGAACCACCATTTGCCATGTTAATCAATATGAATGAATGCGATGTCGTAACAAATAAATAATATTTTTGTTGTTGCCATCATCTGATTGACGCTAATTTATTTTTCTCTATCTTATTTTATCATCACTTTTTCTGTTCAATTAAAGGCAATTGTGGTGATGCAATAAAATTTCTTTTTTAATTTCAATACACCCTAGAAAATGGAATTGTTTGACGACAATGGAATCATGTGAAATTCTATCCAATATCATAGACGATGTAATACACACAATTATGATCTTTCGAAACAAGTTCTCAATTCACACTTGACATCTGATTATATCCAATTTAGACATATGATTTATATGTGTCTGTATAGTGTCAAGTAACTAAATGAACATTCAATTTATTAAGACTAACAATTTTGTAGACCCACGGCTTTTACATGACATATATGAAGAACTCTTCATTTATATGATAAATAAATAGTAATAAACAAATGAACATGGCGATGATGATCTGTTTGCTTTGCGTCGTCGTCTTGTACTTTTCGCTTAGGTGCTGATATCATCAAGTCATAATTTATATATAAATTTGAAGTATTTATATACTTCTTGTAAAGAAATTTTCGTAAACCTGTGGGCTTTATTTGTTTGGCTTTTAGTGGCTCGATTATTATGGCCATCAATATTTGTAGTTTGTAAATTCTCAAAAGAAGTGATTCTTTTCTTCTTCACTGATTGAGCACAATTGGTGATGAAAATATTTACTGTTGTTTAATAAAGTTAGTTGACCTCTTAAGTGCTTATGTCATTGATTGAGTGTCATCTTAAATGACTTTTTCTATCTCCAAAAATAAAATGAAAATGTTAAAAGTTTATCAAGCACTCAATATATTTTCTGACAATTTTGACTAGTCATTTGAGAAGATAACAGTAATTAGTTGCTTTCTCTGCCATTCGTCTTCACACTCGAAAAAGTATAGAAAAGAAATTCATCAGCATCAGAGTGACAAATCCAATTAACTCATTACACTCAAACCCATAGTTAATCGAGCGAGAGAGAAGAAAAATTGCATTAAAATTTAATAGAAAATGAAAACGAGAAATGGCAAATTAAATAACAACAGAAGCAGCCTCAAGTGGTTTTTGCATGTTCACATGAGTGGATGTATAAACATTGACTACACATACGAGCTTAAAGATTGAAGAAAATCGAAAATTAATTTCTGTATATCAACAATAAAAAAAACGAAAAAGAAAAACTTTCTCTACTGCTGTTAATGCGGCTATTGAAGTTCATGTAAAAAATTATAAATAAACAAAAAAATAATATGAATGTATAGTGCGTACTACGATTAATTTCGTCTTTCCGCCAAAAAAAACCTGAACAAAATTCTTCGAATAAAGAAGATTTCATTAACTAAATATTTAATTGAGAATGTTTTGATGGAGTTGAATTGGAACTGATGTGAAGGAGGAAGAAGAAAGATCTAAAGCATTTCTAATTTAATAGAATTTTAATGAAGTGTAAAAATTGATCTTCCATAAAATGTTTTGAGTTCTATGTTTATAATTTCTAGTTTCTCAAATTCTCTAACTCCAGATATGCGTAGCTAACACGTTGTTCATTGCTTTGAATTATTCGCCATTATTTGTTTCTATTTCCATAAGAATTTCACTCTCAAATGATTTGTGTTGTTTTTTGTTCACGTTTAAAACGTGCCATACGCCTGCTTGTACTTTATAAATATTATTGATAATTATTTTTTTCTACAGATGTTTACATTTTCCTAATATACTTGAACAAGTTTGGAATGCTTTGCTTTAAACTGCCCCCAATAAATTTTGTTTAATAGATTAAAGTATTTAGAGTACGTATAAATTTGCTCATTTGATTATCTAATTTATGAGGTTCTGTCATTTGGTCAAATAACTTTGTTAATTAATTTTTTAATCTTATGATTTTAAGTTTATTAAAAAACATTTTGAAATTGCCGTGACGGGAATTCATTCTAGTAAGTGTTTTGTAAGTTTAAGGATTTCATGCTAAATAGTAATTATTTCCACGTTGTGATTTTTCAGCAGCTATAAAATTACGCAAGCTAAAGTTATCAAAACATCAGCATTCCTACATCATTCATTTCAATTATTTATCAACATGTTAGCGCTAGTCATCAAAAAATTTCGGCATTAGTAATATATATTTATAATATTTAATTTTCTATGCAAACAGCAAATCCTACAAGTTTTTAAATTACAAAACTTTTCAGTCATAAATATTTTTCTAAATTGCTAAGCAAAAAGGAAAATTTTTTGTTGAAAATTACTCATAAGTTTCTCCTTTTTTGATGATTTGCCGACACAAAATGTCAAAGTAAATCTTCTTCAAACTCATTAAATGTCATCATCTCATATGTGCGACAATTTTGAGAGAAAAATATTTACATTTAAACATTTTGCAAAGCAATAAAAAAGAAACAAGTCGGTGACATTAAAATGAAATACATTTGGTATGAAAATTTAATTCCCCATGTATGGAAAACTTTCAATTTATGTAAATTTAATGAATTATTATCAAGACAAATTGTTCACACAAAGTCACATCCATTATGGAAAAATGTTATGTCGTATAAATTTATACTATTAGCAAATACTCTAAAGTATTCATTAAAACATTTTGTACCAGTTTGTGCTTGCGTGATTTTGAGGTTTCACAATTAAAAGTTAATTTTTAGTCGTAGAGAATTCTGATAGATGTAAATACTAGGCAATAAAAGTAAAAGCAGAAGAAATTACTATAACTTTTTGTTTTTAAGTGCTTATTGATTTTTTTTGCTCTCACTGCTGGTTTTTAAATCCATCCAGTTTCCATGGTTTCTCAACATCCATTTCCGATTCAATCAGATGAGCATTAATATTAATAGAAATGCACCCTCATTCGAAATAAATTGAGTGTATGTTGCGATAAGTCATCAATATGTCTTACAATTTTTCATTCCCTTTGCCCGAAGTTTTATATCATAAACTACACATTTCCTTCCGCATAAATTTTACGTCTTCAAGATTAGGAACCCTCTCCTATAGTGACTATTAATTTTCCTGTTCTAGAAATAGAAATAAAATAAAAATTCTCTTTTTCTAAGTGCAGCAAGTGAAAACCCAATAAATTGTTCAAAAAGTCTGAAAATCTGATACCGAGCAGTCTACAAATTCTGTACAACAGAGGTAGTATGAGCCACAAAAAATTATGCAGCTCGGGAAATTTCTTTTCATGTTTTATAGTCATAAAATAAATATTTCTCATGAACAGAAAAAATTCTCCGAATCTGTACATAAAACATAAAATTATGTATATGGAAGGAAGTTAAATCTATGGAGTTAATGAAGGAAACAAAATGATTTAATTAAAAATGGAAGCAGAGTTGGAGTAAAACTCAATTAATATTAATTATGTTTCACTGTGACTACACGTTGCGTATATCCGCTATAATTTTGATAAAATTTAGTATTAGCCGTATTGCATGCATAAATATGCAAAGAAAAGTCATTGCATTTTTAAACGTATGTAAAGGTACGCATGGAACTGAAATTAATCACGTATTAAGGCGTGATTTTGAATCTCTCGGATGAAAAAGAGATAATTGGTTTTTAAAAATAACAAGCTGCTATTTCCCTTTTCCAACTGTACTTTCTTTAATTGAATCCTTGACAGTTCTTCATCTCCATCTATGAAGTGCATAATGAAAACAATCGGGAAAGAGAGATGAAAAGAAGACAGAATTGGAAAGTTAAAATTGAATTCGACTTGAACATTTATTTTTGTTTAGCCTGTGGCCTTTGTTAACAATAATTACATCAACTGCATCATATCCATTCCAAAACAAAACATATTCAATAGCGGATAGAAAGTTTTCATTTGCTTAAATAATCATTGAATACACCAGCTAGCTTTAATAATGCATTTGTTTTTCTTTTTATGGACGCATCAAAAATGAGCAATTCAGTATTTTTTTCTCTCTCTCTTGTGTTTTTGTAGTGACCACTCTTGTTGAATGTCTTTTGAGAGCCAATGAAAATAAAAGCGAGAAGAAAAGTCTTTCTGGTATTCAATTTTTCTACGTGCAAAAAAAAAATCGAAAGCAAAAAATTTTTATGATGAAAAACTTTGTGTATAATTGCTGTTCCAGATTTGATTTATAGCTCTTGGTTGGTATAATAACGAGTGAATGAGGCAATAACCGTAAGAGTAAACCAGACATGCAACAGTTTTAAGAAGATGAAGAAACGGTCTTAGAAGTCAAGAAGAGAAAAAAATAAAATATTCCTTAACTAAATAATACTGATCCACCTTGGTTTGTTGAATAGGAGCCTTCAGAATAATTGCATGGTAAAGCCATTTAAATGAAATATTGTCTGATGAATGAAGGGAAAGTGAAATTGGTGTCCCTCAGTGGAATGTCATTTCGAACGGAAAAACACGAGATCTACACCACACATATCGTGTAAATAATGTAATTTATTAAACTTTTTTGTGAGTAAATAAATTTTTCATCATCTTGACACAAAAATAACGCCGAGAAAACGTAAAGCAAATCGTGTCAATTTCTGGGCGCCATATAGAATCATTATCGTATTTTTTCCTTCATTCCTTGTAAATTGTCAAAAGGTATACGACATGAAATTTTCCTGACGCGCCGCATCACAAAAATGTTTTATTGTGGATTAATATAATAAAAACTTTCAGCTACTCCAAGTCGTAAAAGTTCTTCTTTTTTTCTTTACATTTTGTGAATATTGAAAACGATGATGATGTTGCTGTTGATGAAAAAATTTAATCTTCATAATAATCAAAAATACACGAACTTCGTTTCCTTTGCATGCGACAGACTCGAGTAAAACAGCGTATGAGAATCCTCCTTAATGAGCTTATATTTTACGATAAATTTAAATGCTCAAAAAATAAAAGTTTAAATTGGATAAGAAAACGGCAATTTCATCGCCAACGCCAAAAATTCAACAGATGACAAGAGCACGTAAAAAATGAATATCAGACATCCTACAAGAATCAGCTCTATTCTCCCCCTGTTGATTGCTGTTTTTATAAATTTATGCCAATAATATCGAACATGATTTTATGTTATTTTCATGAACATTGTCTATCAATAATAAATTTGCCGTTCCTTATTCCTCTTCCTCAACTGTTGTCCATGTCTGGATCTTAGCAACATATACTTTTTTGTCTTCTTTTCCATCGATTTTCTATTAAATGTTGTTAAACTTTTATTTCTATAAGAGATGATCTGAATAGAAAGATGAGAGAATATTATGACTCAGCATCAGAAGCAATATAGACGCCGTTTTTTCTTGTTGTTTTAGCAAGAAGAAAAATTAGAAGAAATGAATATACCCTAGTAATATTTCTTTTTTCTTTTCATAAGATTATATCTTCGTTCTTAGAACATTTATGTGTTTGGATAGAAATAACATGGGTAAAGTCCGTAAATGAGATTCTCGCGAGATTGATTACATGACTGAATGTATTTTGTATCGTATTAAGATTTTCATTTTGTTAAGGTTTACATGACTAGTCATTATCTCTTTAAGCTTCTGTTCGCTTCACTTTAAATGGAAGGCATCATTTACTATCGCTCAGAGTTTGTGTAATATGTCCATTGAACAAACTTTTGACCTCAACAAGGATAAAATATATTGCTGCAATCATCACCCGTAGACTTCTCCATAAATATATCGATGTGAAAATTTGAAGTGGGAAAAGCATGATATATCCATTAGCAAATTAAAACCCACACTACATTAAATGCTTGTTTGATAAAAATCTTCAATCTTATGGCATTCACTTCTTAAAATAATTGAGATGCGGAAATTGAGCACATAAAGATGTATATTTAAGATGATGTTTGACATGAATGAAGGGACTAGCTTAGCTAACTGTTTGAGTTATACAAGTATTGAATAAATATTTCATGTCAAAAGTTTCCATCCCTAGAAATTGCTCACTCAATAGAAATGGATTCATTGAACTCTGTTTTTTAATATAAACATATAGAAAATTACTTGCGAATGATTTTATTCCCCACACACAAAACAACGTTCATTTCCATTCAAGCAATGAACAAGAAAAGCTTTAAAGCATATCTGTTAAGTATCATTTGAAGAAGGAAATAATAAGTGATACCTATAACTCCAAGTCATACGATACATATCTCTCTTAGGTATTTACACACAGTTACACGCATTGATAACCATAAATACAAGACGAGAATTTATGTATGCTCATTTTGTTATATTACAAACCAAAACCCACCGAGAAATAGGAATTGCAAATGATCATACTCTACAAGCAGGCTCACTTATAAAGCAACAGACAAGAAGATTGTTTTATAATGAAAACTTTTCTGAATCAACACAATCACGTGCTCGATAGCAGAAAGCTTGTGCAAATAGAAGGATGAAATACGACTCGAAGATTTAAACATGCAGAACTGAGTAGAAAAGAACTTTTCTTAAAACAAAAATTGTTCGTGTTTAGCATTGAAATGTAAGTTTCATGACAAGCCCATATTTGTTCGTATATTCGCGATTACTCATAACATTTTTCAATGAGAATCGAGAAGAATGGATGCCATTCGCACAATATTTGCTTATCGAAAATTTAAAATTTTAATTTTTTCCGTTGCCTTTTTACAGTCAACATTCGATGAATTAGAGCACCTTTGGGGGTCGTAGAGCGACACTATAATATTTTTTTATTAACAAGAGCCATAAAAATATTTTTATTACGAAAATCACTTTGATTTTTTTTATATTTTTTATTTTTATTAATTTGCTTTTCTAATTCGACGCCCACTGATCAATTAGTTGGCTAATTTTCTAAAACAAAAAGAGCTTTTTTTTTGTTAAAAATTAACTGAATTTTAAGACTTTACTGTATTCTTCAAATAACAACTCAGGTAATTATAATGAAGTTGTGAAAGAAAAAGTTGTGCAGTTGAAGGAACCTTGTGTGTGAGGTGTTCAAATTAAAATCTATTTTATTGCCTCGTTTGCATCTTTAATTACAATTTATATTCATTTTGCCCTGACTTTGTGAAGCAACAAAAAATAAAGTTGTTTGTGCTGCCCGAATAATAAAGCTTGAATTTTTTTTGCAAAGCATTAATAAATCAGCGTGAGATGAGATCTGAGATGCAGCACAAAGGAATTAAAAAATTATTTGTTAATAAATATGAAAATTTCCTTTTGATTGCCTTCAATTGAGATTTTAAAATAAGCAATGATGATGTCATGTAAACAAAATCAATATGTATTCACGGTCGTTTAAAAGAAAGACAAATTGGAAGTGAATAAACTTCACCATAGGAATTATTTCCTTTTAATGCTAATGTAATTGTCATTTAACGCTTCATTTTAATGATAAAAGCCACACACATATGGTAATTTCCATGCAACCATTATAATTCCGTTTCTCTAGCTTATTGTCGACTGCATATAATATACGTATTAATCCAGTATAAAAACTTTTCCTCTTCTCACCTCAACCTCCGTCTCCGTTATGATTGTTTTCCGATTGCTAGTCACGTGTAGCTATCATGAATCACACACCCGATCTCTTGATCTGTTCTGTTGTATAATGTGTTCTGTTAAAAGCATTATTACGGAGCAGCTCACGTCTTGGATCTCTTTCATCATTTCTTATACTATTATTTGTGACTTCATTGCATTGTGCCGACTTTACAAGATATTTCAATTTTCTTCTTTAACTACTGTCGATGCTTGTTGTTGTTTCATTAATAAATAATATCCAAAAGGGTAATTTTTTAAATCATACTACAATTGCGATATATTTTACGACCTGAACGTGATTAAGTCAATAAAAACCAGAGACTCTATTTTCCGCCTTCGACATGATGCCAACACAGAAGTATTTTTTTTGCAAAACTTTTTCTTTTTCAGTTGGTGCTTAATATTTTAATTCGATACAAAAAATAATGTAACTTGTACGTCATGTGCCATGCATTCTTAATTTTCTATACGCTTGAGTATGGCTGATGGGCGCTAGAGTTGGTATCTTTCACCATCTTCACTCGTCGATTGCGAGGCTTTCAAAATTGTAATGTAATTTATTGTATATAAAAATAGGATGTTCATTTATTGAGGTCGAAGATGTTAGGAAAGAATAGCATCAATTTATGGAAAGTAGAGATAATGTCAATTAATGATGCATATTTTGAAAAAAGAAGCCACTCACAGTTCCTGGTTTATTGCGTGAAAGAAATAAAATTTTACAACAGCGCTGTTGCCATTTTGCATGCTCAGTGATTTTTGTTCATGGAATATATTTTAATATTTCTACATAATTTCTCATGTTCTGCCCTTTAAGTTCTTTAAAAAAAATTCGGAAGAGGCGAGAAAAAGTGAATAAAAAAATTAAAATTTTCAACTATGTGAACACACAAAATAAGAAGAGAATGTCATAATGTTTTATGATCATTGTTATGCATAAATTATGCTTAAAAACTCTACAATGAGTGGGAAAATGATTGAAATACGTTTGGTAATTAATTTTTAGGAAGAATTATCAACATGCTCAACAGTATTGTGTGCTGGCTTAGGGATTTGTACTTTTTGTTATCAAAATCTCTGCTGAAAATTGAGCATGAAGATATTCTAATAATTTAAGAGACATTTGAAACTTTTGTTAATAAATCATTCAAAAATTTTCATGTTTTTTTAAAAAGAAAATAATATTATAATTCCAACATGTTGCCTACACGCTGTATGTACATAAATAATTTTTTTGGAGAATTTTTTTTTCTTTCCTCAAAAATTTTAAATATAAACATGCTCAGATCTCTCTGGGGTCAGTCGGTACTAAAAATTTATTCTCGTTTCAGACAGTCATAAAACATGCAGGCACAGTTCACATAAAAATTGAAATAAATATATTTTTTTATTTTTTCGCCATATCGAAGTATGTGAACGGGTCTCGAGAACAAACGGTATTTAAAGTATTTTTTCAGTATTTTTTCTTGCGCTATAAACGTTTTGCTCGGACGAATAATAATGAATGGCTGGAAATTTAATTAAAAGACGAAGAACAAAAAAAATGTTCTGCTATTCAGACAATCTGAATTCACGCATCTCTCATTTAATTTTGAATTATTCGGAGCTGCTAATCAAATTTTCAGATTGGCCATAGATTCAAATTAAATTGTCAATTATTAAGTTGATACAATGTTTACCAATTAAATAAACAAAAAGAGGAATATATAAAATTTTATGTGGATGAGTATCAAATATTATAACAAGACACTTACGTCAATTTAGTTTGGAAATAACAAGTTTATTATATACACCAACTCTGAAAGACTTCTTCGGAACTATAAGATGCATCACGATAAAAGTGTATTAATAATTATTATTATAATGAATGTTTGAAATGGATCTGATATCATCTACATGGAAAAATAGTTATACAGTTACTAAAAAGAGCCATTAAAATAAGCTGCTGATTTCCATCCATTATTTAGAATAGGCGGAGGAAGAAAATCATTCAATAATTGATACTTTAACTTCCTACACAATTAAAATGAATTCTATTCTATGAACAAACTAAAGCAATTCGTTTGATGTGTTTTTTCTAGCCTCTTCCACAGAAATGAAAATAACATTTTTTTTGTATTATAATCAAATGCATAGCAGAGAAGTGAAGAACGACACAGAGAAGAATTCTATTTATTTTAATAGCCACATTTTCATTTGAAAGCCTTCTTTGTATATTTTCATTGGCGACATGAAACGAAACAAAAGATTATGATGATTTTATTCTTCATCTTATGTTCACACAGAGATAAAAAGGCCACACTGGTGACAATAATGTACAGATTTAAAAAGTTTGGAAAAAAGCATCATTTACATATATACATGATTATTATTGCCTTATGAAAAAGGTTACCCTTTGAGTACGTGAATGGAAAAAGGAAGACTTTTTTTCTTAAATTAAAATTTATTAAGCCTCTTAAATGCCCATCATCATAATTCTAGCTTTTCTGCTTGATACAACCTTGATAATAAAAATTCTTGTATTTTTTCAATAATAAAATTTATTTATGAATTTCATTACGCCATATCTGGTTTATTAATTAATGACTGATCCATACATCTTCTCAATTTTTTCATATGAAGCAAAAGTTTTTTTATGACTTTAAAGTGCTTTCGTACATTCTCTTCTTTGTTTATGCAGATCCACATATTGTTATTATCATATTTTTATTACTTTAACAATTTTATGGATTTTTCTTTTGTTCATCGTCTTTTTTAAATTTAATATTTTTTTTTTACCAGTATAGCATACCCAGAAAATATCACATAAGGCTACTCTTAGCAATGAATCATATTCTTTTTCAGTTTTTAGTATGTTTTAAATTTTCTTTATGCGCCATTATAAAATATGAAAAAATATTTAATGACCGTTAGTGTGTGCGATATGGTATGTACATGATTGAAGTGTGAAAATAGCCGTAAATTTTCATATTTTTCTTATAATGTGAATAAAAAAAAATTTAGCAACATTTTCTACAAGGTGAAAAATTGATTAATTTATAACCCCATAGAAAGGTACCACAGCGTACAACATTCATCAATTCAATTAAGAAAAATCTTATTCAACTAATAAAATTCAATTATCGTGTCGAATGTGTAATTGAATGTAGAGCATGTGTATATCATTATGTATTGGGTGTGAAAGAGTAGAAATATTTTGTATTCATGAGTAGTAGCAGCTAATTACAAAAATTGTCTATATTCATCACCATCAATCGCTCATTTATGTTCATTTTATGCTCGATTGAACGGAAGAATTCACATTAAGATTTTTAGGCAACGATTATAGTCGTTGGGTGCTATAAAAAAGATATAGAAACACGTGACAATGACAGTGATGCCTCAACATTACCTCTCCTATGTCTGGTGATTTTTCAATATTGATGAAAAAAAATCTTTTTGTCTAATATCGAAAAAATGTATGCGCATAAATTTTTTAACTGGCTAAATCTAAAAGACCAGGTCAAACGAGTAAAGGAAGCGATAAAATATTTTGATAGGATAAACAAGAGATTATTTATTTGCGGCATAGCAGCTTGGCTTTTGCCGTGTGTTTTTTTAGCACATACATAAAAAATACCCGATTTGTTGACCTTTTATTATTAAATTTTTACACTCACTCCACTCATACTCGAATGAGTTTTTGTGGCAGCTTTTTTGCTTTTAGTAAGCTCTCGTTTCTCTCCTATACATATGCTTGTTAATTTTATATCAATGCTAATGCAAACACATTAGATTATTATAAAATTATTAAGCATTAAAACACAAATTATGGGCATCAATTTGGATTTGTATATGTGCGAATTAAATCAGAGAAGGTGATCTTGCCTTACAATCGCCATATCCATTATAGTCGAATGATTAGCACCAATTCATTCCCACTTTTATTTTGCAAAGAGAACTTGCCATAGTTAACCATTAATGCTCATTATAGAAATGAAAAAAAAATTTATCTCAGCCACAAAAGCACAGCATCAAATTTGTGTACATACTTTTCAGTAAAAAATGAATGTTTGCTTATGAGTATTATTATTAATGGGTATAAGGTCGTGTCTATTTCATTTATCGTCCATTATTGGGATTGTCGTGCATATTTGATTGATGTTACAATAAAATCATTTCATTTATTCATTTTTTTTTCGGTGTGCGTTCGCCTACAATTTATGGTTACATTCGATATTAAAATAACACAAGTAGCTGCAAAGACAAGGATTTATATCCACCGTGCTTACATCTTAAGTAGTAATCTCAACATTCATGCCGACAAAAAGTCTAAAAAGTTAATATTTATATCGATGATAAATGAGAACAAGATGAAGGGATGGATAGTTCCATCGTATTCATAAAAAATGTGTAAAAAAATCTCTTCCGGTTTCGGATAAGTTACACACAGCATAGCGAGATTATGGTGAGGCTTACAATGTACAATATATAAAAAAGGTTGAAAGAAAAGTGACAAGCAGCATCAATTAAATTTAGATAGAAGAGGAAGAAAGAAAAAATATGTACGCATAAAATAAAATAAATTGAGACTCATCAAATCTAAATGCGGTGTAATTTCTCTTTTTTTCTCAATACTTAAGCCGTTACATTAGATTGATGAAGTTTTTATGAAAATTGTATGAGAAAGGCAAAAGAACTTTCTCATCATTTAAGAAGCCTTATAGGAAACCCCCTGTAGTCATTTAAAAAAGTATAAGTAATTAATATATATTTGTGGCATGGACATTCATAGATTTTATGTTTTAAAATGAAATGAGGTTCTCTCTCACTTTTTACACCTTCAAAAAAGCCACACGAATTGTAAAATGCACTGTTGCCAAACTACATCTCATCGCAATTCATTGTGAAGGTGAAGTCGTCCATGAAATTATTGTAATTTCATCCATGGCTCGGAGGTGAGTGCAAATGAATGAATGAGAAAAAAGAAAGAGAGATAGAGAGGGAAAAAAAGTTGTAAGTAGAAAATGAAATTGCAATTTTTATATGCAATTGCGATAATTTATTTGACGTGTTTGCTGAATGTGTTTTTCTTTTACGTAATAAATCTACTTTTTCTCATTCAGTAAAAGTGAATTGAATTTGGAATCTTCAGGAAGGTAGTGGAGAAAATAACAGTCCTGAATAAACAATGAAACAGGTACATATCTATCATCTAGGAATGTGCCATTCATGGTTCTCCAAACATTCACTAAATCATGCTGTTCCTTTTAAATGATCACAAAATTTAGGACAACTTTTTCTCTCTCTTTACTTTTTAGTTCAAAATCAACCACGAAAAACTCGTTTTTATTTCAATCTTCTTTAATTTTATTTACTTTTTTTTATCTTTATTGTATTCTCCTTCTTTTTTCGACATTTTTTTATTCACATTCTCTTTTGCTCTTTGCTGCCTCTATTGAACGATTTATTTTTCAGTCCTGCATTTCATTCACTGGCATAATAAAATGGCAATACGATATCAGATAACTCCTTTCTTGTTTGCAGCAAATATTTTTCCTTTCTTTTGATTTCTATTCTTTTGTGCATGCTTGCAGAACACAAAAATAATGGCAAAGAAACTAAAAACAGCCAATTCAGAGTTGGGTACTGACCATTTAATGAACAGTAGGTAAGAAGTGAAAGATTAACTATAGCAACCAGTTGACCATTACAAATCTATCTATAATTTATGGAAAGAAGTCAACTGCAGCTAATTGACATTGCAATTTAGGAAGATTTTATGCTCATCTTTATGCTTGATGATACCTGCAAAGTATCTCTGTAGCATACAGTCATAACGAGTTGATTGCAAAATAAGAGATAAGTCATGTAACGTTAATACTCATTTTGTTCTACTATTAAAATTGTATTGCATACAGAAAAGAGCTCGAATTGCATTACAATGGCGATGCCACTTAGTTATTGCATTTCAGTTTGCAGTTGTGATATCGAATGCCATTTTTAACACATAAAAACTAATATTATGTCATTCGAGTATGCAAATTTTAAAATTTCTGGTTGACAGTGGAGGAAAATAAAGTTAATATTTTTATTTTCAATGAAATTCAGGTTTTATTTTTTGATATTTGCTTCATTGTGGTTTTTACATTTGAATAAATTTATCCATTAAAAATTCGCGGTTAACATTCCGATACCTGTACGACTAATGCTTAATTTTACTTGACATTCTCAAGTGTTATGCTTTTTGAGTTTTCGTTATCACAATTATGTGTGCTAAGTAAATGTGCTCGAAGCTATCAATTTAATGCGAAGAGAATTTACTTATACCTGACTTATCAGCACAACGATTGGAAACACCTCTTGTTGTTGCTGCATAAACTCATTCGCGAAACGATAAAATTAAATTAAAATATTTGTGTCATTCTTTAATGACTTTGTATGTTGATGAACGTGGAAAGCAAAAGAGCGCAATGTCATCGCTCTTCAAATTAGGTCATTTGTAAAATTGAGGCAATAATGCCTTATGGTAGAAGAATGGAAGTAAAAATATGTACTATACATACGGTTTTATGTTGATTTTGGAAATTTTCTTTTCTTCTCCCTTCTTTAATCTACTGTCTGCTTTTTCTTCTTTCCTTCCTTTCTTTTTTCTTTACGTAAAGACTCAATGATTAAGGTCTTTGATGGCTGCAGTTCACGAATAATATATCTTGTGAGTTTAACAATTGTCCTTGATGATTTTGTTTGTCGAAATAAATATAATTTTGCAGCCCGCAGAATATGTCTCTTTAAAGATTTATAATCGTCACTTTTATTTTCATACACTTCTTAATTTCTTCTTCTTTTCCTTCCTTCTTACTTATTCTTATTCTTATCCTCCCCTCAAGTTTTTAACTCATAAATCTTTTACTGCTTCTTACTGCATTGAATTTGTTTTGATTTTTAATTTTTCTTTCTCTTTCCTTTTGTTGTCGCTAGTATGAAGCACAAACTTTTGATGATGTCATACGAGTATTTTGCTTACAAATGACATCGTGTATTATTATATTGCACGCTTCATAGATACCACAGAAATAATAACAACACCTGCTTTTTAATTAATTTTAATTTCCACTCATTTTATGTCAATTGTCTCTCTTTCTTTCTTCCAATTTTTATTATTTTGTCGTATGCAGCACAAAAAACTGTTTTATTATGCACAAATAATTAACCTTAATGAGCAATTTGAAAATTTTAATGAAACGAAAATTTCATATTATCAAAATGCACAAAAATTCAGTAGCTCCGTAGACATGACGTCATTGGAAGAATTTTTTTCTTTATGCTTATGCTCTTTTCACTTCAATGCCACTTACTGAAAGAAATCTTTCGTGAATCATAAGAAATTTTCTTTCATTTCCACTTTAAAACCGCCTCACGCAATAAGAACACGTTTATTTGCCGACAAAATAGAGAAAACATTAATTTTGTGGCTAAAATATATCTTTTATATCCGATGCTAGACAAAAAATTTTTTTTTAAATTTTAAAATCTTCCGTCGAGAGAAAATTTAACACAAATCTTACTCAAACAATGACTGAAACCTGAATGAAATCCAATAAGACTAGTAATGTTGTGAGAGCATCCAGCACAACCGAGCTCTATCTCGCTTCAACATTCGATGTTGCATGGGAATATAGCTATCTCTGTTAGTTTTTTCTCTTTCTCAATTTTCTCTCTCAATATTTTTCATGACGTCATTGTAGCATGAGTTTTGTTTGTAAATCAAAAAACTTATGCTGCAAATAGAACGATTTACTTGCATGAGTCATGATGCCGAAAAAAAATTCTGCAACCCTTTTAACCCTCATATGTAAAAGATAGTAATTTTTATTGCTAGGATTTTAAAAATGGAAAATGCAAATTTTATCGAGATAATTTATTGGTGAAATTTACCGGCAGTAAAAAATTTTGTACTAGATTTTTGAATTTTAGTTCAACGGATTTTCATTTATCAGACATGTGGAACTTGTAAATAATTTATTCAACACCTGTGAGTGATGTGAAGATAGCGAATTCGCTAAAATATTTCCAATACTCCCCAGGTTGTCTTGTTGAAAAATTTATTATTCCCAATGTACATCAGCCATTTTAACAAGTGATGTTAATTCCTTTATATTCCGCATTGTAAATCGAAGATACTTCCTCGAACTCTATGCGGTGCTTATGTGGTGATTAAATAAATCTTACAAATACTATTCACATTCAATGACATCACAATTAATCTAATTTTATAAACATTTGATTTAATAGTCTATGACAGTCACACTTAAAGGTGCGGTAGCTATGAAATTTAATAAATTACTTGTATTTACAATTCACTGGCATTTCCAGAAAGATAATTAAGTTAGTTTTCATTTTCTTACACGATGTTATTTTCATGATATCAGAATATTTTATTGATGGGGTTCGAGGTGTCTCCAAAGCTGATAAGAAATGTAATTGCTTTATTGTTATGACTTTATTCCACGGTAATTTATTTACAGTATTTTATATGGGGTTGTTCATAAATGATGTTAATGGAGAATTCCCTAAAGACAGAAATTTCTTGGAAAATGATAAAGTTTTTACAGTTATTAACTGTTCCAGACCCTCTCCTCTTTAAACTCATTTGACGTCATAAGTGATCGACCCCATTTGAGATCTAGATGACAAAAAGTTATTTCAATTAAACTTTTGCGAAACTTAGTTACAGTGAAATAAAATCTTGATAAATTCTCCGTTTAAAATTTAATTTGAATCTAAGCCTTGAGACACGTATGTAATATGTAGCAATAAGGAACAGTACAATAGAAAGCTTAAATGTGAATAGAAAACCTTCTGAAAAATTTATCGGTAGATCTAAAATTTCTCATTCCTCGAAGTCTTGAAAATTTATTATTTATGACAAACTCAATTGTTAGATTCAATTCAAACATAAATCCTTGCTTTAAACTTTGCCTTTTTTTGCAAACAGACACAGACATATCGATCCAAGTGATATATTTTTAATGCCATAGGGCATCGTATGTAGTTTCTACTACCTTATGAGATACTTTTTCATACAAAATAAAATAATGCAAACATGAAAGAAGAAAAATGGCTTGTAAGCTTGTCAATGTCACAGAACATTGACTCTGCGATGCGGAATATTCATCCGAATAAGTAACCTGCTTGAGTATTTCTTTCGCATTAAAATTTATAATATGAATATTTTTCAATGACTCATCATCGTCAACTTCACGACAGCATAACGTTTCTACTTCTTATTCTTTAGTTATCAATGTTGATATTATGCTGTTTGCACATAAAAGGAAAGAACGAGAAATCTCTGAAGATTCTCGTACTTTTTGTTCCTTTTCATGTCGAAAATTTTAACAAGCAGAAAAAAAAGTTTGAAAAGAAACATGACTCACCCTTGTCTTGGAATTTTGCTTCAGTCCAATTGCAGGTTGATTTCGATTATTCTAAAAATTGAATAAAAAAAAGAGAATAAAAGTTTTTCAATTCAAACTCTCAGATTTCATTTTCAACAAGTTATACGATGTGGAAAAAAATTTATCATCATCATCATCAGACTGTAATTCTTCCATCAAATACAGAACATAGAAGCAGAAATGCTTTTTTTTTGTTGAATTAAAATTCAATTTTGTTAAGATAAAAAAATGGGGAAAAACCAAAATAGAGGTAGAAATGAAAGGACGGAAAAAAACAGGAAATTGTTTTTACCACATAATCTCTGTAATGCTGTTGTGCTGTTATTTTTTCAATCAAAAATTTCTCTTTGATTATATCGCACTGCTGCTTCATCTCTTGCTGCAATTTTTGTTGGATTTGTTTTGATATGTTCAATGCCAGTTGACTTGTGAGGTTTACTATCCCATGTTCATCATCCTGCTCATCACAACCTTTCGATAATCTTCTTACTGGCGGCTTATCTTGATTGGCATGTACAGCTTGCATTTTTTTCTCATGTCCGACTCTCATACTCAGCAATTTCTCTAATTCTTTCGATGATTTCTGATATTGCTGGCGATTAACAGCGATTGAGTGCTCATTGCTTAAATGATTTTGATGGGCTTGTTGTAGCTGTTGTTGTGCTGCAAACAATTTTGATTGTATCTCTTGGACCTTACTATGTCCAATCGCATTTGGCATTTGATATGATTCGTTATGGATATTTTTATCTTCCTTATCATACATCTCATATACAGCTTTCGTTTTGGAAATAAAATCAATATCCTTAAACCCACCCGAGCTTGAGGAAGAGCTATCAAATGAATGTGATGGTGTATGAAAGCTTTTAAAGTCTACCATGTCAGCATCGTTCATGTCTCGATAATAATCATTTTCCATTTCTGCTGCACCATTAGTGGTATATGTTCCATTATTTCTATTCATATTACTCTGCATGCTATATTCCATTTGTTGCTGTTTATTCACAAAGTCATTTGTGCATTCACCCATACGATAATGGTGATGCATATATTGCTGCTGCTGGTAATGCTGATGCAACGGAGACGACGAGGGCAATGAAAAATGATTGACATCTTTATTCGTTACAAATGGCAATTGTTCTACATGTACATTTCTTGTATGTCTATTTGGCAGTGTACGATTGTTATTATTATGGATATTGCTATTGTTATTAGATGTAGTTGAATGATCTGGTGCAATAACGACGTAGTTTGTTTTTTGAATATTTTTAGGCTTAACTGCAATTGGAGGTTTTGCCGGCTTTTGGTTCGTATTGAGCATTTTTGCTGAATGTTTTTGTTTACTTTTATTGTTTAAATGTTTCAATAATTTGATGTTTTTAATGTTAATTAAGAAAAACTTTAATATTTTTTTTATAGAAAATTCAATGTTCAATTTAAAAATTCAATGCTTCATCAAATGTTTCAATGTTTCAAAGTACTAGATTGTTTCATAGCAAAAAATTCATAGAAAAATGGTGTCTTGGCTAAATCACATCAACATATACATACATAATAATATGTATAGGCAATACTGGGCAATACGATTTCTGTATATTTCAACCTTGATAGTCTATCCATAAGTAATTTTCATATTTTATATAAAGTTATGATCATGTCTAAGGCGATCCATTTAAAAAATTATTTTTGGATCCATTTGACGGCAGTTGTGGTGTTGGAGAAATTTTTACTTAAGTCAGTCAAGTGTGAAGCTCTACATATATGCTTATAAAAAAGTTTTTCATTGATTATAACTTAATAATTTGAGAAATTGGTCTACATTTGTCATATCAATGCGAAAGTGTCAATAGTATTTCACATTTAACACACATTTTTAACTTATATAAGTGGATCATCACCTATTCAATATTTAGCATATCGTGTTCACATTGATTTCATTCCCAGACACATGTATATATCTACATATTATGAATGTCTCTTCTTTCATCTACATATTAGTCAAATGCTTAGAAAAGTCTCGTTCTTCTTTACCTAACACTTCCACTTTTCTTTTTTTTTCTTGTTCTGGCGCTTGTATTTATAACACCTTTCACTGTTCGATTTATTAATATGATTATTGTATTGATTCTATTTATGTCGATGTCCAATTAGTGGCTAAACATTCTATTCACGCATTTTTCCTTCTTTTTCCACTTTCTGCAGAATGAGTTTTTTGCTTTTCATTTTCATTTCACTTTTCCTTCTCCGTCTACCTTGTGAGTTCTTTATGAGCTTCCGATTCACAAAAATATTTTATATTTTTTGGTTAAATTAAATATTCAACAAATATTTAGTCTGCACGAAATAATGATAAAATAGCGACGAATTAAAGAATTTCTGAATAAAGGAAATTTTTTAAAGAATAAGGGTTGTTTAGCTGTTCATATGCTGTGCCTGTACTTTGTTGTTGTCTTTTCACTTCACGCTATTTTGTTTTGTTTTTTGGCAAATAAAAAATAATTTGTATACACAACCCTTTTCAGTTCATGAACAAAAGGGAATAAAAAAAATTGCTACAGATGAATGAAAAATTGTTCAATTTATCAATCGAAAAATTACTTGATTGACTTGAAAACTAATTTATCTATTAAAATGTCGGTAATTTAAGAAAATTTGATGCAAATTTCTCACTTTAATTTAACTTTTCATTCAGAATTTTATAAAAAACTACTCATCACTGCTATCACTAAAATTATTCTATGTTTTTTTGTGTATTCCAATTCTCAGACACTAGGAGAAAGTATAATTTTTTATCCTTTCTCACCCTCGTTTGCTCTCCCGATATTTTCATACACGACGATCATGCGCAATGTTTAAATTCAGCGCATTTTCCACTTACACGTACTGTATGTATGTACATTATGAATGGGAAAAAGATTATACGTATACACATGATGATGATAATGATAAAATCAAAACAAATTTTACGGCATGACTTTTAATTGTTGTAATTGACTCACCTTCTCAATTATTCTTATGTTTGAATATTTCAGGATGTCAATCGTATGCTCAGCCAATTCTTTTTCAAGTAAATTATGTTGTGATTGGATGCGTCTTGGATGTTTTACAAACAAACAAAAAATTTCGTGAAAGCATGGAAATAAATGAGAGAAAAAAAAGCTTATTACGCAATTGCCGCAAAAAAAAGATGCTGCATAATAAAAAAAACAACTTACGAGATTGTTAGCAGAAGTTCATGACATTGACTTTGATTCTTTTTCTTACGTTCAAATTTGTCACACTCGTCAAGAGATAGATTCAATTCTTGTTGTAAAATTTTCAACTTCCTCCTTTCGGCCTCCAAAAGAAGAAAATTCACTTCCAATTGAACACCAAATAATTGATTGTTGTGTAAATTATTTCGAATATCCGGTGTATTCTTCTGATGAATACTTCTTTCGTAATTTTCCTTATTTTTTATAATACTTGTTTGATTCGATATTGACGTAGTCGATGACGATGAATCAGTATCAGACGTCGATGCTGTTTCAATTTCTGAGTGATCTGATAAATACTCGTTGTATATATCGCTGAATGCGCTGAGGCTTATATCACATTGTTGTTGTTGGTCCGGCTGCTGATTTTGTTTTTCTTGTTGCTCACTCGTCACCAACAATACTGTACAATTTGCTTCAAACTTTTCCAATGGACGCATTTTTGTTGTTGCAGCTGTAAATCGAGAGAGAATAGCAAGAAAAGTCATATAATGCAATAAAAAAGAGAAGGAATAGAGTGACTCATCACTATTTACATTTAAGAATGAAAAAATTGAAACTTTTCATTGAAAGAGAGAAGAATAAAATTGTAAAGGAAATGAAGCCAAAAAGTTAAGTGTAATTAAATTGAAACCAGGAAAAACTCGGTCATACATGAAAAAATTTTACGTTTGGCAAATCACAATGAAGCATTTATAAAAATTTACATGCTGATTAAGAAACAGACGAAGAAAATCGTTGACCGAAGAAAAGAACGAACGGCAATGTCAAATTAAATTTGAGTTAATATAAATGAGGGAACTGGCAGTAAATAAATCAGGGAAACGAATAGAAAGAAATGGCCAAATTCTTAATTTATAGCACGCATGTGACTCTTCGTAATGTAAACAAAAGCAATCCCATTGTTGTGTGTCGTTTTTGTACGAAACAGGTGTGGGCATATTTAACAATCGTCATTATGCTTCCTCATTCTCCTAATGTCACATTAAATGAAGAAAGATTACCATTTTAATTCTACCGTCCGTCGCTTCTAATTGACTAGATCTCTCATCTTTCTTTTTCTTTGATTGTGGACGTAACAATTGGCTATTGTAAATATAGATTGTGTTCATTATAATTCGTGTTTTTCGGCCACTTTACCGCTTCATTGACATCAATAACACCTTCGCATGTCATAAATGATGTGCTCTCAGGAAGGTCGAAAATGTTTGGCAAATATTTCTATGCCTTATTGAAAAGATGGCAATTATGCTGATTTGGTCAAAGTCAACGTTATAAAAAAGACGAAAGAATTGATTTCATTAGACATTGAAATTGTTCATCAAGCTTGTGTGTAGTTTTGTCATTAAAATAACTTTTTGTAGCCCTTTAGGGCTTTTAACTGTCTAAGCTTCGTGAATGGTGTCATAAATTGCATAATATAAGATGATAAACATAGACATAGTATTTAAAGACTTTTTATTACCAACATCCATATAATAATGTCTTATGTTGTTGTTTTTGTTGATTTTTTTATTTCAGACATACAATAGAATATTGTATTTGTTTTTCTTCTTTTCATCCATCTGTCAACATTCAATTTCATTTTGGATTGACAGAGAAGTGAAAAAGCTGTGAAATTATTGAATAATATTTTGAGGAAACGACAGTCATAGATGGACTAATGTGTACCATAAAAACAAACATTCCTAATTGATAGATCTGGCTAAATTACATGAATTAGCTTTCTGAGAAAGAATATTAGGCGAGTAATAATGGCTCACTGAAGTTTGCTCAAGGCATGATTTGGACATTGATGTAGAATACTCTCATTATCTAAAAATCTTTATGTCTAAAAATGTAATTCAATTTAATTTGATTGAAGTTGAAACAAAAAATCATGCGGATCAATATTTCAAAATATTTTTTCATTTTCTTAGTTTATCTATTGTTTATTGACAGAGCCTTTATATATGGATAAAATCTAGACTATTAAAATTTATGTGACTTGAAATCAGACAATATTTTACCTCTGAAAATTAGATTATTTTCTGCCTATATGAAAGACATCCACACTTTAATCATAAAAATCAAGACGTGTCTTTCAAAAATTTATTAGCATTGAAAATTGAGACCTGACTGCTAGGCTGGGAAAAAAGTGATAATTTGAAAATATTGTTCAATGATTTAATAAGCTGGTTTCAAAAATCTGAAATTCAATATTATTTTATCGTAAAATGAAAGATTCAATCTTTGTTATCAAAATTTATGCTAATAGATTTTATTGGATTTACGACATAATCACTCAGGAATCCTTTGCAAATGATGTACAATTTTTATGAGGGATTGGGGTCTGGAGCTGTATCAAACTCTTATTTTGTATAAAACTTTTTGACTGATGGGAGAAGGGCCCTAAAAATACCGTATTTTGATAGACATTATTTGTTAATGACTCCTTAGATCGAAAACTTATTGATAATTAATTTTTATTGGATTTTGAAATCTGACATTTTGAAAAGACATCACTCTAGTTGACTAATATTCACATTTGTAAATATCGATTTATGACAAAGATATGGGTCAAAAACACCAACAAAAGGTTATATTTTCCAGCAATAAATTTGCTGGAACAGATTAAAGTTGAGAGATTTTTAGGATAAAGATTCAACATAAAAAAAACTTCTTCTTAGGTAACACTTTGTTCCGAATCTGTTAAGAGTCAAAAACGTATGTCTACAAATTTTTTAAGATATTCATATTTAGAGTTGTTTGAAGTAGTTTCACTAATAGCCAATATTGTTGTCATAAAAGTACACATAAAGCAGACACATTTAATTAAAGATAATCTTTATAGGAAGTATTAAATTTTGAGATTAAAAGATTTTTTTGTCAAGCCAAAAAACAGCAATTCATTCTTATTTAGTGCAACACAATAAGCCTCGTCATAAGAATTGTTGATGAAAATGACAAGTCATTCCATTTGACTTGATTCAAAACAAATACAAAGTAGTTCGTTGCCATAACTTGAGTCTTTCATCACATTCGGTAAGAACAGATATTCCCAAAAGAAACCTTTAAGCCTTTTAAAACTATCTTAATCAGTTTTTCGTGCTTGCGTGTGTGTTCTTAAACCTCATCATCATCTTCTTGATGGAAAAAGTGACTAAATATGTTCAAATGCCCATTCATGTCAATAAACTCAAATTATTAAACTTTTCTCTTTAACAGATTCCGCTTCAAAAACAAAATTTATTCAATTTTCAATAATGAAAATTGGTCGATGCCTCCATCGACGCTACCACACAGGTAATGGATAATTGTTTTAAAAAAATCGGTAAGACCTATTGCAGTCTTTATTTAATCATGTTACATAACACGAATAAAATCTGTAAATAATTTGTCGGATGTATCAAAATTCCTCACACAGCATGAATCACTCAATCAAGAGAACAACATAGTACACTTTGTTAAACATACTTCAAACACCGCATGAATTGATTTCATGAAGTGCATATCTTTAAGATAACGAAGGCCAAACCTTTCACACACACCTAACAAGTGTATGAATTGTTAAAGTGCTAACATTAGTCTCGAAATATTTGCAAAATCTTGAAAACAAAATATTGGAAGACGTAACTCGCGTATGGCAAATGGAAGTGATTATTAGATATATGAAGCGCACATTGATTGCGTGAAAAAGTAAATAAAAGCACATTCGATTGGACACTAGTGTGTGCTCAAAGCTCATCATGTTACTCCATATGGGAAATAACCATATGTATCGATGTTTGCAGATGATTCAACAGAAATATTGTTTTTGTTCATACATGTTCAGTAAGTTAAGTTGATACATCTTTCAAACCTATCGTGGATTCTTTCTTAAACGACTGGTAATTATATGAAACATATGCAGGAAATAAGAAATAATCAAAAATGAAAAAATCCATCGCACATGAAATCAAAGAACAACAACAAAGGAGTCAACCAGCGAGGTTTTTGACCTTCGGGGTTATTAATTGTATGAAACTCGAGAATCTCTTTCCGAACCTCCAAAGAAGTACATCTTCCGAAGACCGTCTTTAGCCATATGACGATGAAACAAATTATCTGTTTTGATGATGTGATTAAAAGCCAAAAACAAAAAAAAAATGAAATGGAAATTTCCACATTTTATGGGATTAAGGCTAATCAACAATAGAATGAGAACTTTTCACTCCGCATGCCTCGCATTTAATCTTTATTATGTGTATGTAGATATGATTATGTAGTCATAATCAACAACAACGGACGCAACATGCAATTATATCACAACATTAGTCTCACATTAGCTCACTCTCTGGTGCTTTTTATTAAAGCAAACATATTCCGTTATATATGTTGAATTTACTATCGTTACATGATATGCTGCAAGAGAAAGAGAGAAGATCAGTGTGCCGACTGAGAAGAAGCAATAGATTAATGAACATAATATTATATCGTGATAATGTAATTCATCATAAGTTCTCTTTTCTTTCTCTTTTCCAGTTTCTTTATTCTTCATACAATTACGTAATATCGCATCATCACAAAAGATTCAACTCTTCAATTAAAAAATACAAGAAGGCAGAGTTGTAGATTTTAATTATATATATTTCTGCCTAAGAAATCCATCACTGTTATATCCAGAATCAAAAATAGAAAAATATTAATTTACATGTAGATTCATGGGCTGATGTTACAATAAAAATGAATTTTGTACGTGGGTTCTTTCTTTACTTATAAAAAATGATTTAGTGTGGGGTCGTTCGGATATAACGTAACACTGAAAATGACCATTTTTGACTCATAATCCTGCTTGTCAAATTCTCATACGTGTGCTCGTCTACCCGTAATGTAGTGCTATAAAAATACAGATACCGAGTACGTTACGTTCAATTCAAACGACTTCTATTGTCATATTTTGTAAGAATTTTTGAAATTTTGTTCTGCCAAAATTTTCTATAGGCAGCAGCTATCATTCAGTTTCATTAAGAATGATCGAAACAACATTTTTTGAAGTAAATCCATATGAATGGTAATTTATTTTGTTGTGAAGGTTCCTGATTCGTATTAATAAAAGCTTGTAGACTTCTCAGCATATTTATGAAATATTCGTACTGTTCAAAATCCATTTTTCATGTTTCTATTATCTTTTAAAGCCAACTTTATCACTTGGTCGAAAAGCTGATATTAATCTTTAATTATGCCAAGGAAATCAACTCTGTCAGCAAGAATAATTAAAGCAATTCACTTCAATTCTGTGCTGCTAATAATAACATTTATTTTTGCGCGCATTGCTCTCATTATTTTCATACTTTGAAAACTTCTGAAATTGTCGCTTCCCTTCATTCATTCCGTTATGATTTTCAACTAAATAGTAGTAATAATAAAAGAACTGTTTAGAAGTGAATGACAAATATGATAAAAATTGAGGAAGGCATAGAATTTAGAATCATGGGAATGTCGCCTGTCCCGCAATAACAATTTAATTGTTTGTTTGTTTTCGATGTAAAAAGAAAATTTAGACTATGTTTTTATTGCATACACTTTGTAACAAACTAGAAGCATAAAAAGCAGGTGAAAATTATCAACTACACAAATGTACATATTTTTCATGTCTTCTTCCCTTCAACACTCATTGTTTAAACAGCAAAAGAAGACAAAAATTGACCATTAGAATCATGAAAAAGTAATTTGGGGTCGTTCACTTATTACGTTACGCAAAAAAACGAAATTTTAGACCCCCCCTCCCCCCCTTGTTACAAATTTTCCAAGAAAAATTTTTTTCTTTGTTTGACCTGTTACAAAATCTCAGACCCCCCCTCCCCCCTAAAAAGCGAACGTAATAAGTGAACGACCCCTTTACAGTGAGCTAGGAATATATTTAACTTGAACATAAATCTAAATGTAATCAAAATAAGTATATGAAAAGTGCTGTTCCGGAGCAGTCGGAAGAAGAATATTATAAAGCAGAAAATGGAAATAAGAAGGAATGGTAAAATCAGGTTGAAGATGACTCATACGTCTCATGAGAACGGAAAAACCTCAGTCATATGTACGGATATGTTTCTTAAGTATTGCATAAAATACGAGTCATCTAAATGTTCCACAGAATTTTCTGCTTCATGCTTCAAATTTCGTACTTGCGTGTATACACAAAAGGATGATAAACTACTTCATTCCTGTTGAGTCATAAAATTATTGTTTGAAATTCTTGTACTTCCAAAATTGGAAAATTTATTTCTTATAATTTTTAATTTTATCATTCCTTTGATATTCTGCGATGAAAAATGCTTTGTAGTCACCACACTTCCATAAAGAGTTGTTGTTCCATTGAACACAAACGTTTCTCAGAGCTCTTAAAATTTCATCAAATGAGTAATTTTGTGGATCTTTTGCTATTCTTTGTGATATCACTTGTTTCATTACTTCTAGTGATCCTTTATTGCTGTTATTAAAAGCAATGTCCTCTTTGATCATCTTGGTAAGGCTTGTTTTATTTTGTGCTGATGATTGTAGGATTAAATTTATGACAATAATTAAAATTGTGAAAACTTTCATTTTCCTGACTTTATTAAATAAGTTCTTTAAAGATTTGGGTCCTCAAAAAATACTTCTTTATATAAATATGTAAAGCTTCTGTTGATCTTGATTAACTAAAAGCCGAGCAGCATTTTACATTCAATTTTATTCTAAAAGCAATTTTACAGCAAAAACCTGTCAACAACAACTTTTTTGTTCAATGAAAATTGACGCTGGTATTTTTAATCAAATAAAAACATTGAACATTCTAGTAATAGCCGCAACGGAAGGTTCTATAATGCTGTAAAAAGTTACAATAATTTAATTTGAATTTAACCATCAAATGCTAGTCAACACTCATTTGACACTGGCTAGTGTCAATTCAATAAAATTACAGAACAAAAAACTTATTGGCTTTGATTTATTCAATGGCACTTGGCGCTATAAAGTTGATGACTTATTACGATTGTTTTCCTTTCTATTATTGTTCTTTCACTACTTGTTATGCTTCTTATAGCTTGTTTATTTTCTATTATAGTCTGTTGTTATTATTATTTTAATGAAAAATCAACTGTAATGCAGGTAATGTCCTGCTATTAAATTGAAAGTTTTATTGGAATTAAACATTATTTTATTTCGAAATTTCGAGATTGTAAAATTGAAATTACAGTTGATTGAAATCATTTACTTTTTAAAAAATCATAATTTCCTTTCCAATTGCCTTTTTTCATAACTTTTTAATTGGCTGAGATGAAACAAGATATTTCAAAATTTACAGAAATTCTTGAGTTTTTCAAAAGATTCTTAAGGAACAATTTAGAATGTTCTATAATTTTTGAAAGAATAGGAAGTGATACCTTCAATTACACACTTAAAATTCATGAGTATTTCTTTCCCTTCTATATAACGTATCGTTAACTCTTCTCTTGTACTATTCTCTTGAACTAAGCATTAAAACATCAAGTTGGTTATGCATATGGTCACTCACAAAAGACGAGAGGGAATAAAGAACTTCCGTTTCGCAAAAAAAAAAATAACAGAAAAACAAAAGTGCAAATGCAAAACAATACTCGAATATTTTTTGGTACTTGATATTAAATAAGTGAAGAAACAAACCATAAACCGCTAAGAAATTGAACTATAAAATCATAGACATAAATAATTAGATTCTGCGCTCCACTACTATGTTTAATTCATGAGATCTGTTGTGAAACCAGCATATTTTTGCTCATACTATATTTATACACAAGCACTGTTGTTTTTTATATGTTCATAGAATTCAGCCACTTGGAACGAACACTGAAACTTCAGGTCTTAATATCTATCTATATTTGTTTAAATCAAACTAAACGAGTACCAGAAAGGTATCAAGTCCGCGCATAGCACATAAATCTTTTAAAGGTTTTACATCTACTACAATTCGAGTAATTTAAGTAATGTAATTTTATGTTTCTTTATTTTTAACTCATGTATAGAAAGAGCCAAAAGGCAAAATAGAAACTATTTTACTGGGGATAAGAACTGCTAATAATATCAATTACAATGAAATATGAAGCGGTAGAAAGCGATCTTATGATTATAGAAATAGTTTTTAAAAATATGTTAGAAATTAATGACAAATGAGATAAATTTCAACAATTTCACACTTTTGCTCAAAAAGCTTGACTAGCGAAAGTTTTGAATTGCTTTAAACTTTTTTTAAGGTTTCCTTTTATGTATGAATTCCTTGAAAATTTCATTGTTTATGGTTTATGGTGATGAAATTTAAGACAGCAGAAAATCATCTGAAGTTTTTTGTAATACCGGAACCTGTGAGTAATGTTGCATCAATTGAATGGAAGTATCAAATTTTACAAGACACAAACATGTACACAAACTGAAATAAATTCAGACTAGATACAGACTTGAAATTTGGAACAGTAAACGAGGTTATTTATCGCAGTGGTTAAAAAATTCCTTCCAGACTAAAATTCTTCACATTTGTCGAGTTCGCAAAAAGATTGATTTTAAATGAATTTTCTTATATTGATCTGCGGGAGTGTAGTGAGAGGATTATCCGTAACTGATACTAAATTGTGGATTGTAAAAATTTCTAAACCAATCAACCTTTATCAACTCTTGAAGCTCGATCATGGTCATTTTTCAATAACTTTTTAGTTTCTTGAACTTATCACACATTTTAATGACAATAAATATTTATTTTATCCATAGGATACGAACAATACACTAATCATCTATTCAAAATACAATAATGATAAATGGCGCGTAGACATAATGACATCTACAAGGTGTTTGAATTGTTCATTAGAAGATATTTTACTAACGTGATTAATTCTGACTTCAAGTATTTCGTTATGCAACGTGCATTCTAAACCATAAAAATGCACTTTTAAATGAAGACATTAATGGGTTCAAGCAGCATTTATAACTGGAATGTTGAGTATTGAGATTTCAATTTCAATTAACTTTTTAAAGATGAAATCCGCAATCATCATAAAAGCTAAAGTAGAAATAGAAACAAATTTACATATATCATTGAGCAACACAGGAAATCTAGTCTGTAAATATTTTTTTTTGGTTCCATACACGATTGTTCAACAACATTGTTTATAAGTCGACATGTATGAATAACGAACATTATACAATAAAAGAAATATGAAATGTGGATGAAAATTCTTTACGGTTGCCATTAAAAAACAATCTAGTCTGATTATAACAAGGCGTCTGATGGAAATTATCCCTAACAGACATCAATATGCTCACCTTTCATGAGCACAATAGTGAGCATGTACTCACTAAGGACTTATTTGCAAATGTTCAAACAAACATACTTACTACCGTGCTTTTTATATGCTTACGTAATTTTTGACATGAATTTTATTATGCTCGCTTAATTATATTAATTAACCATTAACTCTGAATGTGCTCTGAACGTAAGTATTTTCTAGATCTGATAAAAAATTATATACTCATTTAAGCATACTTATTGACCACAAGCTGAGAACATGCTCTGAGTATGATCAAAAATTCTACTTTAAAAAATTTCAAGAACTCAATTGAACATACTTAGTGAGTACAGTCTGAGAACATGTTCTAAGTATGATTAAAAATTTCATTAAAAAAATTTCATGAACTCAATAGAGCATACTCAGTGAGTACAGTCTGAAAACATGTTCTAAGTATGATTAAAAATTTCATTAAAAAAATTTCATGAACTCAATAGAGCATACTCAGTGAGTACAGTCTGAGAACATGTTCTAAGTATGATTAAAAATTTCATTAAAAAAATTTCATGAACTCAATAGAGCATACTCAGTGAGTACAGTCTGAGAACATGTTCTAAGTATGATTAAAAATTTCATTAAAAAAATTTCATGAACTCAATAGAGCGCACTCAGTGAGTACAGTCTGAGAACATGTTCTAAGTATGATTAAAAATATCATTAAAAAAAATTCATGAACTCAATAGAGCATACTCAGTGAGTACAGTCTAAGAACATGCTCTAAGTATGATCAACAATTTTATTTTAAAAAAATTTATGAACTCAATAGAACATATTCAGTAAGTACAGTCTGAGAACATGATCTAAGTATGATTAAAAATTTCATTAAAAAAATTTCATGAACTCAATTGAACATGCTCAGTTAGTAATGTCTGAGAACATACTCTAAGTACATTTTGTTTTTTTGCTGAACGTGCTCACGTGAAAAAATTATGATATGCTCAGCTGAGCACATTCTAGAGCAAGATCTTGAGCACAATCTGAGCACAAACAATAAGATATCGCGCATTAAATTAGAACGTGCTCACCTGAGCACATTCCTGAGCATGCTCGTGAGCACATTCTGAGCATACTCAGATATTTAACACATTAAATTAGAACGTGCTCACCTGAGCACATAACTGAGCATGCTCTTGAGTACATTCTGAGCACACCATACTGAGCATGCTCAGATATTTTTAAGGAAAAAAAGTTAATTAAGTTAACTAATGAATTGTAAGTTGTGTCCTAAATGTTGTAGAACCGTTATTCCTTGAAATTAGCATGTTTAAAGATATAATAATTTAAATATGTCTTTTGCCATATTTTTATTATTATATATTTACAGATGGTGACTTCAAGGAAAAATGCGAGATCTCGAAAGTTAAGCAACGCAAGGAGGAATTTCAAACAAAGATGGGTGACTGGAAAAATGTCTAAGTATCAAAATTTTCAATTAAATAAAAATTAATTCTACTAACAAAACTTTTAAAAAAACGTGGTAAAAATTCTCGTAAAGTTCTCTGGTCAACTAAAAAAATTGTGGTTAACTTAATTAATTTTTTAAATTTTGTATTATTTAAACATGCTCAGTGAGCACGTTCTTTGAGCATGCTCAGAGTGTGCTTATTTATATACGCATGCGTATTATCTGCACATTTTATAATGTGCTCATAATGTGCTCACTGAGCATACTTAGCAAAAATCAAAGCGTGCTCTTAACGTGCTCTATTGAGCATATTTTCTTCGACGTTCTTTGAGTGTGCTCTGAGCATGCTTAATTAATGTGTTTGTTGAGCACGTTCCTTTAAGTATACTCATATGAGTATTTTGCAATGTACTTTCTTGAACATGCGTTAAGGGTAAAGTACCGGAACCGCTGAGCACGTAAAATGAGTACGTGTTTTTTAAAAAAATGATTGTGTTCTCAACGTGCTCAATGTCTGTTAGGGTATCATAATCAGAAATATTTGTTCCACATAGTCGCATAGATCATATTGAAATTTATTGTAAAAATTAAAAGTGATTATGATAATTCGTGATTTCCTCCTATCTCTAATCAAAAATTGCTCATTTTAAATTCACAATGGTGCAACGTGCTTTGAAAGTAAATTGAATATATAGAAATTATAATTCGTAGCTTAATCTTAAGCATGATTAATAAAGCAAACAATAAAATATCACAAATAAATTGTGAGAGGGAGAGAGAGAGGAATCAATTATAGCTTCTGTGCGAGGAAGAAAATTAACGACGGCGGCTTGTTTGAAATAATAAAAACACAATAATTGCAATATTTACTTATAAATTGAACATATACGCGCACACACGTATAATATTAGTAAAAGTAAAAGTAAAGAAACATGTTGAGGAAGGGAATTATTCCATGCAGCCATGCAGTTAGTCAGTCATTCATTCAACTTATTTACTTCTTCAAAGAGTAACGTATTGAATATTGTAAAGTACATAATATCACATTACGTTACTTTTTTATGGATGGTAGGGAAGAAGAAATGGAAAATGCAAAAGAGACATACGAAATAAATGTACATAAAGGTTGATAAACGACTGCAGACTTTCATTTTCATTCACATCATTAATTTAAAATTTTTTTCGTGAAGACGCGAAGAAAAAATATATCAATTTTTGCAACATTTTTTTCTCTCTATTTTCATGCATTTTTTCTTGCCATTTGAGTCTCACCTTTTGAGATTTATAATTCGAAGCGTGATGCTCAGTTGATTGAAATTCAATCAATTTAGTGAAATAAAGGAAGTCAGCGTGAAAGAAGAAACCCAAAATTTGTTATTAATTTTATTACAGGTGTAGTAGTTTGTCTAGATTGATAATTCCCAAAACAACATTACAGCTGTATATGACCTGATTATGAAAACATTTTTTTTTGACATTGTATCTAATTTAAATTAATTTGATGTACAAAAATTGCTAATTAATTTTACGTGCAAATTTTTTGCTGTCGCTAATGGCTTTATTAGATGAACGAAATTTTTTTTTGTTGAAAAGAAATTAGACTTTCATGAATTTAGTTATACACTTAATTTCCAAGAGACTGAATGTGCAAAATATCTTTCGTCTATGAGGTTCATGAATTTCGGAAATATCTTATGAATTTCCCGGAAGTTAATAAATACGACTTTTTATTTGAAAATTATCAAGTATCAATGTTTATGAAAATGTTTGCGGAGTTCTCACAATTTCGATAATTTGTATACATCGTACTGTGATGTTTCAAGTCCAATTAAATTAATTGACAGTTGCCAAATCATTTACATTCGTTGATTTTGAATTCAGTCTGTGTTATCGTGATCGGTTGCCAAAGCTCTGGATATTGTATGCCGCAAAGTTAATATCTGCATAAATTTGATTGAAATATTTAATGTCTTTATGTTTACTTAATACGTTCGCAGTTTAAGGGGGAAGAGGGATCTAAAAATTTTTAACAGTTCTAAAAATTTGTTTTTTTGTGTAACATAATAAGTGAATTACCCCATACTCCAAACAGTTGCTGATACTAAGAATTTAAGTTTGCAATTTGAAACGAGTGAGGTTAGTTCTATAAATTTAAAAAAATAAAAGCAACATCTATACTTCTCGGAAAGATGTAGGTCAAAAGCTGCCGACCTTAATGCTTGAAGAATATATCGAAGATTGTTTTAAATATCTGCTAAAGTAATGCAATAACGTATTTATCCATGCTCACAATTGGATATCTACCGGAAAAGAATTAAATTCCATTGGATTAATACATACGATTATATTATAGCTATAAACAGAATATCGAGAATCCTATTGTCAAATATAAACTAATCGTTATTGTTAATATTCCGTAAACGATTTTTAAAAGTCAAGTCCACGAGTTTGGTCTATAGAGGGAATAAAAAATATACACATTAAGGCAGAAGAAGAAGCTGAATGATGGATTAGAAGATGAAGGAGAAAAGTTATTATTGTGTAACTAGTGTAGTACCCCGTCAAGCATGACGGGCATTTTTTTCTTCTTTTAAAAGAGTAAAATTTATATTCATAAACGATTAATTTCAATTTTATTTTCAAACTTTAAGCAGTTTAGATATTAATTTTTTTTTATAAACAACATTTTGTGTGAAAATTTTAATATTTTTTAAGAAGCTTTCTTTGATGTACACCTCACTATGGGAAAAAATTGAAAAAAAGCGGCCATCCACTTTTTTTTGGGAATGTTTCAAATATCCATTCCAAAGAGATTTATTCTTGTAGAGGACATAAAAATAGACTTGTATGCCAAATTTCAGGTCATTTGGTGCTAGTTCCGTGATTCTAGAGCGGTTTGAAGTTGAAAAGAGATGAAAAAACTGATTTTTTCATGCCATCTTTGAACTGGGAATTCTCTGTAATGGCAGAAGATATTGAAAAACAGGTTTCAGTTCCTAATAGTGGTATATAAGAGCTTTACTTTGGCGTACCACAAAGTTTAGAACTTTGTAGTTTTAGTACTGGTGTGGTAGGATATGCCTGAAAATCATAGGAAAAATAGCTTCAAACGTGCCGCAACTATCTTAAAAGGCCGAGATCCCATCAAGTAAACATATCAGCGTATAGCCCTTGACTTCTAGTTTACAAAAATGTTCATATACTAGGCAAAATACTTGCCGAAAAAAAGTTATGGAGGTTTAAATGAGTCGATCTATATTTGACCAAAAACTAAATTTTCTTAGAAAAAAATGAGAAATATGAGAATAATTATAGTTTTTGATGTTTTTCAATGATATATGCTGTTTAAAGACAAACTGCGAAGAAATTTTTCCAAAAAGTTCAAAATCTAGTAAGATACGGGGTACATGAGCTCTCTGACGACTTGACCCTTTTTCACCTCACTCAAACTGCTGTAACCTTTTGACGATGTAATATTTTTTAATTCTGTTTCCTGATTATGGTAGCCTATATTAGTACCTTTTTAATGATATATAATATTTGATATTTGAGTTTGGTCGTGGTCATGAAATTGGTCCTTGTTTGTGACCGACCCCAAACTAGTAAAAAACTCATAAACATCATTTCTTGATATACTATTTAAGAACATATATAGACATTGTAATTATGTTTTTTATAACAAGTTATGATAATTATGACAAGTTAAACTCAAATTTAGTACTTTGGAAACTTTTTGCTACCTATGGACAGTCTCTTGTTAGCCTCCTAGGAAATACCCTAGTAGTCTCTATTTGGTTAAGAAAACTTACAAATTAAATTATTTTACAGACTCTTATTGATCAATCTATGATATTTATGCATGATTTAGGCAAAATACATATATTTTAGGTAGATTACACTGAAAAAATTTAATTTTTACTAATTTTGTTTGAAATTGACTTGAGATGGTCACATTCAATGTACTACTATGGCAGCAAGGACTACGATGAATCAAAGTATTATACATTTTTATAAAGGTAATAACATCAGATATCAAATACAGAAAACAGGATCAACAAATATTGCTCTTATAAAAAGTTATGACTATTTAAGTAGTCTCAAAAAGCACCAAGTCGACAACCAGCATAGGTAAAAACATGATTTTGGAAAATTTAGTAACATTTCAGCAGAATTTGAAGCAAAAAGTAATTAAAAGTCATAAAGGAACCTAAAAAAATGTTTACGAAGTCAAAATAGACATGAATTTTCCAAAATCATGTTTTTACCTATGCTGGTTGTCGACTTGGTGCTTTTTGAGACTACTTAAATAGTCATAACTTTTTATAAGAGCAATATTTGTTGATCCTGTTTTCTGTATTTGATAGCTGATGTTATTACCTTTATAAAAATGTATAATACTTTGATTCATCGTAGTCCTTGCTGCCATAGTAGTACATTGAATGTGACCAGCGCAAGCAAATTTCAAACAAAATTAGTAAAAATTAAATTTTTTCAGTGTAATCTACCTAAATAATATGTATTTTGCCTAAAACATGCATAAATATCATAGATTGATCAATAAAAGTTTGTAAAATAATTTAATTTGTAAGTTTTCTTAACCAAATAGAGACTACTAGGGTATTTCCTAGGAGGCTAACAAGAGACTGTCCATAGGTAGCAAAAAGTTTCCAAAGTACTAAATTTGAGTTTAAATTGTCATAATTATCATAACTTGTTATAAAAAACATAATTACAATGTCTATATATGTTCTTAAATAGTATATCAAGAAATGATGTTTATGAGTTTTTTACTAGTTTGGGGTCGGTCACAAACAAGGACCAATTTCATGACCACGACCAAACTCAAATATCAAATATTATATATCATTAAAAAGGTACTAATATAGGCTACCATAATCAGGAAACAGAATTAAAAAATATTACATCGTCAAAAAGTTACAGCAGTTTGAGTGAGGTGAAAAAGGGTCAAGTCGTCAGAGAGCTCATGTACCCCGTATCTTACTAGATTTTGAACTTTTTGGAAAAATTTCTTCGCAGTTTGTCTTTAAACAGCATATATCATTGAAAAACATCAAAAACCATAATTATTCTCATATTTCTCATTTTTTTCTAAGAAAATTTAGTTTTTGGTCAAATATAGATCGACTCATTTAAACCTCCATAACTTTTTTTCGGCAAGTATTTTGCCTAGTATATGAACATTTTTGTAAACTAGAAGTCAAGGGCTATACGCTGATATGTTTACTTGATGGGATCTCGGCCTTTTAAGATAGTTGCGGCACGTTTGAAGCTATTTTTCCTATGATTTTCAGGCATATCCTACCACACCAGTACCAAAACTACAAAGTTCTAAACTTTGTGGTACGCCAAAGTAAAGCTCTTATATACCACTATTAGGAACTGAAACCTGTTTTTAAATATCTTCTGCCATTACAGAGAATTCCCAGTTCAAAGATGGCATGAAAAAATCAGTTTTTTTACCTCTTTTCAACTTCAAACCGCTCTAGAATCACGGAACTAGCACCAAATGACCTGAAATTTGGCATACAAGTCTATTTTTATGTCCTCTACAAGAATAAATCTCTTTGGAATGGATATTTGAAACATTCCCAAAAAAAAGTGGATGGCCGCTTTTTTTCAATTTTTTCCCATAGTGCACCTTGAGCAATGAATATTTTAATGTGATTGCGATTTCTTGATCTTGATATTGCAACATAAAGCTGATTGATTTATTGGTTTAGTATAGGGCCCCGTCACAAAGAAATTATACGTGAGTGACGCTTTGTTTTTCTTGATTTTCTCTTTACCCTTAAAAGTGACAGCAATGCAAGTTATTTTTTCTTATACAGAAAAAAATTCCCCATCTTTTGATATATAACTTGTTTTCTCAACCTTAACAGTTACTTCAAAAAATCACTTTAAGTAAGCATCACTCACGTATAATTTTTGTCAATTATGTTAAGTATTTTTTTCATGGATTTTCAAAAATGGCAGGAAAGTTAAAATACCAAAATATTAAGATACAGTAACATCCAGTAGGAAATAATAGGAAATATGAACATCCAGCACAGTCAAACTCAAAACAGTAAATAAGAATCTCCGTTAATGAAGAAAAAAAATCTCAGGTAGGAAAAAGAACATAAAGTTTATGTCATAAACTGTTTTGAAATTCTCAATAACAAAATTTTTTGGAAAAAATGGGCGTGGCTTAGAGCGGAATGACAGAAAGACAGACAAATGTAGGCTTTTATATTTATAATTAATTTCCACTTAGATTTCCCTTTCTTGAACATTATTTCTTAATAATTTAAAGCACAACGGCTCTAGCAATTAAACCATTAAAAGAATGGGGAAATAAATGACTTGTAATTAATGTGTTCTCTATATTCACATACTCAAAAAATATACGCGCACAGCATACCAAACTCTTCAGGTATAATGTGTTAATTAATTTTTTTCACCGCATGTCTGAATATTCCGAACAGCCATCAAAGACAACATTTAACAAAAATTAACTTAATTTCGCCCTTGAATGCCAACATTTTCTTCTAATTTTTAGAAAATTTTCAAACCGTTATTTAATTTGGTTTCTAACATTGCAAATGAAATGGAAAATTTTTATTATTATTTCAGAAAAAGACATCAAATGCCCACTGAGTTGTATCGAAAATGCGATTAGACCTGCATAAATTAAACCCATAAATCGAATAAACAACACGACCGCGATCTTTCATTTATAAACCAATAACATTTCAAAACATTTCGAACACTGCGCGATTAAATAACGTTGTCCATAATTCAAAAGCAGATTCCATTATGCAACGCGAGAGGAACAACAACAAAAAAATTTCTTGAACAATAAAAAATTTCATTTCTGTTTCATTACCAAAATCAGGTGGTGAATTGCATGAAAGAGATTTTTTTATTGCTGGTCAATAACTCTCTCATATTCATACTCTTTTGTACTCATGAAAATTTTACTCATAAATCGATATGCCAAAATAAGACAAAAAGCTGTGCTCTTTGAAAGTGAAAACCTTTTCTTTCTTTTAGCTTCTTTTTTTCTTTCACACTTCTTTGATTGGAATGTGGGATCAAAAATAAATAAAAGAGATTATGATCGAAGAAAATGGCAAAGAAATTTTTCGTTCGCTAAATTGCCATTCGAATATTTTTTTATATGACATTTGCATGTGAATATCGTAGCATTAGCATTTAATACCAATTCTTTTTTGTTTTGTTCAAAATAAAGATTCAGAGAGAAATTTATATATGTGAAGTTGTAAACATTCAAATGTATCAATGGATACGGAAAGGTGATCAGATATTGTCTTCTCATAATGATTAGTCTAATAATAGATGTAAGACGAAGAAGAGATATCAACAGAAGGAAGGAAGATGAGATGAAATGCTCATTGGTTTACAGTTAAAAGTGTGTTGTGCCTGAAAACATATTTATGTTTGGAATTTGTTAAGAATATTTTTAAATGTTGTGACTGAAACAAGATCAAATGGGAATTATACATATTCTTGTAGAAAAGCTATTGAATAGCTGATGAAAATTGCTCGCTACATGACAAAATGATAAAAACAGCCAGCAATCAACATGAAATTCATCCAATTTTACGAACCACATGTAACTTTTATTTATGAAAAAAAAACCTTATCCGATATTTTTGATAACTGTGAAGAATATGATTTTCATTATGAAATATCTCAATAAACCAACACCTAATCAAATCTCTCTACATTCAGCTTTATACGTAATCTAAGCAATTTAAATAAAGTTGTTTTCAAAAAATTATATGTAACAAATATTATTTTGGAGATTCATGAAAATTGCACAAATATGGATATAAATATATATTGAATTGATTATAAAAATAAAGCCGGCCAACAAAGGTGAGATTATTTTCAGAGATTAAAAAAAAGTAAATGATATTCAATTGATATCAGACTTGTTTTGAAATTGTATTCGTAATACAGTGATATTATGTTTTCATTAATAAAAATTTCATCGGACATATTAATAAATAGCAAGGTTAGGACACTCTGCGAAAAATCTCAACAAAAAAAACATCCTTAAGTGTATTTTGCTCTATAAATTAAGAAACCTCACGAGATTTTTTTGATATATATTATTATAATATCATAGTTAATGAATAATTCAGTAACTTTTTTAATTTTTAAATATATTTTATTTTATTTTGCAAGCAGTTGAATTCGAATAGCAATTGCCATTATGGCTGTTATGTAGATGCTCAGCAGAATGTTAATTTTCAGATAAAAAATGTTGATCAACTCTATAAAATAAAATTTATGTAACAAGATATTTAAGAAATCATTTGGGAATCACCGTAAAATCTAAATTAACAAATTCAACATAACTTAGTGTAACGATATTATTTTTGGTATGAAATCTACATAGAAGCGAGGAAAATTCATATAGCTATAATTCATTTGACTGCATAACATGAATATTTTTTCATATTTTTGCCTTTACTCGAGTAAAAATTTCATTTAGACAAAAATTTAAATTTCCATCCTTGAATACAAAATTAGACCATTTAACATAAATATTTAATAATTTCTGCAATTCATCTTTCATCATATTTATGCATATAATTGCCAATTTAGCACTGCTAACTGTTGCTTAAACATTTCAATATGTGTGTCAACAACAAGAAAAAGAAACATCAGAATAGTCACAATCCAGCTAAATAAGCACATTCTTCTTTATAAATAAATTGTAGTAAATCGCGAGACATAACAATCACATAAAAATCTCATTAGTAGAAAATTTACTTTATTAAAAAGGCTAACGATATAAAAATAAACCACAATAAATAAAAGATGAGAGGTGTTTAGGTGAAAGAAGAATAAAATTATAAAGCATAATTGTGAATTAAATAGTATTATGCAATAGTTCAAGGTATAAGTATCATTAACATTTATTTATACACACTCTCACGCGCAGATTTTTCATAAATAGAAATGGACGTACAATTAAGGCAATCATTCAATTATAAAGAAATCAATAATTTGAATGTTTATTTGTTGGATTAACAATTAACTCTTTCAGTGCATCGAATAATATTTGCTGTTAACATAAAACTTTCCATTCCTTTCCATTTTGGATCTCATTTTCTTTACATTACAATTTCTGAAGATCGACTTTATGTTTACATCTAAAATGTTTGAATTAGAGGAAGTCAATTAAATGATATGATGAAAAATGGGAAAATAGTCAATGAAAAAGAGATTCATGTTTGTGAATTAATATTTATGTTTAGCACATTTAGAGGAGAAGAAAGGCACAGCATGGATACATAAAAAGTTATTAAGATGATATGCACGATTTTAAAAAAGAAAATAGTTAAAATTAAAGTGAAATGGACTCCCTTTTTAAACTCCAGTAGTGTCTATGAACACAATATGCTTTACAATTAGCCAATCAATTGTCATTACTATCATCATCTACCGTGATGCTTAACAAACAAAACAAGCTCATGCATTGTGTGGCTTTGTAGTAGCCATTATTATTAATGCAATGTGTCAACAAAAGCAGTAACAAACATTAATAATAAGCATGACTGATGTCTCACTGATAGGAGAGTCTTACTTTCATTTATCGATATTTATGGATTGAGGATAGACAACAACACTAATAGGAAAGAAGAATGTTGACATGCCATGTCTATCTATGTTGACTTATTATTTTTTTCTTTATATTGCCTCTTCTGCTTGGTAAGCATTTTAAAGGTTTAAGCAAGCATTAGTGTTAATGCAATTAAAGAAAATTAAAAAAATGTGTGTACTGTCTATGACAATTGGCATGTTTTGACTTCGACTTGACTTCATTTTTTTTATAAAGAGCTTATAAGTTTTACAAACGTGATTATTTTAAAGTAATTATGTGGCTAAGAAGTAAAAGTATATCCATCCATCCATGGCTGGATGAACTTTATGTGACAAATGTAAATACAGTAATTTCTTCGCCATAGTTGCAAATTCAGCTTACTAAATTAATAAATGATGACGGACAGCATGTGGACATGAATTTAAGTAGCATGAAGTGTGCAATCTGATTTTTAAATGAACGGTGTATGACCCTTGAGGTAATTTTGTCAGACTTTTTGAACCATTCATATTTTGTGCTTTTTTAAAAATAACAAGATTTAATTTAGTTTATGGAATTATAAAAAAAAATCTGACAAAATTCCCCTAAAGGATCATGTGCTTTGGGCACAAAAACTTTGACATAAATTACTTGTTGTCAAAGAAAACTCACCCATTTGTAAAAGTCTATTCATATGTGTAGACGCACTCTGGCAAAAATAAAATGTGTTGGAAGGATTATCTCTCTTGGCTGTTTTTGATGATGGACAATCCAAAAATGGGTGATTCAAAAAGCGGAAAAATATTTTTAATCCAAAAATGTCAATAGTCACAGTCGCACACCGGTGTTTTCTTCGAGAATTGTGTTAAGCTTAAAACATTTCTTCCCCATATTTTTCTCACATTCAATTGTAATACTTCCACTTCTTGGTTCTTTTTTATTAAATTATTTATGAAATTCAATTCTGTCTTGCCTTTTGGAGGTGTTGATTTTTTAAACAATAATTTTGACAAATAAGAGTCTCACTATGTATTGCCTTCTTTTATAAGCAATAATATTATGTAAGAAATTAATTTTTATTGCTCTCTTTTTCACTGGGGAGTTGCTGAATTTCGCATACGGGAAGTATAAGTTTAATGGCCACAAAATTTTCAGGTAATAGGTAACTATCGATCACTTGATTAGATTTACATATATGTGATTGATATGCTTATTAGATTTTTTTTTTGATTTTTCACAAGCACCAACTTCATCATCATCTTTGCTGTGCCTCGATATAGCACTTCATAAAAATATTATTGGTTACATCCACTATAATCATCTTTTCATATTCATCACATAATAATAATCGACATATAATAGATTATATTTTAATAAATATTTCTTTATTTTATTATGCAAACACTCATTTTTATCGATTGATTCACAAATGTGTAATGCATAGCGATCAACAAAACGGTTATTCCATATGGTTACATTGCCTCATATATTTTTATTAAAAGAGGTAAATTTCATGTTATGCATAAGAAATTTAATTACAGACTTCATGTTGATTTCATCTACATCACTCTTTTGTATTACTTTAAGAAACTTCTAAGCTTCTAAAATATTTTTTTTTCTTTCAACTTTTTTTACGCTCGCGTAATTTTGGGTTATGAATTGAAATTTCGTTCCTTTATTTTTATGCAATTCTCCGTATTTTGCTAATCACTCATTTTAAATCTCTCTTTCTTTTCTTCTACTTCTTTTCAACAACACCGCACGAGATGAGTTCTTTAATTTATTATAAATCTTTTCTTCCATCAACAATAGGAAAATATTCTAATTATTATCACGTTTAGTGTGAGAAAAAAAATTGTTTTTCGCGTTGATTAAAAATATTTTTTTTGTATCGACATTCAACGATCTTACGCTCACGACAGCAAAACATAAACTGAGCAAGGAAAATACAGCTTGAAGAAGAAATGCAGTGGAACGTGAAGAAAAGAAATAAAGAGAAAAATTGTAAGAGACTTATTCGTAGTTGTATTGAGCGCCTTTATTTATTCTGCAGTATGTAAGATCTTTAAATGATCTGATTTTATATCAAATTGATGAATAAGAAAAGGATTAGTAATAAAATATTTTATTATTGATGACAAGATAGGAATATTTTTATTAGATTAGAGGATTCAATTTGTTTTGTTTTTGGAGAAGAAGGGCCTAAGGTATACCCTAGAAACTGGCTCAAACCTAAGTACTCTCGAGAACAAAATCTTCCGTTAATTCGTACACAAATTTGAATATGAATTTTTTTTAAATTTAACGGAACGAATGTACTAAAATAAGGAATACTAAAAATTCCTTAATTTTAAATTTTGTACTAAAATAAGGAAAACCGTTACGCCTCGAGAGTACTTGGGCTCAAACTAAACTCCAAATCGTCTCTAGTCTGACAAATCGAGCGCAATTTCACATTCCTCAAAAAACGTGTGCTCATAAAATATAAACAACCTGTAAATGTATTTGTAAGGTACTAAGTAACTTTGCAAGTTTTCTACTGTTTAGAGTTGATGTTGATGCTTTTTTGCATTGCACAATATTTACTTATTTTCTCTCTTTTTTCCACCTTATCAGGTCGTCATGCTATTACCATTTAGCACTTTTAGGAGAAGGCAATTAAAATTGCGAAAATCGAGAGAAGAAAAAAGTTTTTCATTTCAAAAATGAAGTTATCGCCAATTATGAGCGTAAGTATCTAACATGATGATGACTATTAGTTGCAAAACATTTCATTTTTCAATTTTCTTTCTCATGCATCATGCACCGATGGACATTACAAGATGATTGAATAGTGAATTATTTCACATGATTGATTCAATTAATAGGTTTCTTAACATGCCGTCAATCTATCAGCAATGATGCGGAAAAATCGAATCATTTAAATTTTTCTATCTTATTATTATAATTTATTTGTTGCTAAATATTTAATTCACTAATACTATCGATTACGCAACTTTTCGCGCGTACCATTTTCATTCTCAGTCATTCACATGACTCCCTTTATTCAATAAAGTTACCGTTGTTCCACATTAATTTTATTTAACAATTTACAATAATAATAAAAATTCGTTGATTGAACTCACGTCGATCAGAATGTGATTTATTAAGATTAAAATATTTTTTTGCTATTACCGCATGGCTCCTATTATTAAATACCATTTTTCAACAAATCCATTTGCGTAACATCCATTTACTCTCTTTTTGGACTTTCTTTGACATTCGCTCAAAATACAAGATATATATTAAAATATAAAGTATAAATTAAATGGAATTGTATCAAGATAGTAAAATATTGGCCCTGCCGGTTCGCATTGTTACTTTCACTTCTGCAATACTTGAATATAGAAGAGTAAGTATAGGAGAAATGAAGTAATGTTTTATTACTGACCACAGTGTGTGGGTAAGAGCGCTTTTTAAGTCAATTTTAGTGCATTTGATATGCATCCGGATAATTTATGGAAATTTAAATACTAAATTCTATCCAATCATTTCAGACACAATGAAATAGCAGACAAATAAAGCTCATACATAACAACGTAATTGCAAGCAAATTGAATCTATAAATTGAAAGTCATTAATTCAATACAGCAAATCATCTAGTTGATCCTTTCAAATTCTTTATTTTAATTGTGCAAATTATAAGCTCAGTATTGATCAGCTTATTGATGACGTAAAATCAATTAATTTTCCATTTGTGAAAGGCTTTGATGTCCAAGAGTGATTAATCTCGAGCATTTGTTATACTGTGCTTCGTTTTGAGAAAAATAATCGGTTTACAGAAATTTTTAATTCAATCAAAAGCGTTGAAAAAAGGAGAAGAATTGCGATTTTGTGTGGACAGTCCGTAAAAATTGCCATTCAAAACTCTGAGAAATGTGCTGAAAATGAATTTTTACGACTCTTTTGTTAGTGCTGATCCGTCGATTGTTTGATCTTTTTTTCTTAACTTCAATAAATTTTATTTCTCTTCTCGAAACAATATTCACGCGAGTGAGTGTCTCATTTCTACTTATTTACTTCCACAATATCAACATTATGTGATAATCGTGAACATTAATGACATCAAGTGATGACTGGTGCTTTTCATCACTCGACAAACAAAATTTCTTTCCCCTAATGAATCATAAACTCTTATTAAAATTATGTGAATTTTTGGGCTTTAAATCATCGAGATAAATTTATAGATGATTTTTTCTTCTTCTTCCTTCTCAAATATGATGGCTTAATTTATGTTTATAAATCTCGAAAAAGCCATCATGATGAAAAGATAGAGAGTGAAACTTGACAATAGGAACGAAAAAAAATCTCCAATTTCAATTGAATTTGCCTACACTAGATACAAATTAAATGTCATAATTGCGATATATTCGCCATTTACTGACTGTATCTAAACGGGTATTGAAAATCATCGCAGCTCATCGAACAATCGTGTCATGTCGACGCATGTAAGTTTTTTTTGTTAATTCATGTATATCGATGAACAATGAAACCTCTTGAAGAAGAAATAAAAGCAAAAGTGTCGTAAGAAATTACCCAAAAAGTAAAAATTTATTGTCTACTTTGTCGTTGCCACATTTTTTTGCATTATTTCTATTCGCTTTGTAATAAATAAAGCTAGATGATTTTGAAATTGCAATTCATGTAGTGTGTGCATGTATATATAGGCATGATTTACGTGAATTATAAAAAATAATATTTTTGTCTGTCGATAATTTGACACAACAATGAATGAATTAACTAAAAGTACGGCAATAAACTTGAATGTCCATTGATGGATGACAATTTTGGAATGAATATGCTTTAAATTCGCAGTTTAATATTTTTATTATTATTTCCACTATTATGCAAAAATAGTCAAGAGCTTGTTAGCAAAAATTAAGTAATCATGGAAACATTTAAATGCCATTAAAAGAGGTGCAAAATAAATGACCATAAAGCTCTCCAAAAGTATACTTTCATAGAAAATCTGAGAGCCTCGGACAATTCAATTATGCGCTCTAATTTTTTATGAGCTAGATTTTATACACATAAAAAATTTTAAGGTCAGAGAAGTTACACTTTCATATACTTATTCGTTATTCCACATGTTCACTTATGCCCTACGGTCATCGGCAACTCTAGTGATTTTATCTCGTAAATTTATGGTAACTGCACATAGAGCTTGAAAAGTTTAAAGGCGTATTTATAGACTTTGTCACTTAACAACGATCAAATAGGCTTATATCAAGGAGATTAGAGAAAGATTTATGATAAATCAATATCCAAAATATTGATACCAAAAATAATGAAGACTTCTATCCACTATGAGATCAGCAAACATATGTATAGCTCACATCAGATCAATGTTCTTCACAGAGACCTTCAATTTCATTCGATAAATTTCGTTTTTTATACCACATTTATAGACATGACAAAAAAACAATGCCACTTTGCGTCTACGATGAAGAAAATTAAGTCGAATAAAAATAGTAAACAAAAAAAGCAGAGAGTGTGGAAACAGAAGAGAGCAATTTACTATTGGCTATGAGCATTGACATTCAATATCACCATACTAATAAATATTTTGAGGTAATAAAATCCATTTTGAATGATAAAGACACAAACCATGAGGTAAATTGCCCTTGAATTACAGTTTTATTTGCAAAAAATTTCGATTTATTTCTAGTGTAAATGTTTCATAATGAAGAATTCGTGATGGTTTTAGGAAGGCATAAGAATAAAAAGTATATGCGCAGAATAATAATATGAGCGCATTTTGATGGATTTATTGAGACAGACATACAGCAATAGTAAGGACAATTATATCTATTTATGGTAGAAAATTCGCCATCAAATGAGACATAACAACATAAAGGCAAAAAATGGCTCAAAGCCAATAGCCATCAATGATTAATGGCAGTAGGTGTTGACAAAGGCAGCTTCTATTGTGAGTACCCATTACAAATTATTCGATGATTATCACAAATGAGAATTCTCTTTCTAGTTAAAAAATCTCATTAATTTAATCACAAGTAAATATTTTTAGTCACTGAAGACGATTTGATTTTCTAAGCATTTTTCTCCATTATTTATTTAGCTATGCATAAATCAACCGCCAACAATTTAGTTTCCTTATTTGAAAAAAAATGTATAAAACACTGATGGAACGTTGAAGATCCTCTCATGCACGCACATACAATTTTTCTTTTGCGAAGCTCGATGTCATTCATTGTCTCATATGGCTAATGTCAACCGACGAAATCTAAGGAAAACAAATGAATGAAGTGTCTAAATGAGGCTGACATATGGTTGTCTCACTTCATACGGTATCAAGATCATCGTGAGGTTGATTTTTACTGTGAATTATATAACTTCCTTTGCTATTAATTATTTAATTAATCATTCACAATTAAGCTAATGAAATTTTTTTGGCGAATGTGTAATGCGAAATATTTTCAAGTATGGCTAAAAGCTGTAAACTTCCATACAAGTAGGAATTAATGACTTTTTGCGTAACTTTTGCAACGACTGTTATCAACTAAACGTGTTGAACATAAATTTTAGCGCATTTCTACATAAAAATATCCTCTTTGCAAAAAATAAATAAATTAATGAGGTGCTGTTTGTACCGACAGTCATTATTTAACGATTACATATTAAGTCATGTATGTAAATTAAACTAGATAAAAAATAAATATTTTAAACTCCAGGTGTCACATATTGCATAAATATTATGCCATCCTAGTCATTTACCTATTTTTAGTCAAAATCAATTCTTTTGTCTAGCAATTTGTCCCAATGACCAAATCTATTTTAGGAAGCTATATTATTACCATACAATCAAATTGGAGTCTTGTTTTTATAACAAAATAAACACTGTGGGTGTCTCATGAATTTTAAAAGCATTTTCTCATGAACTAATGCGACTTTCAACTCTTTATGATCATTATTCTAGATGATGAGCTCTATTCAATCATCAGCGATGACTTTGTGACCTTTTTCTAATATAAATCATAATAGCTTGCAAAAATGCACCTTACCGCAAAAACACATTTATAATTTGATGTGAAATTTCAGCTCATTAAAAATTCAATAAAAATCAATCTATGAATGAGCTGTTGAACTTTCGACCTTCCGCATGGATGAATAGACATTTTTCCCATGCGAGTAAAAAAATGCGGCAATTTCTTTTTCTTATTCATATCAATATCACATATTTGACCTTAAAAGTCTATTTTATCTACCTGACTCTAAACTAATCACCAATTCAATTATGTTTCAAGGTGGATTAATATTGACAAGAGAGAGAGAGAGAATGGGAGCAAAATTGCTAGAAAAACATGATCATCATTATCAACAGTAAGCTCTCTTTATCGTATGTGGAAGGTGAGCTGCTTATTAGTAAATTGAGATCATGTGACTCTGAACCTAATTGAATCAACGATCGGCTTTGACATTTGTCTCATCAACGCACAGCATGATGCTTTTTAAATGCATAATAATTATGAATGTGATGATGAGACTTTTAAATTTCATAAAAGCGATGAGTAATGAAGTAAATAGAGATGAGACTCATCTTTTTCTCGCCATTTACAACAACAGTTCTCTTTGATCTTGCTAACGTTTTCTTCATACTTCTCCCTTTGTTGCTATTTTTTTAATATTTTTTCAATGCTGAAATGTTGTAATGACCTTTGCGCGGTCGGTGAAAAGTGTTTTTTTTTATTATATTGTTTTAAAAGCTTTTTGCAGCACTTGCCCGTGTTGGACCAGCACGACTGTGAATGTGGACAATAGTTTGATGTTGTTGTTACATGTTCAACAATATAAATTTTATTGAACTAAATGAGGGAATTTCTATAATAATAATAAAATAATAATATAACATCTAATTTTTGAGATGTCAATTCTGTTATTGAACCGACAGGTCAGGAATTTTTATAGTCATTCCTTTGAATATCTTTAGTATAATAGCAAAGAGACATCAAAAGCCAATTGTGTGATTTTTGACAGCATAAAAATTTACGCTGCAATGTCACAGATTTTACTATTTTTATGCTAATTTTAAAATGAAATTTCGTTGTATACTTTTAAATTTTTCTTATCGACATGCTATAAACTTTCTTGTAGCTATTGAATAAAGATGAAAACTTGATGTTTAAACAATTTCATACCAAAATTTTTGCAAAATTTCTTTTGATCTAAGGGGTCTTTCAAATATAATCTTATGTTGGACGTCATTTGACTAAGGTATTTTAATTTAATAGTATTTTACCATTTGATCACAAATTTTACAATTTTTATAAAAAAAGTAAGAACAAAAACCTTGAAAATAATTGAAGTAGACCACTTGGTTTACAAAAGAATTGAGACTGAATTCTTGTGGTTGAAAAAAATATAGCAAATTTTATTCGCACATCAAACTGGACATCTGAGTTATTATAGATTTAAGTTAGTTTGCGGAACTTTTATGATAAGCTGTGAAAAGTATATTTTATACGGAGTTATTCCAATAATGCAGACTTTTGCATAATAATATACCAGGTCATTAATCCAATGCATAGCTTGTATCAACAGCATATCTCTAGAAAGATGAAACATGCTACGTAATTGCAGGCATGATCGATTATTTTTTCATTCCTCAAAGGCCAGTCCTTGAATTGTGGATGAATCAATGGTACATTATAATGATATTTATGGAACATTCATGTTCGTGAAGATAATGATAATGATGATGCTGGCGATGATTCATTAATAAAAAGTAAAATGGACTCTTATCTGCTCATTTTTTATGCGTCCGAGAACAAAGAATTTTTCAAAAAGAACAATAAATAATGACAATCAATAAATATCCGAGTCATAAAAATCCTTTCAAACAAAACATAAAATTTTCTATAAATATTTTATAAACTTTTTTATCGCACCTGCTTTTTTCTTGTTTTCATTGAATGGGAGAAACAGAATCATGAATTCAAAAGAATTAGCAATTAACGAGAAGAATGGAAGTCTCTCGTTAACAGATCTAAATTGGTTGCTCTTGAAAGTCCGTTAGTTCTTTATTCAGTCACTGTATAAAACCAAATAACGAGAAAATTTGCAATGAATTCCATGGAACGGTGTAATTGCCAGCAATTTGTCTGTCTTTGAATATTTTGTAATGACAGGTCAATTTTTTTGATTTTTCAGACAGTTAGGATGAAAATTATTTAAAAATTCCAAATTTACTTTCTTGACAGCTTATGATGTGAGTCAACTTTTATACTGGTTACACGGGCACTGAATATAATTTGGAAAGACATGGCAATTTAAAAGGACTTAATAGAGGCCATTTAAAAATAATTAAAAAGCGCTCAAATTAAGAATTAAAGTAAGGTGTCTGATAATTTTCCATTCTACTTCTGTTCCTATTCTTGAAGACTGAATGTATATTTTATTGCTATTTTTATTTGTTCATCTACAATAGAATAATTCAATTCAGTTCTTTAGCATCTACATATTGATCGTGACTACCTGTGTGTATGTACATATCTGTCTTAGGGATTGTTCGCTAATGACGTCCAACTTTGAAGGGGTTAGGATTTCAGAAGAATTTTTTTTCAAGAGTTTTATAGCATAAAGGAATAGGGACTAAAATGCCCCAGTTTTAACAGACGTCATTTGTAAATGACCCTTTAGTATATTGTTAATTGAAAAAAGTGTTTCACCTTTGTGGTGCTTAATAGTAGTCTTGTGTACATTGTATGCATTCATATAGAGTGAGAGGAATTTTAATTAGATGTTTATGTTTATGGCAATAGTAATTCTTCGCTTTGATTTCATGTGTTAATCCATGTAATAATTTCAGCTATGCCCACGAAAAAAATTATAATTATTATGAAGATTGATCGTAAAAACATTAAAATATGTGGGATATAAGAAAATGATAAGGCAAAAAGCTCATCGTTAAATAAGTTATGAAAGATCACGAGCTATAGTGGCTAATAAATTTTCATAATTTCCGTTTGTATCAGAGCATAAACATACTTGCCATTATAAATTAACGATACAGAGTATCCAGCAAACCGTAAATAAGTAAGCTAGTCTCTCTACGTGTACTAAATAATGTTTTATGCTCGCGATTTCATGTCACATTGCAAAATACATGCATGACTATGAGTCTGAATTGTAAGTAGACTAATACAATTGTGTTTGCAGAAGTAATATTAAAATAAGTTAAAGAATGAGTTAAGTGAGTGGCTTGTCTTCGGGCATTTCACTATTTTTCTTTTTTCTTAAAAATATTTTTTTTCGTACTTGGAATGCAATGTGGAACGTGAACGAGTTTCCTTATTTAACTATTGAAAAAGAGATTTTCACTTTAGAGTGTGGAAAATTTCGTTACAAGTGAAAAAACTTTCGATCTTTATTTCCATTTTCATTCATGTTGTTCATCTCGTTTGCTTGAAACTTGCCCAATGCCCATCTAATCTTAAACAAGCACAAGCCGTGAAAATGAAGATAATTATTGAGAAAAGTATAGAAAAATGAACACTTAATTTTTGTTTTTACTTTATTTGCACGTAGCAGAAAGGAAAACATTCAAAAAACGAAAGTCGAACTATTTTCTGTAAAATCTTATTCACTTTTATCTTCTTTTAATTTGATTGGTATGAAAAATTGATTAAATTTCTTGACTTATTTGTTTACCTTTTCATCTTTAAATCTTCAAATTACTCTTTCTTAATTCTTATTACATTTTATTTGTTTATTTATTTGTCGGCTTCATTTCAATGCATCAATGGACGGATTAATTGAGAAAGACGTAAAATAATGAGATTTTCTCTTTGAAAAGAAGATTCATTGAGTTTTTCTTGCTGTTGAAACAGACATAATAGAATCAGTTTAAGTCTCAAGTTGAGATTGAATTTTATTTATTCCAGTGATAAATTTTAGTATGAAAGCAGTTTATGAGCTTTTTCGGGAGTATTCTCATAAAAAAATTGTTAAAGATTCCCATCAAGATTCTCCCATTAGATAACCTTCTTCATAAAATTCTCTACGCGCTAAGTACAATTCTCTGTTAGATTAATGACTTCTGAACATAAAAAATTTTAGCACAAGAAATTAGCAAAACATGAGTATTCATCTTCTATTTACAATTTAATTTTGTAAAGCCGACTTAATAATGCAGCTAATTCACATACAATTAATTTAATAGCCAAAGCATTATTATCTGTAATAATAAACAGAGGTTCAGCATGAATCATCATCATTTATTTTTGATACCAGCAAGAAGATTATTAACAATATTTCCCAAAAAAAAATAAAAGTGAAGCCGAATAAAAGCATATAAAATGATTATAATTATGAATCTTAAATTGCAAATTTTCTATGAGCTATTTATCTATTTAATCGTAAAATAAGAGGCTATAGATTTAATTCGCTATAGTGTTTCCAGAAGATTAATAAAATTAAAATTTAATTTTGATTTCATCCATATTAGAAAGTGGTTATTAATCTATGTTCTGCGGTACACTGGAAATTTTTGGAGATCTGAAATTCTAATATTGAATATTGTAGTTCAAATATAAATATTAGGGACTCAAGCTGTAGTGTACCAGGATCTGAAAAAGTTTGAGAAATGCTGATTCAAACTTTCCAATTATTTTTGAGAATGATTCGACTTTTTCATTCAAAAGATCTAAATAAAAGACTAGAGAATTAAGAATTAGGAGTAAAAGAAGATACTAAGTTGATTTATACAATTCAACTATTCATTTAGATGTCATTAGGAAATTCTGAAATTTACAAATTATCCATCTGAATTTACTCATAAGACAAAGAAAGCATAAGAGAGTATTTTCTGCGGAAATCCTCCAGGGGAATCCCATTAAAATAGACCACACTGGTGCGAATAGCCACTAATGATCTGAATAGAACGTTCTGAATGTTTTATGAAATGAAACGTTCAGCTTTAATTTTAAATTAATTTCAATCAAAATTCTATTACGTGAAAATTGGCATAAAATTGAGATTTTATAGAGCATTTTAAGAACAAATCGGTTGTAATTAATCAACAAACAATCACATACGGACATGTGTACCAAACAACTTCATCAAATCCGCGTAAACATTAGCCTTAGGCTCCAAATTAACATTCAAGTCTGTTAATTTTTTTGTGATCTTAAAGTTCAATATCAAATCACCATAAACATTTCATTTCAATGGACTCCAACCTTACTGCTGATTAAAGCGTGTAATTAATAATGAATTTCTGTAAAGAAAATCAGGTTTTAATTGCATTTGAGAGCTTTGTTTTGCTTACATGAATTTTGGATATGTTTTTATTTTTTACGAAGAAAAAGATTTAAAACAGAACTTCATGGGTAATTTAAGAGACTGTAAATTCACACCAATTAACAACGCAATCATAATTACAGCAAAATTAGATTGACGACATTACTACAGCAACTTCATGGAAACGACGTCATTGAAGCGAAAAGAGATTCATGATCATCACGAAATTTTGCAGATCTAGCGACGTCTGTTTTCATCACTTTGTGATTCTTCAAGATCAAAGCTTATAAGCTTTTAATAATGTCTCGACATAAGCATAAAATTGTCACTTTCATTTTTATTTGTGAGATGAAAAAATTACTTCCTCGTGTCATCGTCGTCATGGCTTTTGACATCGGCCAACCACGAGAAATGTATATGGTAATTTGAGTTATAAAGTAAAAAGTAATTGAGTTACATAATGGTAAAAGTAGAAGGAGCAATTGAGGTTTTAACATGCTTCATATTTATGCAATAAACAGGCTTATTTGATAAGAGAAATAAAGAGAGCCATAAAGATTTTGTAACTTTCCTCACCTTCGGGCAATTGTAGACCTTAAATGAATATTTCGTGCTTCTCCAATTTTGTAGTACACTGACAAAGCAACTATATTTCCGCAATATGCTAAATAGTAATGCATTCAAGTCTTTCGATTTATCTTCTTCTTCTTATTTTCTTCCTCGTTCTCAATTATTTTCTCTACGTTTATGTTACTTTTTCATCTCACTCGCATCCAAATGTACGCGATATGTAGATTATTTCGTGCAATCGTAAAATGCATGCGAAAATATCAAAAAAACATTGTTGTGTCAGCTAAAATTTTCCAGAAGCATCTTATTTAGTGCAAACAGAGTATATTTCTTTTTATTTTATTATTTTTTCATTTAATAACTTTTTAATGAGAACTTTTTTTCTTATTTTTGTTAAATAAGCAGGCTGAATAAAGTAACTGTAACTACGTGCGGCTTATTTATGTCACTTTACTTTTTTTCACTATGATTTTTTCTATTTTTAAACTCCATTTAATGACAACAAAAAAGAATCTTATATCGCCACCAATCAGCAGTAACACACTTTTTTCGATTGAGATACATTCACGTTAACAGCAGCTAGGGTTTATTTTTCGGTTAACCGAAAACCGAAAAACCGCGGTTTTTTGCTCAAAACCGGAAAACCGAAACCGCGGTTTTTGGTCCGGTTTTTCGGTTTTCCGTTTTTTTCATACATTTTTGAAAAAAAATTTAAAGTTGAAATTTTTTTAAAAAAATTTTATTTTCAAAATTAAAATAAAACTGTCTTTACTACAAATAATATGAAACTGGACTTAAATTTACAATGAAAAGTCAAAGTTTTTGACTCTTAAATAGTCTACCTTAATTTTTTCCTCTATTTTTAGTACTAAAAACCGAAAACCGAAAATCGGAAAACCGCGGTTTTTCAAAAATTAAAACCGAAAACCGCGGTTTTTTAAAAGTACCGGTTTTCACAAACCCTAACAGCAGCCACTTAGTGGCATACACATAACACACATAACACATAAGACTTTGACTTCTATTATTGATGTCTTACACTTGGGAATTGTTGCTATTTAAATTGATTACAATCTGTTAAGTCGTTCTTACATTTGTTCCGTAATTATTGTTATTATTTCATCAACTTCTTCTTCTTCAACATACATCTATTCCACTTTTATGAGAAGCACTTGTGGATATTTTTTTTAAATTAACAATACATTATTGCCAAAAAAAAAATCAACTGGAATCTAATTTTGTTCACTCATCAGAGCAGAAAATAAAATCAGAATTCCATAAAAATTCGCGCGCGAGTCAAGATTTAAGCTATGTTGATTATCAATTCACAATTATTGCCTACTTTCTAATCGCAACAAGAAGAATTTTTCCTTATTCTTCACCATTTAAGCAATAAAAAAATGAGAAAATTCCACAGCATACTTTTTCACCGCAAAATATTGACTTGAAGTTATCGTCTCAAGCGCTCAACAAAAACTGAGTCTGAAGACATTGTTCAGGCGGAGAAAGAGAAGAATGATGTGTTGGTTTTCTTTATTTTTTGTTATTATTTTTTCAGTTTACTGCCGCTGTTGCTGCTGTTGCCAATGTTATTATTGCATTTATAGAGAAGCATAGTAAAAGAAAAATGAGATAAAAGAGAAGTTAAAAAATTGACTACAAAGCAGAAAATATTTCTTATTCCCTTCGAGAAACTTTAATCATGCAGAATGATGATGGCTTAGAACAGAAGAGTAAAGGCAATAATATGTGATGAATATAAAAGGTACGAAGAATAAGAATTTTAATTGAAATAGTGAATGCATCAGGGATTAGAAAATCTTACTTGAGTCTTTTTTTTCATTTCTGTGAATTGAATTTGATTTATTTGGTTAAAAGTTGTGATATAATACTGTTAGCTTAAGAACTGCATTATTGTGTGACTTTATATTCAGAGATTTGTTTATGAAATATTTAATGGGCTTGAATTTTTAATTTTAATTCTAGGTATCATGTAGAACGAGTCACATTAACTTGAGCTTATACAATTTCAAGCTCAATCAAGCGGAATTAATGAATTTCCATTTCGAACCTATCAAAATAATCTGATTCTATAAAAAAATACTAGAATTGAAAAATTAATAAAATTTAGCTTTTTATTTTCAAGTCAGTAGAGTCTTTTAATTCCTGCTCGTCAACTAATATTTTTATAGCGCATCAATGAAAATCGAAAGTTGAAGTTTTCTTAAAATCGTATTATAAACCGCAGAATTGAATTTTGCATTTGACTCACACAAAAAGCTCATGAAATCATCTTTTCAACTTTTAATCCGTATTAATCCACAAAATCTCAAGATTCATTAGTCATACTTTTTGATACTACCACATACTATTCTATAGAAATCTATTTATTCCACGATATTATTCAAAATAGCTTGCAATTTATCACTTAATGAACCACAAAATTAATTTTTGGTTTGCAATGAGACTCGCTAATTTTGAAATTTATTGCCGCAAAATTCAATTTTTTTTGTAGATCTCTCGTGTTCTTCCTTGTTTCAATATTTACTCAATGAATAGCCTCTAATGGTTAAGAATCACGGTCAAGAGTATAATTTTTTTTCATCTGTAATCCCTGAGAGAGTTATTCACATGAAATTATCGCTTGCATATTATTTTTCGCATGATAGTTCTTGAGCGATAAATAAATTCATAAGGTATAAGAATCAGAATAGGAAAAGGAGCAGATAAAGAAGAGAAAATAAGTTGCAGACAGCCGAATGACCATATTCGGCATTAGGTAATCGTACTCTGCTATCCAATTCCATTATAAATTAAAATAAAACTTCATATACATAATATGTACATAAAATATTATTTCTTTTTTACTGTTTTTAACTTTGTTATTATATTTTTCGTTTGCAGTTTGAACCATAAAGGCTAGCGTAATGAAAGCAATATATCTCTGAACTATAAATAACTTTATGTTTCTATACTATTTTTTTTCTTCAAAAAGTAAGCCTGATGTGAAAAAACACGTTTATGCAATTGAATATATAAAACTGATCATGTACCCGGTTGTGGCGCGAGAAAGCAATCCAGCATGTGAAAAATCAAACAGGCAACAACCGAATTAGAGACAGAAGAGAAAAGTTGTTGTTCTAAAATTATAGAAATAAAAATATAGAAAATAAAATTGCAATTGCACCATTGAAATACTTTTGAATCCAGTCTCATATCCACATCTATCTATTAAAGGCAATACAAGGCATTTAAATGATCATTTAACGGTTTTGTGGACTATATCTCATTTTATACAATATTATGTGCCTGTGCCTATGTCTGATAATATTTTGTAAGTGCCTTTCTAATGAACTTTTTTGTTTGCAGCATAATTTCTTCTTTTTCGCCAATATTAAGCAGCTGAAATATGAAAAATTTCTATTGTGAGATTTATTTATTGACCATTAACTTCCTACAATTTCCAATTTTCTTAAATTAACATTTAATTTTCTTCTTTTCCTTATTTGAAAAATTTAATGTAAGTCATTTAAGAAAAACACTTTTGAAAGATGGGAAGTGAAAGTAAGAAACTTTTACTTCTCACTCGTTCTTGTTTGTCCAGGTCAAGAATATTCTCACATCACTTAACTCTAATTTACTCTCTCATCCTCTCGCATACTTAATATTCGCTCATATTATTGTGTGTTTATTTACATTTTAAAAAATACAGAAACTTACTGTGATTATCAATTATTGGGATTCCCGAGAAATCTCTCGTCGTGATTTCAAAAAGTTTATTCTGCATCTCAATTTCATTTGCGATTTTAGTGTTGAATCAGAAAGAGTTCAATTATTTAAAGTAATAAGTGCTTATCAAACGACATTGAATCAATAGACGCATACGGAGATAGACAAAAATTACTTAATTCATCTAAATATTTGCATACTTGGAGAAAAATCAATTAGTTAATTAAACAAATTAAATTTATTGTGATTCATAGAAAAAAAACATGAATTTCAAGATGAACAATGCTGTCACGTTAAGGTAATGATTAATAGAAGGATATCAAAATAATGACCTTTGTGTCGCTCACATCCAAGCATTATGTCTCATTATGTCGATGTATTTACATTTTTTAATATTATTACTTTTTCGTTTCTTTTTAGATTTTCTTTGTTTCTACTAATAATCGTCCAATGTACCATTAAAGGCAATCAATGTGAAAGGATTGACGTCGAACCTGATTGTCGAAAATTGGAAGTTTACTATCAATGCAAGGTTAACAATTTAAGTATAAGTGATAAGCATGTCGATTTAAGTTTTAAGGCAATAGAAAAATCACCGAATGATATTCGGATTGAGTCATCAAATATCTCATTTATTCCAAAACAATTTTTCGAAAACTTCAAAGACATTAAGGAATTTGTGGCCATAAACTGCTCCATTAAATACATCTATCATGACACATTTATGAGAGCATTTAAGCTCCATTACCTTGTGCTATCGCACAACAAAATTGAAATTATTCCAGATTATGCCTTTCGGAACATTTCGGATTTACAATCACTGAAACTCGATAACAATGAAATTGAAATTCTCACAACAAATGTGTTTCGTGGTTTGGACATGCTGAGAACATTGAAATTGTCTTTCAACAAAATTATGTACCTGCCACTTTACATCTTTAACGGGTTAGAAAGTTTAGAGATATTGGAACTTGATAATAATCGAATAAGAATTATTTCACAAGACCAATTTGCGACCAACTTAATGTTAACACAACTTGATCTCCACAATAATGAGATAAAAATTATAGACAATGGAACTTTAGATGCACTCACAAACTTACAACAATTAAATCTTGATAATAATTCATGCGTGAGTACATCCATTCAAGGCATTAAAAATATTACAAGAATTTTAGAATGTTGTATGACATCTCCAGAGGAAATGAAATCTTGTTTGATATCAAGGAATGAACTCGAGGCGAAAGCAAATGAAAATGATGGATCTGTAAGCATTTCTATGATGATAATCGTAACCGTTTCTGTATTTGGGAATGTTTTGTTGTTCTCATATTGCTTTGTGCATCGTAGATTAATGGATAGATTTAGAGGTAGAGAAGATGTTATTGAACTTATTAACCATTCAAATGAAATTTCCTATCAGCAATTTTAATCTAACTTTTGTTGTATTTACAACTTTTGCCATAGTTAATACTCATAAATTGTCATAAATATTTAAATCCATTCTGAATCAACTATTTATTTTTAAAATTTACATGAATTATAAATTGATGTTGGATAAAAAAAGAAAGATTATAATTATTATAATATCTTAAAATTTATTTAGAAATAATGCCATTTGACTCAATACAGAACCATCAAGTTAAACATTAGAAATTATTTAATAATGACATTAATTAATTCGAAATTAATTCATAAATTGATAAAATTCAAAATATTATGATCAACTAAAATTACATTTTGTTGTAACGGTTATGAAAAATTTGAATCAAGTGTGAGAAGAAACTATACGAAGAAAAATTTAAATTCAACAAAACGTGCTTAACGGACTTCAAAAGTAATATGATTTTGATTCTTCCTTTAGAAATTAAATTGTGTTAAGAAATATCAATGATTATATTAAAAAGTGTATTATTTACAATTATTACTTTATTACTAAATTAATGATGATGCTGTTAAAAAAATTTATTAAAATTTAAAATTGTTAATCCTTATTTAATTTTATTAAAATAATATTATTTCATGAAATTAAATTTGTAAATCAAAAACTGAAACACAAAATGCTGTGAAATAAATTGTCAAATATAAAAGCTAATATTATTTGGTGTAAGCCTTAAATTTGTTAGAAAATGAAATTTAATAAGAAAAATTTTTAATTGTTATTAAATAATAATTATCATAAAATTAAAATTTAAATTTCAGAAGTTTTCAAAAAGTATTATTTTTTATTCTCTTTCATTTCGAAATTCATCACAAAATTTACTAAATGACGAACGTTTTGAAGCAGCGTGAAACAGTTGTGTGTATTCAGGTGGATCAGGTGGATACTTGTTTCAAAGAAAACAGTACAACTGAATTTTACATTCTTCTCTGCTCACTTTATCTATTTTTCCTTTGGATTAAACTCTAAATCTAATCCTAGCACATTCTCCGAAAAAAGAATAAACATTACGTTCCTTATGATGAGAGAGCGGCATTTTCATGCACATCATATTGTACAGCACGAATCACATTGAAAATCAAAGAGAGAGAATTTTTTATTATAAAACGCCGGAGAAAGAGAGAAAACGTGGTAGTCGCTTATGAGATGTTGTGCAGTTTACAACTCGGTATCTAAATAGATAACAGTGTGATAAATACAGTAAAAAAAATCAAATCAAAAAAGTATACTGTCAAAAAATAATAATAATAAAATTCAAGTAAATATCCTTAAGTTGCTCTTTATTCATTATCATCATCAGCATTTCTCTTATCGGTAGTAAATGGCTTAAAACTTCAAATAATAAAATAAACATTGCTGCAATCACATAAGATTTTTTACGATAGAAAAAAATGAAAATAAATAAAAGTGGTAACACGTGAAAATTCATAAAAACTTAAAAGTGTGTTTATAGTCTGAGAATCAAATAAAAGAAATCATAAAGGTTGACAATTAAAGTGAGTCTGTCAAGTGAGCAAGAGGACAATAAAACGAAATTTTGTACAGAGAGAATAAGACAAACATTCCGACGATTACGTTTGAGCATAAAACATATTAGCATAATAAAACTATTTCCTTTCAATGCAATAAACGAAAGAAGAAGTTTGAGAAGAAGGAAAATTTACATGACAGCGCAGACATAAAGTGTCAAACAAATCTTTCTCAGCATTGCAATATTTTTTTGTTGTTTGACAAAATCATCAGACATAAAAAAGAAAAAAAGAAAATAAAGTATTCATTCATCTTGATTTTGATCAATTTGCACTCTCTCACATTCACGTCGATGTACTGAATGTGTTAAGGGAAAAACGCTTAAAAAAGCAAGAAGCACATACAATAAAATAGACAATAACAATAATAATATTTTAAAAATATAAGAAGAAGCAGAAAAATAAGGAGAATCCTTGATATAAACGACACTAAATATCATACACATCCGTCAAGTGTGTGCGTAAAAATTCCAAAGTTGTATTTTATGTGAAATCATTATTTTTCTGCTGAGCAATTTTTCCTCCAGCTTTTCGTCAAAATAAATTTTTCCTTTCTTTCTCACATCGTCGTCTTTTCTCATCGTTCAGTAGCAGCTACTGCCTTTTTTCTCTTAAATTTTTTTTCCTTTCCCTTTTTCATCATAAAAACTTTGCTGAGAGTAGAAGAAAAACTATACAAAACAATACGTTGAATGAGGGAGAACATAAAGAAACAGAGAGAATAAAGTTTTTCCACAAATATTTTTCTCTTCTCAACAGCTCAGCACACACGAGAACACAGAGTGTAAGAAAAATTTCTGTGCATTGCATTGATGTTTTTGTAACAAAAAAAGTCCTGCACATACGAAAATTATCTGAATTATTTTATTTTTTTCTGAAAAATAGTTGACGTTAAATCACTTGACAGTGTGACAGTGTCTCTCATTTTTGTCTCGAGCGCGCGCGGAATTCCACTTAACAATAATAATATTATCGTATGAAGTGACTGTGTGCATTTAGAAGTTTATTGTTGTTGTTGCCATATATCATATGATAGTGTGTGATTCGCTAATCATAAAAAATTCTCTTTTATTCCTGTACGCTCATCAATCATCATTAACGTATGGTGTGTCAAAAAAAAGTGAGTAAAAATAGCATTTTTATTTATCACCTCTTCTCCTTTATTCTTTTTTTGGTGTTGTTGTTATCATCGTGTTTATTTGTTTATATTACGTGTTTTTTATGCAGTAGCAATTGAGCAGTAAAAAAGTCATAAAATCAGTCGTTGACTGAATCATTCGAGTAGAGAGATGAGTAAAGCGAAAAATGCTCTTGTAGTGCGTTGCGTTTTATGAATGAAAAAATAAAAATATCAAGAAAGAAAAGAAAAAAATAATAAAAATCGTCTGGCATTTTTTTCTTTCTTTTTCAATGTGAGCGAGAAATTTTCTCTGCTTTTTTATGGCTCCATGACGATTTTTCATTTATTTCCACTAGCGTGCTCTTGAGATTTATGAGATGTTCATTTTCAAATGGATTTTGATGGGGTCAAATATTGAGATTGATCCACTAATTCCATATGTTTATCGCTCCATATTTTTCTTGATAACATGTTTTTAAGAATTTTCCATTTACTTTAAAATCAACTATAGTGCTCAGACGAGAAGAACTTGTTTACGATTGGAAATGAAATTTAATGAAAATGGTTTTCCGAAATGCGCTTTGATTATGAGATTGAACATTATTTGAAGTCCCTCACATCTTTTCTTAATTATATGAATGCGGCTTTAAAACTCTTTTTAATCTGAGGTTCTGAGAGTTAAATGGAAAAATTCTTTGAGATATTATTGTATGATGCGAAAACTGTTTTTAAAAGCATCGATACAAAGATTCTATGAAGGAATTAAAAACTATTGCATAAACCTTTTTGTTGTATTCCAATCTAAACGAATTGTCTAATTTATTAGACCTAATTCAATTAAGTACATTAACAGTTATTTCTATCAATCATTCGCAATCCTACTTGGTAGCTGAAATACTACGTTATGTATTAGTGTAGAGCTTTGGTCCTTGAAAATTGTAATGTCAACACAACGATTCTTTGATTAGGACTCGGATAACTTATTGATATTTTTAATAATTTGTATTTAAACACTCAGCTTGAAAATCTCCTTTTGTAAGTTGCAGACAAAATTGTCACAAAAGGAATAGTTGAGAGCAGTGTCTTATAAAATCTTTGGTTGGAGAGTCTAAATTTTTGTCGGAATACTCCAAAACTATTTTGACACTATTTCATCTTAAAATTTTGATTTTGCAACTTATTTGGAAACATAGATAAAACTGGCCATTTTAAGCCTTTTTGAATTTAGCTACCTAAAGCTATGTGGCTGTCAGCTACCTAAATAAGAACTATGGTTTTATAAGAACTTCAATATACCTATCAAATGTTAACACACTCAAAGTGATCGTTCATTTAATATCTAAGACAAGTAAATGAATTTTTAAACTAATTTAATATTTTTTTGTGAAAAACGACCTATAAACTTACTTAACATAAATAAGTTATTGGTCGTAAATAAGTAGTTGTTTAATGTTGAAAACAAAAATCAACACATTTTTAGTTCCAATTCCAAAATTATAAAACGAATAAAATTATATTTCAACTTTCTAGTAAATTTTTTAAAATAAAAAATATAAAGAGTCCCAAGCTTGAAATTTATCCAAAAATTCGTTAATACACGGATCGTCATTTAGAAATGTAATGTGATTTTAGGTGTGTATCGCGGTTTAAAAATTACATAAATTTCCGACATTATTACTAAATCCTGACATAAATGCATCATTTATAAAGATTAAGTGCTAAAAGTTTTTAAGCGGATGTGAAATTTATACAAAATAACTTTGTAACTTTTTAACACGCTAATTAACTTTTCAAATGCATCTGCAGGACTTCAGAAGTTAAAGAATTTCGCTCAATTAAAAGTCAATATAAAATGCAACATTTTAATGTCCCTTAAAATTGCCCACGATTTAAATTGCTTCTTAATTTTTCATTTATCTTCTTTATCATTCTTATTGTAAAAATGTTCATTAAAAGGGAATTTGAGTTACCTTTTAAATGCACCAAAAATATTTTCATGGCAATTTAAATTGCTCGCATTAATGCACTTCACTGTCGAAAAATTCCAAACATGCAATGAATCACATTTTCCATATAAATTGTATGGATTTTATAGGACACATTCAAATCATTCCTGGTGCATACAAAAGATAAATTTTGTATTTATAGGCATAAAAATGTGACTACTGTCGATATAAACATTATGATGCATGTTGATGATGATGACAAAAAACATTGCAATAATTTTAATTAATGCACGTATTAATAGTCTGTATATGTCTCTTTACTTTTTTTCTCACTACAATTTAATGATGAAATTGTGAAACTCAAATATAATTATCGATTGGAAATTAATTATGTTTATCATGAGGACTTCGTGTACAAAAATTTTCATTTTTTTGCGTTGACAAAAAAAATTATTTAAAAAATAATAAAAATCAAAATTAAATACATGAAAACTGATTCGTAAAAAAGCATTCGAGTGATACAAAAAAAATTAAAATTCAATTTTTCTCGGATGCGCTAAAACACATTAAAAAAACGTGTGGATTTAAATAATAGCCATCACATAGGTATATTTATATTTATATTTGTATTATACAAAATATTCACTCACATTACATATGCGAATCTCAATTTGCAACAGCACCGAAAAAATCACAGTTTCACACGAATGATAAAAAAATCCGTGGTTTTAAAATTCCTCGACGATTTTTAAATTTTAAATATGAAGTTTATGAGGATTTTGCATCGAAATTTTTTGTGTGCAAAAAAAAATAAAGATAAGACGGTAACGTAAGCTGAATACTATAGGCACATGTACGTATAGTTTGAATGAGATTTGCGACAGAGCATAAGGCAAAAAGTCGATTTGAAATGCATACATAAGAAGTGAGTGAAAGAGATATACAGAATATAAGAGAATAAGGAGCAAGAAATATGGAAAATTAAACAATTTCAATTCAGTGGGAATGCGAGCTGAAAAGCAATTCATTAATATTGCATAAACATTTCGGCACACAGGGGCGATAGTCGCAAAAACCACCGAAAAAAGAATGTAGATATATAACTCGACTCTCTGAACGAGAAGAAATGTTCACTCAACACAGGAGGAAAGAAATGAAAAAAAGATTTTGTTTTTTTCCAAAATAAATGAGGGGAGGAGAAGGGGTAGAGGATATGAATGTGGGTGTGTAAATATTGCAGGATCTTCGCACTTACTTTTTCATGCCAATGTTGCCTGTATTTTAATCGAGTTTTTGCTTTCATCCGTTCATTCATTTCTTTTGCCAGCACTTTTTTATATTCTTCACTCTTGCCATCAACATCATTGTATTACATCCACTGCTGACTGCTGCCGGTTTGCCGTTTCTTTTTGGTCAGAATAATAAAGGTTGAAATGATTCAGAATGTTCAAAATTTGAGCGCATTTCCATTTTATAATAGATTTAAAACTGCTTTAAAGTTCCTCGTACTTTCTGTAATCTAATCAGAAAAATGTTCTAGATACTAAATAAACAGACCAGCAAACAAAATAAAAGTAGTAGAACGTCTTCTATAAAAAATGAACTACAAACGAGAAAAAAATGTTTATTTGCAGATATTTCTCACTATACCGTGTATATCTCTATATCTCTATATATTGCATGAGTGCCCGAAAAAAGCAACACTAAAATGAAATGAAATGAAAATATGAACACCAGTGGAGGAAGAAAAAGAATAAGAAGAAGACGACAAGAACTCTGAAATGAAACATTTTAATTTATAATGCACTCACCTCTTATGTGCTGCTTAATAAAAATGCGAATGGTGTTTTAATGTCATTAAAATGAAAATGAATTTGATAAAAATGCTAACAAAGAAGGAGAGAATGGAAGAGAAATAAATACAAAAAATAATAAAAATTGGATAAGCGCTAAATTTCGTTTTTACTTCATATCCATCTTCCTCGTCGTTGGCTCATTGAGATTTAATAATATCATAATAAAATTGACTTATTAAAATATATGAATATCCGCCTCTGTATTTCATTTTCTCACCTCGTTTGTAAACGAAAAATACGAGAGAGAAGGAAGGAGAGAATTTGTTGCCATAGATAATACATTAGGCAAGCAGAAAAGATATTACTTATGTAAACAATTGCTTTTTGATGTAAATTGATGAGTTTAAGTGGCAATTTGGAGGTCCTGCCTGTTTATAATTACTGAATAAACATTAATGTAACGTCAACATATAGAAATGTAAAAATTTCCTCAACTTTTATTTTTCGTTATTTATTCAATTCATGTTTAACAAAATCATCATTTTGTATGCTGTTGCCTGCCTTACCGCTATTCTATTTATACAATTATATCCTATTTTTCCTACATTATCGTCGTTATATTCTCAAATTAATTTTTTAGCTGAATGCCAATTGTTTTAATTGTCAGAAGGGCTCACAAAAAAGCAAACACAATAAAATGTGCCAAGACTTATTTTTAGAATTTGGTAGACAGTAATAATTAATGCGAATGACATAATGTACTCTTGTTCTTTAAATGGCACGGGTTTCGATAAAAGGACTGTCCTCAAGTCTTGTTGTAGGGCCTACTTATATGGAAGTTCTCATTATGGAATTTATGAATTTTAAAATATTGTTATTAATTCAGCGAGAATCAATGAATGAATTATGACTGAAACTTTCTCAGTCTTGTGTAAAATTCATGAAACAAGGCTTTTGTTTTTGATAGGTTCAATGTCTTTATTATTGAGATTCCGTGCACAAATAATGTCACAATAATATGGTACCATACAGCTTCAGATTCACCTCTTTAAATTTTGAACGTCGTACCTTTCAATTTTTTAGTTTAGAATTGGAATTTTGAAATAAAAAAAATATTTGAAAGTAAAAAAAGCTGATCTAAATCCATTTACATTATTGTTCTCATCACTGCATGACAAAATTGCTACAAAATGTTGAGACAGCACAAAAAAATGTGTTGTTAAACAAGAAGTTTTACAATTGGAATATCCTAGCTTTAGTTAACATCATGAAGATTTCATGACCCAAATTAATTATTAATTTTTACATTTGAATCTCTTTGCAAGTTTGCATTGATCTGTGTTTCTTTTATCCTTTGTAAAAATATAAAGCTACGGATAGTTTTATACAATCTTTTTCATTTTTATAGCTCAAGTAAAATAAAATGTTAAAGCAGGAATTAAAGTTGAAGTATACTAGAAAAATAATACTAAGAAGCTCAATAATCAGGCCTAAAACTCTTGAACAAAAAATGAATAACGAATTCTTTGCACAGCTTTATCACTAACAGCGCGTCAAAATTAAAGTCAACAAATTAAGCTAAAATGTTTGTTCGAGCATTAAATAAATTTCCTTGCAAACCACAAATAAATTATTTTTGTTAACCAAACAGTGGCACTTCTTAAAGTGTACATGCCTTATTAATACTCGAACGTCCACGAGTCACAGTAGGTTGTCAATAAATAAATTCATTTATTCCATTTCAATGTTCTTTTCCACTTACAAGTTTTTATTTTATTTTTATTTATATTACTTTCAATAATGACTTCTGATGTCTTTTTTCGACAGAATGTTTCATTTTTCTTTAATTTAATCAGGAAGCCTTTCGTTTCAATTAAAAGCGAGACACTGAAAAAGAAGGCAGACAAAGAATAGGAGAGGGAGAGAGAGAATGACAAGACAATACAAACATAATTCGACACATAACGCTCATACACTTCCAGAATTTTAATAAAATACAATTCGAATGAATTTAATATATTTTTCGATAAATTCTTTTTTCTGGTCAAAAAGAGACACTAGAAAACGAAGTAAGAAGAAAAAAGTGATGACAAGCAAAGAGTGTGGAAGCAATCGACCAACAAAACTTAAATATTCTGCTCTATTCAAGCATTTGACAGCAAAATAGAGTAAAGAAAAAGTTTTCCATTTCTTTCAGTTGAACAAGCTGAAGAAAAAAAATATTCTACATAGTCAGATTATTGCAAATCAGTAAGGGAGGGAGGGCAAGAAGAAGTCGCATTAAAAAGATTAAAGAAAAGCACAGAAAAAAGTGGCTAAAATAAATTGCTTGCGGAATTCTTTAGAACTTTTTTCAGTCACTTTCTCAATCTTTCTTGTCTTGTCTCTTTGAGCGCGTTTTTCACGAGAATGTCTTTTTTTTGTACATTGACTTATCCATTTTCATTCATTGTTTAGCACTTGAACTCAATAATTTTCAAAATAGTACTTTATAGTCGAGACTCCTTTTAATTAAGCAAGTCAAATTAATGACTTAGGGAAAAAACTTTAAAGCTTATAAATAAGCGCTAAATATGCCAAGCAGATCTTGAAATTTTTGGCTTTATTTTTTTGTTTATGTAAAGGAACTTCTTGAGTGGTGAAGAGTCTTCTTCATCTTCCCAATATCGTCGTATAGACCATCAGGAGAAGGAGACAGAAACAGAATAAAAAGTTTTCAAATATTTAATATCGAAAACTTTTTCTCTCCCATTCATTGGATTGCCATGTAAGATGAAGAAAACTAACAGTAGCAAAAGTGTTCGGGTATTGGGGACTGCTTAAGGTGGTTAAAGGAATAAAAAAAGTATACAGAAAATGATAATCCAGTTATCTAATCGTGCTTGTAGTTGACCTTTTTTCTGCCTTGTAATTTCCCATCAGAGACACACTTTAATACATTCGTATACTATGAGAGAAGTAAAAAAGAGATGACACAAAGAGTAAAAAAACTTAATTATGTCCTGCAGCATGGTTGAATTCTTTCTATAAAAAAAGAAAGAAGAAGTGTGGTAGAAAAAGAGAGGCCAAAAGTCAGTACAGTTATCTACTTGCAAAATGCTTACTGAACTCACCCTTTTTTGTATGTCCGAGATTTGTTATCATTTTGCAACTGAATGGCACATACAGAAATTGGGAAAAGGGTTTCTCGGTCCACACATTTTTTTTGTATTTTTAAAAAAGACACACTAGAGATGCAGAGAAAGATACTCGCATATATACTCAAAGTATTTAGAACAAAAAAAATCTGACGGGTACGAGAAGAGAGCAAAAAGTCTTCTATTATCAAATTTCACGCTCGATTAAACAAAGAAGTTGAAACTCGCCATCTCATTCATTGTTCTTTTTTTGTAAATGAAAGGAAAATAACAAAATAAGCAGGCATCCGGTATTCGATGGGTTAAAATTTGCATTTTCCAATTACATGTCGATCTAGAAGGAAAAAATAGATGATGATGATGAAAAAAAAATTGAATGAAGTCAATGAAGCTAAACTGTTTAATAAGTTGACTTGTAAGTATTTTAATATTAGACTGTAAAGTTTGCATCTTACAAAAGTTTTAAAAATTTATTCAAAATTTTTTTTTGTCAATCAGTATTATGCTATACTCGATTTGATGTGGCTGATCTAAGATACAGAAGCATAGCCAGAAATTTTCAAGGGGGAATTTTCGGAATTTTTTCTCAAAAATCCAATCCTAGTAAACTGAAGAAATTTTTTAATCGAGGGGGGATTTGCCCACCAATTCCACCTTCTGGCTACACGCCTGCTAAGATACAAACATTTAAGACATTTGTCCTTTGAACTTCCCCGAATTCTATTTTAATTATTCTGTATACATGTCAATGGCATTAAATTTATCATACAAATCTATCATCAAAATATAATATTGAAATGTTAAATTGTAGGATGAATAATCAGATTAACAAGTTAATTCATTATCTGCAATAAGATTTTTCAACAAAAAAAAAAGTGAAAAAGAAGCTCAGGGCACAGAATTTAATGATAATAGCAATAATAATGATAATAATATTCTGAAACATTAAATTTTACATCAAATTGATGCTAATAAAGTTTACATCTATTCAAGTTGTGTGAAATTTTAATATATTTCTGGAAAATTTACATACATATGCATATGTATGTGTGTTTTGTTTGTTGTTTATTTATTTGTACGTATGTACATAATCAATGTAAGTAATTTAGATCTCTCGGGAAAATAATGTAAGGCTGCGTGTACGTAATAATATCTATTGTAACCAAAGCATTTTTACATAAACACAAAGAATATATACATATTCATCCCAATATCAGCCCTCTGACTTTTCTTTCTCTTCCACATGATGAAATGAGAAGGCAAGAAAAAAAATGCTTTATTCGCATTAAAGACAATTTTACCCATGATGATGGTAGGCAGCATATCAGCAGCATATCACCAAGAAAAAAAATTTCCTCCGCATACTTTACTTGCTCATTCTCTCTTTACAGTGTTTATACAATTTTCTGTGATGTAATGTAAGCATGTACCACAATAAAACTGATAAGATCTAAATTATGATGAAAAATTCTGAAATGTATCAGCAAATGCTGCTGAAAATGTAACAGTAGCAAAATATACAAAATTTAGAGATATGTATATTTTCGTATGTATACAACAGTAGCAACATTGGTAGAGAATGAGCCAAAATGAGACGGAGAGAAAAAAGTTGAATGAGAAGCGGTGAAAGGCAAAAGCTGAGATTGACGAAAGAAAAAATTTTCATCAAAAACTTTTCTGCTTTATTTTTTTTAAAAGTTTTTTTTTATCCAACAACAAAGCAGTCTAAATAGTAGAATTTAGGATGGAAAATACGTAGAAAAATATCTATCTAGCATAAGAGTGGGATGAAATTTTGCGTAGAAAATTTTCATTTGGTTTATTGTGAAATAAAAAAAGACAAAAGCTTGAAGCTTAATGATTTTGATGACGAAAGAAAAGTTTTTAGTCTATGTAGAAAAACATTGATATGATAACAGTGACAACAAAAGAGGATGAATACAATATTTGTGCTGAAAATAGGGAAAAATATTTACGCAACTTTTTTACCTACATACACACACATATACAGTGTTGGGAATAAAAAAATTTAAAAACATTTTTGTTGCTATTCATGTGATACACATGTTTATCATTTTATCACAGAGTAAAAAATCACAAATCATCACTTTTTATCCAGAAATATATGCTTGCATCTGTGAAAAAATGAAACATTCATAAATGTGACATGACATGACAACATAGATGAGGGAGATAGTAATGCTGTGAAAAATATCAGAAATGCTTATTTAAGATGATTGCGATGGACAATAGAAATTGTGTCGATGTATCTATTTTTACATCATGTGAGGGGTGATCTTACAAACGTTCAGTACAAGGCTTGGACATGAATTTTCATAGTTCATTTGTCTAGAATTCTTTTGATTGTACAAATTTCCAAAAATCCAAAAAAAGTCCAATTTCAAAATTAATTTGAAATAACAAGCACTAAAAAGTAGTACAAAGAACTGTCTATATTCAAACTGTGAAATATTGATCATAATTCAAGTGCAAGCACAATTTAATAAACCTCAAGCCATCACCCTCAACACATGATAATGTCCAATCTCTGATTTATAGTAACATCGGCGTGCCATTAAAAGGAATCATAACACATTCATATGAATAGATGAGAAGAGAAAAAAAGGTATGAAAAGAGCGACAAGCATTTATGTAGTGAAAGCGGAAAAAAGTTAACCCTCGTGGTCCTTTGTGTGCCCTTTTTATTGCCTTTGGTTATTGTTATAGGAATAGAATAGAATTTGTATCGAATGAGAGACGTATAATGTAAATAAGGGAGAATGAGTGTTACGATATGGGTGGAATGAGTAGCGTCGCGCAAAGATTTTCATTCATTCATTCAGTAAAAGTCTTTCATGTATTTTCAAAGCAACCTTTCTTATTCTTCTTATTTTGGAACTGAAAACCGATACTATTGTGATAGAAGTTGTCAAAAGTTTGCTTTCAAATAAAGAACGACAAAAAAGGACAAACAAAAATTTATGTAAATTTTCCATCAGTGGAAAAACTGCTTTTCCTCATCATTACACTTTTGCGGCAGTAATGACAATTTTACGCTGAGAACGGGTTGAAAATTAACATTTCGTTGTCGTAACAATGACATTTCAAATTCACGGTTGAAAAGGCATAAGAAAATTGAATGAGTGAATGGCATGAAGTGGCAAAAATAAGCAACGATGCTCTGACTGAATATCGCACTGCTGATTGATCACATTTTTTGCATTTTCATCGTGCGTATTGAGCAGATAAATTTTTGGCATGCGAAAATGGATGGGGAGAAAATGAGACAAAAATAAAAAAGGATGAATTCGCTAAATGAAGAAAAAGAGTTGATTAAATGAGACATGAAATGAAGATAATGGGTGCTGTAGCATTGAAAAAATATAAATTGTGAATCTTTTTTATTTTTATAAGATTTTTAGTAACAACTTTAGCAGGTTTCTGTATAATTCTTATGTTATTTACGTATGCAAATTCATTGATTGTTTAACTAAAATATTCTTGATATTCAACCATCCCTGAATTGTGAGTATGTGGAAAACTAACATCCTTAAAGCTAGATCGTGCAAACGATTAAATCGAAACTAGTTCCAACTTTCTATTAGTTGGATAATAACAACAATCATAGAAGTAGTAAGAAAAACAATTCTGATGGTCCTCGAATTTTCTTTCATCAAATTTTTAATTGAATTTTTCCGCTCTTATTATTGAAAAAAATTGTGCTAACCAAAACAGAAAAATATTCAATTATTGTGCCAAAAACCTCATTTTAGTGGTACAACGTGATTGTGACGCCAATTTTAAGCCAAATGAACATTCAATGTTTTCACAAATTAGACACATCCTAATTGATTTTTCTTTCTCTTTCCCCTATCTCTCTCTTATTCTCTTTCCAAACTCGTGTTATAACAATTTTCCATGGCCCAAACTTCCCTCAGAATAAATACAAATGTATATCCATATATACATATTTTAATTAAATCTAACCCAAAAAATTGCAAAATCTAGCCACAGAAAAACAATTACAAGAATCATTTTCGTTCGCAATAAAAAAATTATATTTTTTGTGTGAGCTCCTCGTCTTGGCATTTTCATTTCACATTGATGCTGAATTTGTGAAAAATTTCTTCATGCTGCTTATTTGAAATGAAAATATGGACGTAGCAAATGGTATATAGCCAAAACTACTACACTAGTATTCTGAAGGAAATGACTTCGCAAGTCAAAATTGGTTTTTGAGAAAAAAAGACGAAAAGAAATTGTTCTGTAATAAAATAACATAGTAGAATGGAAAATGAAGGAGAATAAAAAACTAGAGGAGTTGGTAGAAAATCGATTTTTGCCATCTTTCGACTACATGATTTTCCATCATCTTTGTCAGCACAAAAATCAAATACATACAGAACAAGTGGATAGAAGAAATAAGAGAATCAGTTGACTGCAAAAAATGCTCAACTCGTTTTTTCAACTTGTAGCACAACCATGAAATTACAGGCTAGAATGAATAGACATGGTTTCTTTTATTGAAAATTTAGCAATGAAATGTAAAGAAAATAAGGAGATCAAATATATTACTTGATGGAAATCCATTGTGAAATAATTTTTTAATAATTAACTGTGATGTGTGCCGATCGGGAACTAATTAAGTTTCTGTCATCCTTTAAGCTGACTGCTCAATCACATCTGGAATAACAGAAAATATTAATTAAAATCAGAGCATTACTAATTTATTGAAATTCTAAATAAATTACGAAGTATTACATGTAATAGAGGACAATTTTTGAAAATAAAGGACAGCAGAATATTAAAAAAAATAGAGAAAAGTCCTCTGAATTACCAAACAGATGGTCACATGGGCATAATTGAGTTGAAAATATATTTGGTGTGTCGTCTATTTTTTTAGACTTTTAAGTGTGTCATCAACTCAAAAAATTTAGAAGAAACTGTTTTAAATTCTTAAAAAAATGCTAACAACTTATTCACAAATGACATTAATCAAAATTTTTTAGAATTTCTTCTTTTACCCCATTTTTAAAGTTTCAGTTCTGATAAATTCCAAAGAGGTCTCACCAAAATCTCGAATACCATAAGTAGACCCTAATTAGACTAAGTCGACTTAATTGAAAACTTGGATCTTTCTCTTTCAAAAAGTATCATCTATAAAATTCATTTTAAATTAAAATTTGCAGATGTGCCACCAGACATGTCAAGGACATTCAAAATTTAATCTCAAAATTTTCTTTCTTGAAAAATTATATCTAATTTATGTTTAACCTTAATTTCTTTTCATCCATAACTTCATTAAATGAATTAAAATCCTTTATTATTCTTTTTTTAAAAGTCCCTGAACAACTTAAAACTTTAAAATGCGATGACATGAAGAAATGCTGTTAGAACAAGTAAAAAAAATTATGTAGAGAAAAGAAATTGCCATTGTCGTATCATCATCAAAATCATTGTTTCTGTCGTCGTCAATGTTTCATCACCGTCGTCTGCATTGATGAGTGTGAAGCGAGAGAGCCATAATTCTGAACATAAGAAGAACAATTTTCGTAAACTTTTTTTCATTCTTTCATGATGCTCGTTCATATTTTCTTCAATGTATATACATATTTTTTTTGTTCTGGAGAAGAATGAAGATACAGATAAAAAGTTGGGGGTTGAAGGGTGAATGATTTTGAGGGATGAATGGATGAGAAGGTGTATGAATAAGGACACTGAAGAGCAGTTGCTCCTCTCTTTCTCATTTCACTTTGACAAAAAAGAAGCATCTTCTGTATTCTATTGTAAATTGAGGGAGGAAAGAAGGAGTTTAAAAAAGTAAAATGAGTCCTCCTTTGCATAAAATTTACTCGAATTATGGTTATTACATTGTTGACTTTATATCTCTCCTTTGCTCTCATCATTTTCATTCATTCTTCTTATTATTGCGTGTGCTCGCTAAAACTCAGTTTCATCGTCATTTTTAGCTGTCTCGTGGGTATTTGGTGGGGAGTAGTGTGAGTGAAAATGATAAAGTAAAAGGGGCGACACAAAATGATAGCAGGCCAGGAAGTTTATTAAGATTACGGTACATTTACATAACCGTCACAATTGCTCTCGGTCAACATTAATTTTTTCCCTTTTAAAGAAAATTTTCGTCATTTTCGTGAGTAACTACTTACTTTTTACCTTTATACATATTCTCTTATCTATCATCATCAAACTTTGAACGTCTTTTACAACGACACGACACGACAATGAGAATAAAGATGATGATGTGCACCATAAAAAATTCTTGGAATTAAATCACCGAAAAATATGAATTGAATTGAACACGAAACAAATAAGAAAATAAAACACAACAGCGGCAGTAGAAGGAATGAAACAATACCACAACATCACAATATCGATTCAAAGATTAAATTATGCAAAATATTCGCATACTTAAGTACATGTCTTATGCTTCCACTTTAAACAAAAAGTTCATGATTTTGTCTTTCTTATAGTTCTTCTCGCTTGTTTGTCTCGATGCACTCGTCATCTTTAAAGCATTAATCAGGGTTGCATGAATGAGAAATAAAAATCGTGTAATTTTTATTTTTCACAAAAAAATATATTTTTATTTTTTCGGAAATTGCACAATTATTTCAAACCCTGATGCTGCATAGCATAACATAACAAAACGATAAAAGACGATGAAAAACTTTTACTCTGGATAGAATATACACAGAATTTATACATACACAAGTAGCTAAAGAAAGAAATGGAAAAAGATTATCGCTTTCTCTCTCCCTTCATGCTCCCAACTATATATAGTTAAACATTCTACAACACAACTTTTTGAATGCATTTTGTTATGGAAATAAGAAACTGAGATCTTATACTGTCAGTCAGGCTTGTCCAATAATTTTTTATCCAAAAATGCGTTTTCATGACTCAGTGAAAATAGAAAAATTTCAAACTTTTCTTTTGGGGTCATTCACTTATGACGTCCATGATTTAGGGAGGAGGGGGGTCTGAGATTTTGTGACACTTTATATTAAAGAAATTTTTTTGAATTTAAAATTTGTGATAAGGGGGAAGGGGGTCTAAAAATCCCATTTTTTGATGGACGTCATAAGTGAAACCCCTTTGGTGATTTGAAGAGAAGAAATATTCATGCTGCAAATATGATATTTTCTGTTATTCGAAAATGTCATGCATTTGGAAGAAAATTGAATCAGAAAATTTGTAAAATAATTTTTGCTTTTCGTTTTTTTTGCAACGATTTGATTTTGAGGACTTTATAAATAAAGATTAATATTTGATGATAAGGAATGTCCATGGTTGTAGCATAATATTCAATAACATGATATTCCATTTGTGTCCGGAAATGAAAAAGGTCTAAATTTTTATTTTATGTCTTTGAAAATGCTAATAACTTAAAGAGAACTTCAAATTAAAATTAAATTTGTATTAAAATTTTTTTAACTATCAATGTTAATTTACAACTCAAAGCAGATATTTTTGCTCATAAATTCATTACTAATGAATTGATTCGTTTACGTCTTCAAATGCAAATTTAAAATTGCTCGAGAACAATTGAAAAACTTGAGCAAAATGAAAAACAGTTACAAGGCAGAAAACATTTTACGCTACAGAACGAGATGAAAATGGAAATTTTTCAGCAACATTTTCTCTCATTTTAGGTACTTATGGAATTAAATTAATGTCTGCTTATTTCAAAAAATTATTAACTCTGTCAATTTTTTCCCATAAAACGAAAGACATGGTAGAAAATAAAACGCAATTATTTTGCTAAAGCAGTAGAAGATGGGTTTTAATGGCATTGTCGTCAGTTGTAAATAATTTCTTTCATCTTTCGTTTATGCTTCTTATCTATTCGACTCTCCTCGTTCGTTATTCTACATTTACCCATTTGACGCCCACCCACACATGTATATTTATATAATATATAAAGTTAGAAGACATACAGCAGGCAGTAGAGTCATTGTTATAAGGACATAAGCGATTCTCTATAAATATGCGCTATTTTATGTAGTCAAAGTCTGCTAGAATAAATTTCATCTCATAATCCGCCTTAGAAATTGCTAGTGGCATCTCACCAACACTCGTCCAGATGGCGAGATAGATTTCCATAAAGTTTAGATAAAGAAATCTTATGTATGAGCGAATGAATTGAGTTCCTGTAAGAATTTCTTCTCTCCCCTCTTCATAACGCACAATGAACATGCCGGTGTGTTGTGTAGGAAATTTTTTAATTTCATACGACAATCATAATAATTTTCCATCTACTTACTTTAATAAATGTTTATAAAACTGTGTTTTGATTAAAAAAATTTCCACTTTCTTCTTCATCTCGTTCCTTTAACAACTGAAGTGATTTTTTTTTCACATCGACGCGTCTATGGAAAAACTTTTTTCATTCACATTGTAAAATATATATTTCTCTCGTTTTTCTTGTGATTTTCTCTATTTGTTGTTTATCAGCGGAAACTTCTGGTTCAAAGAATCCCATCGTGAGGAGGGAGAACTGAATAAGAAGATGAAAAGTTTTCTTACAAATCTTTTCAATTCGCTTAAGTAAAAAATGAAATCAAGAAGTAAAGCTTCGTATTGAAGGTAGCTGATCATCGATATGTAGAAGAAAGACATTGTCTTCTAGAATAGGTTGTTATCGTGTCTATCATCGTCTAATGTCATGTTGTCTGATATATAATTGATTAACCAAAATTTTACGTTTTAATTAAGATTAGCTAAATTTGCGCTTTTATCATCTAAACTGAAACAATCTTCTGTACTTTGATGCTTACTTTTATATTTAAAGACTGGACGTAAGTGAACGTAATTTACTCAAAATATCAATACGATCCGAGAACATGCTCCCATGTACTTCACAGACACATTTTAGTATAGGAATAATTTTCACTTTTCGATTTTTTTGCGATAAAAGTTTAATAAAGAAATTTAATAATCACTTTAAAAAGTTTAAAATTAAAGCAGGTGAAAATAATAAATTTGCGTTAAGTTTACAATTTTCTTTTTCTGTGGATAAATAAAGCTACACGATAATGTAAAAAATTTAATTTTGTTTACATTCTTTACTAGTGAAAAGTTTTTAAATGATGACTTTGAAATGAAGCTTTATTAAATCAAGATATCGAACACCATTTGAAGTAAATATTTCCTAATAATAATATTTATTATTTTAATATACTCAATTCGTAGAATGAGGAAATACATACAGACTCATCGAATCAAAATAATCAGCTATAGTAACTCCGAAATGATGAAATATAAAATAAATTTAAATGTTTTGTCAGACTTCTTCTGGAAATCGAAATTAAATAAATTATTTCTGCTGAAATAAAATGTTTTAAATAATTTTAGGCCATATGTTTAATATCATCACCTCTCTTGCAAACATTCCAATTACTACACATGAGTAGAAAACAAGATGTAACATGACGAGGCGAAATAATTTACACAAAATAGTTTTGGCATTTTGATACATACATCTTGATATCATCATTATTTGACATGGGATGAATATTAAGTTGATAGACTTTGTAGCTTTACTTCCTGAATTTTAATTGCTTTTATTGCAAAAATATTAATAACAAATTATTCAAGTTTTTAATTACTTTTTAATATAACCTGGAGAACAAAATAAAAGAATCTGCAAGTGCTTTCCTTGGGGGTTGTTCACTAATGAAGTCCATCAAAAAATTGATTAATTTGTCACAAAATGTTGAAGAAGAAAAAATTTAATAATAAATAAATAAATAATAAATATAGGACGTCATCAGTAAATGACCCACTGTGATGAAAAGGATTTTTAATTAAAATGTACGCGAACTTTTCACATTAATATTTGGAATATTTTTAATTCATCTAAATACTTTAATAATGATGATTCACTAACAACAGCTTGCTATACAAAATTTTGGAAATAACCAGTTAATCTGAATTGAAAAAGAAACTCGAATATTCAATTTTAGCTGCTTAATTGATATTCCATTAATTCCTTAGTTACAATCTTATCGCATAAATTTACCATAAAAAGAAGATAGTAATACACATTTACAGTTGATAACATTTCATTTTCTAAACTAATGATAAAATTACAGTATAACGAAATTGAATTAAGGAAAAGAAGGCAAGCACAGGGGGAGAAGGGTGATAACGAAATAAATATTGGTGTTGAAAATTTCTTAATTAGCTTTGTTGTAAAAATAGGAGCGTAATTTATGCTGAAAGGAACGAAAAAATTGTACATTTCAGTGTTAAACTTGAGTATAGCATGCAAATGTACGCTCGTAGAAGCAAGGAAAATAAAAACGGCAGAGAAAAACCAACAATTTCACCCAATTACATTCATTCAATATAAATATACTCGGCACATTTAAGACTACACAATTTCTCATTCCATTGAAATAAATATACTTACACACTTCTTCAATCTTTCTAACAAATTAACATCGAGAGCTTTATGCAATGAATTTTCCACAAGCCGTTTTGAGAAATAAATGAAAATCGAGAATAAGTGAAAGCGAAAAGAAAAAAAAATGTATAAATGGAAAGGCGGCAAAAAGGAAAGAAAAAAATGCTTACATTGGTAGAAAGGATTTGCATAATGTTCATTACTATTCATTGGATTCCATTGCTCTTCCTTCGAAAGCGCGGCAAATGAACAGCAAAAAAATAACAAACAACAAAAAGTTGATGTTGGTGAAGTAAGTGGGAGAAATGAGTACATTTAGTACTCCTTTTTTTGTTGGTACTAACTGCTTTGCTCTCTATTTGTGCGTGTCAATGGCATTTATTGCCGGGATCAGATTGAAGTTTTTCTTTCATTTTTTTATTCATCCTCTTCTCTCTCTCGTCGTCATACACTTGTAGAAAGAAATATTCTTTTTCTGCACATATCAGCAACTTTAGATCGAATAGAAGGGAAATTACTTTGTTGTTGCTGTTACTTGTACAGCCAATATTACACTAAACATATTCCATTGATGTGTTTGTCGAGTCTCAGATTTATCTTAGTAAAAAAGAGCAAATAAGCATAAAGAATGGAAAGAAGCATAGTCGCTTAAACGAGAAAATTTTTCCAATTTCCTTTTTTCGACAATTTTCCTCTCGTTTTCTTTTGTCTCGACATCGCGATTTCTCCTTCAAGCAATCATATCTTGTGCTTGTATATTGTATGACATCGGATGAACTGATTGAAGGAAATTCCGATATATTTTTAACATGATGCTCTTCTTACTCCTCATCTCTGTGTATTGAATAGCACTGATGGTACACATCAAAGGATAGAAAATTGTTTTGATTTTTTTCTTCTTCTTCTTTCGTTCGTTCCTTCTTCTTCCACATTTTTTTCTCTCTCATTACAATCGATTTGATAACCTCAAAAGCAGCAGCAGAAAGTAAATTGAAAAGTAAAGTGCCTTTTGTGATCAGATCGCATTTCCACCAAGCTTTATATACATCTATCGCCCGTCATTACATTATAACGAATCGAAATTGAATGAAATGTGGGTATGTTGGGGATTTCTAAGTTTTTTTGATTGCATAAGCAGTAATCGGTTAGTTGAATTGAGTATCGACACAGAATCTGATAGAGAGTGAGATGGAGTGTTCAGTAGGTACTTATACAGGATATTACATATAAAGTGAGTTTAGCATGAAAGAGAAAGGCGAGTAACAGATTGGTGGTGTGCATTAAAATCCCATTAGAGCTTATGCCTGCTATGAGTACCATCAAATGCCATTGCGCGCGACAACACACGTTTGTTACTCAAATTTCAAGCAATCTCGTATCATCATCAGTGAAAATAGCGATGGTGTATATGTATGGTGGCAGAGAGGCCTGCGATATTAAATGAAAAGTTTTCATCTCTGATGGCATTTCCATGAGCATCTATCGAAAATGTAAAGGTGGTAGATGATGATGATGACATAGAAAATTAATTTCTTCTTTCTGTTACTTTCTTGCTTAATTACACAATCGATTTATTGTAAGCATAAGGAAGGAGCTTTATCCTCTTCTGAATAATTTCTTGTCTTTCAAAAGTGTAAAAAAATATTTTTTAGCGCCATCGCTGTCTTTAAACACTTCTTTTCATTTCATATTCAAAGATAATTATGATAATCTCCAGAAAATGAGTGAAATAGGATAGGCATTTTTAACAGTTTCAGTTTACAGACAGTCTCTAACATAAATATTAATGAGTTTATTTTGACTAACTAATGGTGAACATGAGCTGACTAAATTGACAAAATCGAATCAACCATTTAAACTTTTGTCAATATTTACATGCCGCCACCAACTTAGAATTCTTTCACGAAATACATGATAGTGCTACCGTTGCGTTGCCACTTATTTTCTGGGTGTGTTTGTGCGTATAAAAATCCATTTCATACTTGTTGTATTCCTTATTAATTATTATTCAATTATCTTCTCTATCTACATATCTCTGTTCATCTACTTCTTATTTTTCGTACACATAGTTAGCAGTCATTTTTTTATATTTCGGTACGCACGTTTCTATATACCTTGTTTACACCAAACTTACCGGAACGGATGTTAATATGCTTTCTGCTTGATTTTATATTTTGTATATTTATTTTATTATAAAATGTGTTTTTGGAACTACTTTTAGGCTTATGGATTTATTTTCCTCGAAACATCACTATTTAAAGTCTGTGTAAATATTTTATCAAACCATTGAGATATGAAGGCTACTGAATTGACTTCGTTGCATTAGAATGATTTGTTGGAATGGGTTACCTCTAATTATTTAGCTTCTATGGAAATTGAAAATGTTTTCTTTAACCATAAATGCTTTGGGATTACAATTATAAGCTTTAAAAGATAATAAGTGGCTTAATCATCAAGAAAATTCTTGCCATGTATTTCTAAGTGGAAATTTGTTTTTCCAAAACTCTCATGTGTAGATACAAAAGATCATCTCCATGGAATTGTTCCTTTAAAAAATATGAACGAATAAAAAAGATGGAAAAAAATCCTATTATACGATAATTAAACAGTCAAACATACTTAAGGGTAATTCCATGAGTGAAAAAATCACGAAAATTTCTTTTGTGCTAAAAAACTTATAAATGCATCTTCTTTTCGACTCTTTTAAAAACGTAAACTATGGAACAACTTAAAATCTTCACTTGGGAATATATAATTATATGATTTAGAGCCTAATAAATGAAATATTTGATTTTTAAAATGTTAACCGGTTAAATTTACGAAAACACAAAATCTTTGTTTCATTAATATTTCATTAAATGGCCATTTTTCCTTTTTAATTACGCTCATAACTTATACATTATCAAAAATACTAACCATTCAAATACTTTTTTAACTTTAAAATGCCTTATTTAAGAAGAAAATTATCAAAACATTTGTTAATCGGTTAAAATTCAGCTTTTTTTGCAAATCTTGCCAACGACAGAAAATTTGAATTCGAAAAATACGTTAAATCTTAAAACATTGATTCGACTTATTAAGGCTTAAAAAAAGTTTGAACCAATTTTAAACTATTCATAGATTAAAACTTCATTGATTTATGTAGCTGTAACTTCATTAATTATCTAATCAAATTATTAAATAATTAATTTAGGAAAAAATTTAACGGTTTTCAGAAATTTGAATACAAACAAGTAAAAAAATGTTACAACTTGATTTTCATCAGTTCCCTTCACTCATGGAATTACCCTTAAGAGATTTTTCAATTTTTATATTCCCATCGCCAGATTTAAAAAATAATATGAAGAAGTTTAATTTTTTTATGTATTTACAAATAAAATTAGATAATTAACCTCTCTTTCTCACTCTCTTTATCGCAATCTTTGTGTATCCATCTAAGAATAACATGAGAATATCTATATAAACACTTTTAATATCAGATCAAATATTACCATATCTTCTTAGCTACTAAGTATTACATTCTACAAAGTATTATTGAGACGCGCCCCGTTGAATTGGAAAAGAAGAGGAAAAAGAAGAAAAACTAAACATGAAGTGAGTCGAGAGGCAGTAGTGAAAAGAAAGAAAATTTTTATTATATTGTCGAAATTTCCAATAAAAAAGCAATAAAGAAGTGATAATGATTTCGGTTACGCTTTGTTTACGTTGTTTGTTCGGGACATGTCGCATTACAAGCAGTTCAGAAAAACGTATACAATAAGTATATTGGTGGCTAAATTTCTTTGCATTTCAAATGTCTGTCTTTTGTTTCTTTAGAATTTTTTCTCCTTCATTTTCCTTTGGCCCGAGACATACAAAAAGTATAAAATAATGATGATAACAAGACTAACCGTATAGAAAAAGCAAAACAGCATAAAAATTGAAGCGAGAATGAAATGCGCGGTGGGTGGCATTTCAAAGGAAGAAGACAGAACAACAGCAACAAATATATAAAAATATATATATAATTTAAAGTGGAAAAATGAATTGGTAAAGAATGAATACAATGAGGGGTTGCCGTTCTAGTGTCTGCATCATTTCCACTTTATAGCAAGTCAATTAGATGTTTTGATCATTACAGAAAATTTCGAAGAATTTTTTTCTCTCTCGTCCTCTTGATGCTTTGTATTTGCCTTTTTGTCTTTATCCCAAGCGACCCTTTTGAATGCGTTCATTTGAGACACAAAGTTCATGACATTATCGTCATTGTCATAAAAATGTCACTGAAATTTTATATATGAAGTTCATCATGATGGAAAATTTTTGTCATCTCTCCATAATGAATATCTCCAATGTTCATCTCAAGTGCCATATTCATTATGTGATCAAGTGGAAATTTCCTTAATTCCATGGTGACTATTAAAATTAAATCGATATTTAAGTGCCGAAAATAGAATCTTTTGGTCTACAGAAAAATACAAAAAGAACCTAATAGCTTCATATTGCACTTAATCCCATGCATGGAATGTAGTGCATGTGCTTTAAATATTATATTGTACAATACCACAATGATATTATGTGCAATATGCTTTATTACTGTGCATATAAACACCCATAAATTTTACGACATTGCTCATTTTCGAGCTACTCGACATATTCACTACTGGCAAACGAACATCTACAGATAGATATAGAGGATAAATGTGAGAAAAAAAGATAGAAGAGGGCAAAGCATCAGCAATTGGGGGAGGAGGAAATTTATGTAATGCAATGTGTATGAGCAGAAAAAAAACTAGAATGGAATGAAAACTATTTTCATATGAAGGAATTTACCCACCATCACCCCTCTATAAAAGAAAGGATGACAAAATAGTTCTGAAGGAAGTTAAAGACCATGAAAATTGAGGAATGAAGAATGTCTTTATATCTTTTCATATTAACGCGCGAGCATGGGAGCATAAAAGGCTATAAATTATATACACATACACGACATCATCACATTTTTATTATTAGTGTACGATGTGCATAAATGTGGTGCAATTTTCAATTATAAAATGATGTATGAAGTGGAATTTCTATTATTCTTTTTTGCTTGGGATTTGAGGAGGGTTGAGAAATTAAGGATTCCACAGCGTAATTAAATTGATTTTTATTATTAAGATGCAGTAAAATTTAATTATTCCAAAGAAAATTTTAAACTCACATATGTTCGTGTAAATTGGAATTCATCATGCAATATTTTTGAGGTAGAAGAATTATATGAACAACAATTACCATAATTTCATGCATCATCATCAGAATGCAGCAAGCGGCATTCACACAAGGAAGAACATGATGAAGAAGAAGTTCTGTGTACATGAAAGTTCACGGGGAGCATGATTCATTAAATTCAGCTCAATTTTGTTTCAAAATTACAAGAAATATCAGGAAGATGGATAGGAACAGCAGCAGCAGCAAGCAGTAGTAGCAACTAAAACTTAAACTTCAAATGCAACTTAAACAAATTTTGTGCTGCTTAAATAGCAAAAATGAATAAAAATATGTTTCTCATATAATTCATAATACATGCATAGATGTATATTTATAATTTTATTACATACCAACAACCACAATGGAGCAACAGCAGTTGTTGAGAGCATCAGCATCTTTTGCCATCACTACTGCAGTATGAAGGAAAATAATATAATGTAATGTACATACAGACAGACATACAGACACATACAGATTGTTACGAATTCATCTCTGGTATGAAAATGCTGTTCTGGCAGTAGTCGTCGAGAAACAATAAGAGATGAATAGAAAAGCAATCTACAGAAAACTAAACTAAAGCAGTTGAAGTAGCAGCAGCAGCCAACAACATCAAATTTTTTTCTCTCTTCCTTCTCCTCCTCTTGTTTTCATCACCGAAAAAAAACATACAGCAAAAAAAATTATTGTATAAGAAGACGATCTCGATATGGCAAAATTAAAATAAAAAAGACTGAGTGAATGAGTAAGAGAGCAAGCGGCAGAGTGTGTTGCATGGATAACATGAAAAAATATTAAGGTAACATTTGGATTTTATTGCAATTTTCCTCTGCTGTTATATTCAAGCGAAGTTAAGTTCTCTGTATTTTTGCTACTGATGCTGCTGTTGCCGCTTCTCTTTTATACTCCCTGTATGTCGAGTCACACAGAATCTTCATTCTTGTGTCGAGAAAGAATGAGAAAAAAAAATTGAAAAATAAAATAATTTTTTGGGTTGGCTTCAAGTGATGAAATGTTGTTGACGATGCAGAACTTCTCATACTCATAGAATTCTCTTGACTTGATATACATATTTTGTTGTCGTATCTAAAATACTACAAATTTTCACAATACTGTGTCTCTCGAAAACTTATGAGACTTCTTGAATAAAAAATTTCATCAATTCTTGTCATCATCATCATCAATATTTGAATGAAAATCGATATTTATGGATGTTGACAAGATATTCGCATGACACACGCTTCTAACAATTGTGCCAAAGAACTTTAAGCAAATTTAAATAATTTTCCTTCTCACACAAATTAGTGAAAGCAATTTTCCATTCCCTTATCACAGCAAAAAAAGAATTGTTCTGTTTGTTACACTTTAATCGCTCTCAACTCCCAAATCCGCATTGATACAAAATGTGACATTTTGTTCTTTTTGCCTCCTCTTTCTCCTTTCAGTACCACTTTAATTTCAAAGAGCACTACTTATAATATTAATTTGTCATTTTGTCTATCTGATACGAAAGTTTTTAGAAATGACCTACATTGTTAGTTAGGATATCCACACCGTAGTAACTTCTTTCAATATGATCTTAATACAATGCGCTTCAAGACAGTTTATTCAAAGAAGTTTGCAATGTTCCTCTGATTGTTCTTATTATTCGCATAAAGCTATAGTAAGTAAATGCGACAGTTTCACAAATATATATACGAAAAAAAGAGAGAAGGAACAATAAGAAGACCGAAATAAAACCGAGAGAAATGGAAAAAAGAAAAATCATTCTGGAAACAAAAGGCTGCAAAAAAGAATCCACAAACAAACATGTAGCATGTGGTTTTAATATGATTTTTACACTGAACATTCTTTTCATTCTTTTTTGGTCGATTCGGGGAAAAAAGAGCTGAATGTGTGATAGAGAAGAAAGAAAAGCGAAAGAATAATAAAACATGGCTTTTGATTTCGCACAACCGCTGCTACTGCACATATAAGTACGTATGTAGAACACACATAGTGAGAAAAATTGAAATAGAAGGAGCAATAGATAAGATGGATGTGGAAGCTGGTTGTTGGCAACTATTTTCATTTTCCTTTACTTCTGGAGACAACATGTAGGGAAAGCACGATGTGTAGTTAAAGGCAACACGAAAAAGAATCATTGCTGGTACTTTGTGATTTAATGTTGCAATGCATTCAAAGAGAAAGATGGATATAGAACTTAAAAAAATCATTTGACTTTGTGCCATCGACGATGAAAGTTTTTGTCTATTTCTTTTAGTTATTTTATAAGCATTGTTATGAACTTTATTACAGTGAAATAAAGAAAAGATGAAGTAAGAAGTTTTTCATGGTATTGAAAGTTACATAAATCTTTTGAAATGTTATGATGCGATGACAGTATTGAAGTACATCTATTGATAAATCTCCCTGTTTTGTTCTTCAAATGCTTTTTGAAAAGAAAATCCTTTTTTTTTTCTTAATATTTTTTATGTCTTCCCATTCTATTCGTAATAAATGGATTTACTAAGTCCCACAAAACAAACTCGTCGATTCATCCACAATTCAAAACACCTAAGCAGTAACTCTAATCCCTGATCAAAAAAAAGCATAAACGAGTACATGCATTTGAAAAGAAGAAAGAAACGATTTTCTGATTCCTTGTATTCTGTTGATGTTACCATTATTGTATGGAATTACTGGCAAAAATAACAGAAATGAAATGTGTGACACATGTAAAGAAAATAGGATAAATGAAAGTACGAAAGTACATCCAGTCAACAATCATTATTTTGAGAAGAGAAATGAATTTGGAATAGATTTTTGATACTATTCTAACCTTTTTATTTTGCACTGTGCAACAAACAGCAAAGTAGCAACACTTGGTTATTATTTTCTATTGGGATTTAATAAGTCTACAGTTTAGTTGCTTTAGAACAAAACCAAATCATGTAATGTTGACAGATTATAAGCCTATAATGCACAACATTCCAAATTCACACGCTGTAGCTTAGTCGAGTTACTATCAAAGAGAAAGTAAATTCTTGCACGCTTTTCAAATGGAGTAAAATTATTAGATAAAACTGTCAAAAGTTCTTAAGCATATTTTATGTTTGGTAGGGGATGAAGAAAAAAATAAGACGAGGATGAAAATCCGAAAAAGCACTTGTGAGTTTCTACGGTAAATAAATTCAAAAGGAAAAGAAAGATGTTGTTATTCATTTATTTTATATTTCTGTTGTATTCTTTTATCTTCATACCGCTTTATTATTCCTCTCCAACTGTGGCTGGATGTATGACTTTTGAATACACATTGATATCAAAACACAACTCACATTGTTGTTGACTGTCGATTTGCTGTCTAAAATATGAAATGTGATATTGTCGTTAAATTATTCACGATACACACGATCACGGAACACTGACTGTCGATATTAAAGACACGACATACATACATACATGTAACGTAGATTTTCTTTTTAGTATTAACAGAAATAATACAGTTTAAGTCAGGCAAAAATAAAAATTCGTTCGATGGTACTGATCTTTATTTGAGAATTCAGAAAAAGCTACCAGCAGTCTGTTATGAATCTGTGCCGAGGATTTCTTTTAGTAACCAACTTCCTAGAGCATCCACTCACAATTCTTTTTCACAACGGGATATATCTGCTTCTTTTTCTGTTCCTACTCTGAACAGTTGTAATGTCACACTCGAAATATTTTTAAAAAATTTATAACGCATTTCAGGTTAATGTATTGTTGAAGCTTTTGCAAAGCATCCTACTTTTATTTCAAATTCATATTTTTTATTTTCAAAAATATGGCCTACTGCAATTCATTTAAGGATTATTAGGAATCAGTCGCCCAAAATGACTGAGATTATACACGAACTTGGTAGGAAACTGAAATATCGAGAGAAAAAATATAATACAGAAAAAAATACATGTACTGACTTTAGTAAGCAGTAAGCACATGAAACAATAAGCATAAGAGTACACAAACAATAATATGCGATAAATATATAAATTGTGCAATATATGAAATCAAAGAGGAAAAACAAATGGGATTCTCTTTCATACCGAAAAAAGAAGCAAGACAAAAACACGAAAGAAATGTTTTTCTGCTGTTACTGGTGAGTTTTAGTGTTGTTCGTGCAATAAAATATACAGCAAACAATAATAAAAGCGATACATGACAAGAAAAACATAATGATGTTATTACGAAAAGAAGAAATTTTTGCATTTTTTCGTCTGCGACTGAAAATCACATTTTTTTTTCAAAAAAAAAAAAATATTTGTAGATTATATGAGGGAGAGAATAGTTGAGGTAATGCTAAACGAAACATTTCTTATTTTGCAAATGTGCACAGAGAAGAAAACCAAAAAATGAAGATTTAGGGGATGAATGTCTTAAAATGTGTCTCTCACCCCTCACACAGTGTGAAATGTGATTTCTAACAAGCGATTGCTGTGTATTCGCTTCTCATTTCTCTTCCGTTTCTTACTAACTCTGCGTTGTGTACTGCATATTTATGGACCATAATAAGTATCTCGTTGACTATGTTTTCAGTGTGATTATGCCTCTCTGTAGATCATATCATCATCGAAAGTACATTTAGACCATACATTGAAGATTAAAACCTATTCTATCACTCGTATTTATTGAGTAGAAATTTTAAAGAATTTCATCATTAAAATAAAAAGATACATGAGAATAGAAAAATTTTCATTGACTCCTTATTCCGTAGGATGAACACTTTATGTCAGTGTTGTGGAACGCCTTGCGAGTTAATCGTTATGTTACATTATCTACGATGCCTAATTTTATAACTTTATTTAAATACATTCTCTCTCCACTACTTCTTTTTATTCTACTTACATTAGCAGTCATTTGTAAGCTGAAAAGTTAAATTTATTCTCAAATGATACTAAGCGATGGAGATTACACGATGAGGATGGCAAGAAAAATTCCTTTTTTAAAAAAAAAGATGAAAAAAGGAAGAGCATTTTCTGATTATAATTTAATGATCATGAAACATGTGACATTTTACAGACAATATATGAACTTCATTTTGCAAGTTATTAAATTCATACGAATGACATATGCGACGCAAATCTTGAGTTAAATTTTTGCAATAAATTGAGAGATTTTTTTTAAATAATAAATATTAAGAGTGTGAAAATAATTGCGCAATTTAAATTTAAAATGACTTTTAATGCTAAATGCGTCACACGAATTATCACGAAATTACTTTGACCCCCACATGCTAATCACTGATTCTTTTATTCTTTTTTGAATAATTGGCTCTACAATCAGCATCGTTTAATTCATTATGAGCTATAAATAAATCGTAAGTGACATAAGTTAACTTGCGTTACATTCAATTAGTGAAAAATAAAAATTTATAGATGAGGAATATAACATATTTGTAGGAAAATGTGGAACGCCAAACTAGATAAATAGACGTGAGCACTTAAATCACTTAAAATGCCATAAAATAATAAAGTTTAATTTGATAAAGAACAGTGAAATTTGTTGACACGATATTTAATATCTCAGCAATAATACAATTATAATAAATGCCATAATGTGACATAGAATCTGTATTGAGAAAGTTTTGTAATATGAAAAATTGAATTTAATCAGGTAGCAACTTCGGTTAATAACTTCTAATTAAGTCTTATTGAGCCCAATAAAAAAGGTAACATTAATGAAGGCATTTTAATTTTAATTTGTATTTTCCGCGAGAAATAAACACAGCAAAGGCATGAAGAGACTTACTATAATAGACTGCTGCTGCTGCGAACAAAGATAAGATAAAGTTATTATTGCCATCATTTACAGTCAGTATTTACGAAAATTGAGCTTCTGATAAGCATTCCTTTTTATATATTCTTCTCTATCTTTTATATTATTTTATTTAAAGTTGCGAGACTGTTATCGCTCGGTGAATATAAACAATTCTAATTAAGAATGCGCTTCTTTATCGGGATTGCCTTTATTATTCATTTCCATTGTTGATTCTTCTTCATTTGTTTTCCTTTTCTCCTAAACGTACCGTGTTAGAGACAAAATTAAAAATTCTTTTCAAATTTTCAAGGGAATATTTTTGGAACTTTTCTCGTTGCACTTTTTTTCTTATCTTTTAATATTAAAGGTGCTGGCATGTAATCTAAGAAAAATTTATTAAAAAGTGAATATTTGCTCTTGACTTTTATTAAATTTACTTTGTACTAGCAAATATAACATTTCATGAATCTTCAATCGTGTAATGCTTATATTTTAAGAAATGACGGTTAATGACAAAGAAGACTTTTTTTTGCATGTTTCACGTTTAAAGCTACATCAATCAAATCATGCAAGAAAATATAGGATTTAATTTTTCTAGATTAAAACAGTTTGCATTTTTAATAACTACATAGATGAAGAAGTTGTTAATTTTAAAGAGGTTTTCTCTGTTTTTTCCACTAGGCGTGGTCTTGATTAATTAACTTTTTTATTTCACTTCGAACATTACACATGATGAATGGAAAACAATTGCTAATGAAGTGTAATTACTGAATTTTGAAGAAATTGTGTTTATGCAAATAGATTCAGGCCATCAAAAATTATGTATGACAAGGGATGAATTAGTATTGCAAGTAACTTTTAGTTGAAATTTATTTTTAACTTATATTCATATGAAATTCAGCATAAACTTCCATAGCATTAACAATTTACAGTTACAAGCAATAATATTTTCCCTCAATTGCTTGCAGATAATAAAAATTCTGCCCTTGCATGTAACTCCAATTTAGCGAGTCATTGCACTTGCATCTCATCATAATAAAATATCATTCAAGGCGAATAAAGAAGAAGAAGAAGAAGACATAACAAAGCAGTACTTTACAAAAATAATTTTTTGCAGCCTTCTCAATATTTTTTTAATCTCGATTTTTCATGCCACAGATGTGAAATAAAATCGAATTTTTTTCTGTAATTCCATCTGACTCTTTAATAAATAAACAAAATTTCCTTTCCTACACATTTTGCAAAAATGCTTCTCATCTGTGTATAAAGATACAAAATGAAAAGGAAAATGTTGAGTATGTGGTGTGTACGGAATGATCTCGTGTGACTTTAAAAAATTCACAAGTGCTAATTTCTTTTTTTTCGGTTAACCATGAGAAATACTGAACACAAAAATATAAATTCTTTCCACATTTTTACTTTTTCATGCCTTGTTATTGAGATTACAACTACAGCATGCATACATGAACATCTCTGAAATGAATTTCTCATGGCATTCCAGAATGATTTAAAATTCAATTTAAATTAATCTGTTTTTTTTTGTTTCTCAAATGCACAAAAAAATACGGAGGAGAAAAAGAAAAGATATTCAAATGAAAACAAATTTCTAGGTATGGCGCCTATATTTTGTTAAAAACAGGGTTAAAACTGATTCCAAAATGTAGATTTAAAATTTATATCAGTTATTTTAAATTTATTTGCGTATCAATGACAGGCGAATTTTCAAATTTCTGTTGATACTCCATCAAAGTTCCAGTGTCAAATCCTTATCAAATCTACAGGCAATGTATGCAATGTCTACATTACCTTTTCCACTTCTATATTCCTTTTCAAAATGTGCCCCAAAAAGATCAACACAGAATATAAAAATTTACTTTTGTGCATCAAAAACTGCTTTTAAATATTCACATTATTCTCTTCAATCATGCAGGATTAAAGATGAGTTTGTTATTTATCTATTTTATAGGATGCATACAAATGTCATGAGCACATAAGCACATCCACTCAATCATTTGATGTTTCATTTTGATGTACGATAATGCACATTGGACATTTGATGCTTGATGCTATAAAACCACTTGATTTATTTCAATCTATTCAATCTACCTTCTTCGTCTCCTCTCCTCTTGTGTTCTTTATTGTACGTAAAAGAAATTTTTTGCACGCTATTCATTATACTACTTTGAAAGATATGCCATTCATGATGATGATGATGATGAAGAAGACTTGAGAGTCATGTTGCACATTGAATGAACATATATTTTATCTCATACACTGAATTGCATTTAAATGTGCACACAAAAAGAATGAAATACTCAGATACCTTGATGATGAAAGTTAAATTGCAAAATAGTCTGAAGTTTTTTAATTAAAACATCAAAAGTTTTGTTTGTTAAAATTTAAAAGACTTGAACATTTTATATAAATTAATTGACTGTAAATAAAATAAAGATTCACAAAAAATCCTGGTAAACTCAGGAGAAATTATGACAGTTAAACGAGAACATCCGAGAATATATTTCAGTTTCTCTAAAGTCATAAAATTTTACGCACCTTTTGCTAAAAGGAGTATTACAGCCTCACATTTTCACAATTTAATAAAACTGCCATCACATAATTAAATTCATAAAACAAAATTGATACACAGCATCAGTGAAATGTATTAAGGACTAAGGCACAACTGTGAATTTTAGAAATAAACATAACTCGCTTTAATATTTGAAAAGATGGAACATTAACTGGTTCATAAAGTGGGATGTTTCATAAATAGCGAAACTCATTCCTCAAAACCAAATGTGCACGGTAGTCCCAAGAGACAGGCCCAAGAGTATGTTTAAAGGAAATGTTAAACTATAGACAACGACTTTAATGTACAAATTTGTCGTGCCATCAAGAAATTCCTTGCTTATCCCTTACCAATTGATGCTGTTTTATGTATTTATATGTACAGTACTTACCCACGTAAGACGAAAGGAAGTGAATGAGATAAATATCCTTTTTGGTTGAAAATTTTAACATTGAATTGTAAAAAAAGGGTTGAAACACATTTCTTAATTATTCATTTTCAACTGCTCTCTTGTTGCTGCCTGTTGTGCTTCCATTGCTCAATGAAAAAGAAACAAACAATTATTGCCGCTTAATTCTTACTTCTTCTAGCATTTCTAATGCTTCTTGTTGTTGTTGCTAGATTATACATATTTTAAACTATAATAACAGAAGAAATAAGAAGTGCTGGAATTCTCTGAAATAATAAAAGCACAAAATAGAAAATAAAATGAGAAATTTTTTTTTGTTAGTTCCGCTTCGGGAGAAGGAAAAAGGCGTCAAGAGATAAATTTCATAATTAAATTATTCATTTTTCACACCCTATCTATATTCAAATTTACATGCCATGGCCCCAACAAAGTTAATGTAATACAAGTTTTAAAGCCATGCCTTTAGTAGAAAGCAAGCATAGAACTATGGGAGATTTCAACCTTCTCAAATGGTGTGAAATATTTTCAATTTTCACGTTGGTTTAGTGATAAAATTTTTTTTAGTTCTTATCAGTTTTTATTCATGAATTTTAACCTATTGTTATCACAGGAGCGAGATGTTTTTGTACCTTGTTGCTTCATCGGAATTTTAAGTTTTGCAAAAAACATTGAATTTTTTGAAATTTTACAATTTTGAAATTTTTTTCACAATGCTTTGAATCTAATTTTCTGAGGAATTTGTCTCTTCTGCTTCCGAAAATGCTCAAATTATTTTTGGTATGAAAAAAGAATGGGAAGGAATTATTTTCAGCATAATGCAGATGAAAAAAAAATGAGATGCTTAATAAACTCTCAACATTTTGCTTTAATTAATTCGACATTGTATTTTCGTGTCTAATAAAATTGAATGACTTAGTCGAAGAGAAGCTTAATACAATTAATATTGGGATGATAAAGTTGAATCAAAATTTCATATTTTTGCGAGCAAATGAGGAACTCTAATCGTCATATTTTTTTTTTATTAATGATAATCTACTAATGATGTTGATATTTACATGTTTGATTAAACTTATCAATATTTTATATCAAATGTGATTAATTGCATCAAACAATTTTCATATAAAATTATAATTGTCAACACAATAGGTATTACGTCTTCCTGCTCGCTATATAAAAGCTACTGCATACATCTTATTCAATAAATATAAAAATCGCTGAAAACTCTTAATAAAACTTTTTTATTTTTAAATAAATTTCAGATGAAAAACGACCTTATTAATCGAAGATTGAGAAGTTGAGAACTGAAAGAAACTTTGAGATTTGAGAAACAAACGAAGCTTAAATCAGAAGAAAACAAGGAGATTAAAAGAAAGTTTTTCTTTCTTGCTCGCTGTAAAAATTGAGAGAAAATCCGAAACATTTCATCTGCACTCACACATACAAACAAAAACTCATAGATTTAGAGGAAACTAAAGGAACTGCACAGCAATATCAAAGAAGAAAAGAAAAAGTTTGAAGGATGGAGACGAGAGCAGCGACATTTTATCAAAATTTAAAATTGTTCTTCAACTGAAAAACTTTTCTCATCTTCATCATATTTCCTTCGACAACGACTGCTTTGAGAGGTTTGGGTGGAAAGAGGAAAAAAGTCATCATTGCCACCACTATTTGTCTCCCGCTATCATCATCATCCACTATTATTTTACTTCACATTCTTCTTCAATAATAATATAGAACAGAGACAAGTCCATACTATTGACACTGCTACATTTGCTGCTACTACTGCGTTTTCTCACTGCACACATTTGGAAAGAAGAAAACAACTGAACTGTTGTGTCGTTACGGAGCAAAAGGAACTGAAGTAAGTGCAAGGTTATTTGTATTTTTGCACAACTTTCATAAATTTTTATTGTTATTACTCCTCCTCGGTAACCCCTTTCCGCTCTTTTTTTATTCTTTCTTCTCTTTCCTTTCGTCTTTGCTTTTTCCGGCACGAATGAGAAGGAAAGAGAAAAACAGAAAGAAAAAGTTTTATGTGTTAAAAAAAATTTTTAAGTTCTTTTTGTTTCGAAAAAAATTCAAGCAGTAGCAACAACAAGACAAAAATATGAAAACTTTAAACTATTCTTTTCTCATTTCATTCTGAATAACATGAAGACTGTAAATGAAAAAAATGCAAGAAAATAGAATAACATCAGTAACCGCATCATCACCATCATCGTCATCATCGGAAACATCACCCACGGGAGGGAATGAGAAAGGAAGTGATATTACATCAAATACAAATACATCGACATCAAATGCAAATGATATCGATCAAGCACAATTTGAAGCAGACAAACGTGCCGTATATAAGTGAGTAGTTTGTATCATATAGATAAATGAATGAATGTTTAGAATATGGATGGATTAGAAGGATAAATGCTTTATATGAACTTCAGTTGTTGGATGTTATGAGCATAATAACTATGCAAAAAAAAGTATGTGTACAAAAAATAATGTTTATGTCATGGCATGAGGTTCGCTCATCCATTCTTTTATTTTCAATTAGTGTACTTAGGGGTTATCCATAAATTACGTCCTGCTCCATCTGTCGTTCATTTTTAGACCACATCTCCATAAATGTTAAATCCCAAAAGTGAGCGATCTCTATGAAAATATTTAGAGTTAATACTGAATTGTCCATGTACTGTCTGATTGGCAAATCTTATAGATTTCAAATTGAAAGATCAATAAATCTTAAATGTAAAAGATTTCGGCAAAATTGGATTTTTGCAAAGACAACCCTTTCAATTTAATTTCACACTATTTTCTTTTGTCTAGGGACACACAGACAATTCTCAATAAAATATTTTATCTTAAAAATTATATCGAAAATTTTCACATTCCCCCACTCAACAACTTATCACACAAATCTATTGATATCTCTGTGTATGGATGATGATCCATCCAAATTCAGCACATGCCCATGATGATGATGATACGATTTTCAATCTTTCTTTTACGAACTGTGTCTGCATTTACTATTTTATTTTACTTTTTTTCCGAACAGAAATTCTATCACTGTAAGTGGACGTTAAATGTAATAAAAATAAATAGAAAAATAGCCCTTCACCCAACACTCTGTATTTTATTTTATATATACATACGTATGTGCATATATCTATTGGAGTGTAGGGTGAGTGTTGAGCATCAAAAAAATTTGTGTCTGTTTGATGGGGAGTGAGAGAGGATATCATCAATGTTATTATCGAGAGGAAGGGAGGAGAAAAGAAAATATTTTTGTTTCTATTTTCCGATTCAAAATACTTTCCTTTAAATCCATTTTGATTCGATCAAAATGCTTGAAATAAAAAAGATTACACACATTTTACCGAATCTCATTAGTTTTGCTTTCTCCTTCTCTCAATCTCATCTCATTTTCTTTCCTTTGCCTTTCTGAAGCATATATCCATTGATAGACACATAGATAGTTGAAATGAGATATCGAAATACATAATTTTCCATTCTGAACTTGCTGAGCGTTTGAAATTTTTAGTAGCATATCGAAAGCAGAAATATCTTTCCTGCTGCATGAGATGAGATCGATGGAGATTGCAAATTACAAGTTAATGTCTTCCTGAAATTCTACAGATGGCTCAAGGGGAATATTAAAGCATACATTGACTACATTTAAAATTGAAGTATGGTGGATTTTTTAAAAAAATATTGGAGCACAGAAAAGAGATGGATGCACATTCTTGCTGCAGTACTTTACATTCACCCCAATAGTATTCCTTATGCTCATCTCCATAAATTGAATGTTTTCTCAATATGAATTACATTAGAGAATAAATTTCTGCATATAAATATATTTATTTGCATTCACACTAGCTTACTTTTCAGTCGCCGAGCAATTCCTTCACGGATATGTGCAATCATACAACTTCTCATGTTCAAAAGCTCTTCAAAACACTAGTGCTAAAGCTGACATTGTTGTAGACTCGATATTTCACTTTAGCTGGATTTTCTTTAGCAGATATCTGATTTAATTAGTTTTTTTCTATTTAATTCCCTAATTTACTCTCTGCTTTAACTGAAAAAGGATTTATTTGGACAACATATTTTAGTAGTAATATGCGCTGTAATCGATTTATCCACAAAATCCAACGTGATTTACTCTACAACTCGTTTTCTGGCTCTGTTGAACAATAAAATTTATTCTTATACTATTTATTCTATTTTGCATGCATTTCCAAGCATAAAAATAGTACAAGTAGAAGAAAATAAGAAGAGCAGAGATGAAAATTTTCATTGTATGAATGAAATATTTATTTGATGAATAAAGAGCGTTATGCATTTATGTGCAGTTTTTCTTCTTCATCCAATATTTTTGCTCCTCTTTTCTTAGTTTGCTATTTTTTATGCAGAAAAAGAAGACATAGATATTTCCACCTCATTCTCAATGCTCAATTGAGTGAGAAAATTGTACATATATGCATGATGCAATGCTGGATGTACGAAAGTATTTTGAAATTTAATAAATTTTACACCATTTTTCAATGTTTGGAATTTATTGAGAGAAGAGAAGGATGAATGAACTTTAAGAATTCAAATGAAAGGTTCCCTCATAAAGTTTTTAATTAATTCATTTGACGGCAAGTGCTAAATGTTAATTCAGCTCAATTGATTGCCATGGCAAAGCGAACGACAATTGAAGAAAATTCATTTCACGATTTGCTTTATTTTAATTTAAATAATAAACGATAAAAAGTTGTAATTCGTGCATTTATTCACAAAACAATAAAAACAACAATGTCTCTAAATTCTTTCATTGATATTCAATTATTTTTGTTAATGAACTCTGAGATCGATTGATTGAGCATTTATTGAATTCTTAATAATATATTATATTTACTTTCTTTTGCTGTGCCTTTAGACACCCTCTTTTTTCGCTACTGGCACTTTTATTGGAAAAATGTGAGCAAGCAACACAAGGCTATATTGTATCCAATTCATCATCAAACTCATCCGCTTCAAGTCCTGATGGGTCCACGAACAATAATGTGAGCGATAGTTTTTCTAGAGATATTCAAGTGAGTATACACTTTTTAGTCCTCAAATGTGCTCGGATATTTGATGCCAAAATGAAAAACAACTCAATTGACTGAAAAATTCAAAAAATGTCCATCCACAGGCTTTTGTACAACTATTAGAGAAAGAAAAACGTCCACTTTTAACAAACAATCCGGAACTAGACGGGCTTATGATAAAAGCTCTTCAAGTCCTTCGCATTCATCTATTGGAACTTGAGAAAGTTCAAGAGTTATGTCGAGATTTCTGCACTCGTTATATAGCATGTTTGCGTGGCAAAATGCAATCGGAAAATTTATTAAGATCTGATTACCCAATGGAGCAAATAAGCAATAGTAATATGTCTAACTCAAATAGTCCAGTCAATAGTCCCGTGGATCAGGTAAAATATATTAGTGCCATTAATTAGAAACTGAAATTACATGATTTTGCATGGGCATACATTTATTGTGGATATTCATTGAACAGGAAACATTATCGAATCAGCAAAATTTCTTTCAAAATAATAACAGCAACAGTGATTTTTTAGCGAATACGAATGATGATTACTCAAATAACAATGGAAACAGTAATCATGGCTTCATAAACAATCGCGCAACGCACACAAATCAACATTTAAGTTCTCCAAATGGAATGGATGGCTCATTAAATTTATCAAATCCTGAAATTAATATTCCCATATTAGCAGCGAGTGGAGGTGCAAATGCATCACTTGTGGGTGGTGGAATTCCATCAACACATCCGCATCAAATTCTCGGATCAACGCCACTTAGTCAAATAGGATGTCCGCCATTAAATCTCGAACAATATTCAGCTCAATTATCACCGTCATGCGGTGATTCGGAAGATGAAATTGATTCAGAATTAGAGTCAAATGCCGACGAAATGGGATCAAATTATTCGATGCATTCGAAACGTCAAAAGCGTGGAATTTTACCGAAACATGCAACAAGTGTTATGAGGGCTTGGCTATTTCAGCATTTAGTGGTAATATAAATAAATCATTCCTACGTTCACTACGAAAACACTTTTGTACATTCATATTTTATTTTCTATTTCAACATGTATAGCACCCTTACCCAACCGAAGATGAAAAGCGTGCGATAGCTGCACAAACAAACTTGACACTTTTGCAAGTGAACAATTGGTTTATCAATGCTCGACGACGCATATTAACACCAATGCTGGAGCACGCGTCCGATAGTTCGTGTGAGTATAAAAATGCAATTGAAATTTAGTTGAGAATGGAAAAAACAATTTTGAAGAAATTTAATTTAGCCAATACCAAAAAATCGCCAGAACAGCAACAAACAGATCAGCAGATAGCCAAACGATTTTGGAGTGAACAATTATCGAATTCTCAGCATCCAATTCAACTTGATGCAAACATTGAAAATATAAGTGCAAATATTAATCGTATGGATTCCGAAAGATTATTGGCTATTGTGACACAGCACAAACTCCAACAACAATTTTATAGTTCCGATGAAAGTAATGATGAAGCCGCTTTACTTGTTAATCAACAACGCTAAACATAATTTTTGCATGCAGACAAAAACCTTTACGAGAAAACGTCCACCAAAATAACTTTTAGATGAGAAAAAAAATGAAATGAAATTTATGGAAAATATAATGAGAAAAAAAAATTGTATACTATTTTAAAATCATCTAGGATTTTAATGTTATTTTTTGCAAGAAGTGAATTGAAATTACTAAGAAACATGGCATTTAAGATGGAAGTGGATATGTATGTGAGGTAAGAAATTATTTTATCCGATGGAACATTCCTTAACAATTAACAATTTCTACATGACGACAACAACCACAGTAAGAATATTTAGACCAACAGACCACCTACCCATATCCACTTTCATTTTAAATCGATTAATTTTTTAAGAAAATGCTTCCGAAAAACTTGAAACTCTTAAGTTGCAATTACATAAATTTAATAGTATTTGATAAGAAAAAAATAAATCCACTATCATAATTTTGTGTATACGAAATTCTTTAAAGTCATTTTTAAAAAAGAAAACTGATGAAAATTTGCCATTAAGAAGAAAGTTGATGGTAAAGTTAAGAATGGAAAATTTGTAACAAATATACGTAAAGAAACTTTTCAGAATAATAATTAAAAATAATAATTATATTAATAAATTATAGTGTTTAAGGCAGTTATAAGAATTGAAGTTGTGGCTACGATTCGGAGAGAAAATTGTGGAAAAATTAACTTTTTCAAATTGAATTTAAACTTTTCTTAGATTTCAGATTTTTTTAAAAAAATATATAAATCTTCATAGTTATTTGGTTGCACTCTGAATTAGACTAAAGGCAGTAGATCCTAAACTTTTTTGTAGAATACATAGCACGAGGGATAGCGCTCGTAGAGTTTACTTTGAGAATCACCATATTTGGGTACACTTTTGCCCACTTTCAATTCCTACTCTTATGTCTAGCAAATTTTAATAAAATGTCAATTTTGAGAATTTTTGTTTAAGTTCTGACCAGATTACATAGCGTAGCTCTATGTTTGTCAATGTGAGCATACTTGATTTTCAAAATACACGAAAAAAAGATTAAAATCAGTTCAATTTAGAAGAAATCTACAGAAATTTTTTCACAATTTTCCCGACCGATGTTCCTTTACCAAAATAATATTTTTGGAAATTTACGAATACTTACACCCACACACACAAAAAAAAACAAGATTAATCTCAATTGTTCTCTTTAATGTGCCATAAATTCAATGATTTCTAAAAATGCTTTATATGATGAAACATAAAATAATTAATGCAATAGAAAAAAAGATGAAGAAAATACCTACTTGAAAAAATATTTTATTAAAGATTACATTGTAAATTAATTCCTTAAATGATGATGATGATAAAAAACATTTGAATACGATGAAAAAAATGAAACTGATATACGTAAAATGTCTCTTGATGAGTCTCATTATTAAATGATATAAAACTATTATATATTTTAATTGATCATCATTTTTAAAACTTTAAGAAGAAAAAAAAATGTATAAGAGAAATTATTTCCATAAATGAAAGGAAGTGGTGATGTCAAGAAGAAATGTCACATCACGTCTACCAGTCTTTAATTAAGTAAGTAAATACAAAGAAACAAGTATACGTAAATGAAACAGAAAATTCATTACCTCAATAAACGTACTAATTTTTATGATTTTAAATATGATGAATAATAATGAGAAGATAAAATGTATAAAAAAAATCATTTTACTTTTTCTTTTAAATTGTGAAAAGCAAGGGAAATTTTATTTTTATTTCTAACAGAGTTGATATCGTGGATACCTTTGGTTACTGACAGGGGTTAAAAAACTATTCTTATCTTGTTTATGTCAGTAGAAAATTATACTGAATATGAAACAAGCCAAACAAGGTGGCATAGAGTGTAGCGGAAGACATACTTGGAGATCATTTAACATAAACTTCTAAATAGCATGTTCTTACCAGTGAGTGTACACGTGAGCATATTAATTTGACTGTATGACAAATAGGCCTGTTAAGACAAATATTTGGATATTAGACCCCTTAACTTCACCTCTAACATTGAAAGAATAGGAGGGAGGGTTTGAAGCTTTACAACACTTTCCAGCTAATTTTCCAAAAAGTTTTTAGGGAACCTCAATTGAGAGTTCAAAAAATCCTATTTTTGGATGATCTCCAATTTGCGAACCGATGCTTAAACAATCCTCTTTTGTACTAAGCCATTCTTCAATCCACAGATCAACTCTGATTCTTAATGGTGTCTTGTGATAGATAATCAACTGTTCCTACTCACCACTTACTATCCCATGGACACCAGTTGAATATTTTTTTAAATAAATTTCTCTTTCATTGCTCAAATTTCAAGTCAGTATTAAGGTAAAAAAATAAATTAAATGAAAAATTGTAAAAACCTTTGATCGTATACGAAAGTAACCAAAAAACAATTAACGTGAAAAAATTATCACTTTTTGGCTCATTCACTAAATTTTTATTCCTTACTCCCTTATTTTTCAATAATTTTACAATGCTTTTTGCGAATTTTAGCGATGACAGTGAAACAAAATAGACGACGAAAAAAGCCTCAGTTTGATGTTATATCAAATGCTGTGATAATTCAATGAATACATTTTTTGTTAAAATAGAATTTTTAATTTTTCATAAAAAGAAGTAACTTGACATGATTTCCTTTTCGTTTGGACGCTTTTGCAAATTTCTGGCTTGAATAGACGACAAAAAGATTCTTTTGGGCATAAATTACTTATTTTTTGTAAAGAGTTTAAACATCGAATACATTTTAAGTAAAACAAATTTTGAGTCAAAATAATGAATGTATACTATCATGAAATTGAAATAAAATTCTTTAACATAGCTACTTAATGACCAGTTCTTTCATTTCCTTTTTTCAGATTCATCATCACGTTATTTACAGGCATTTATTTTTAAATTTACTACGAGTATAGTAAATTTTACTATGAGTTTAGTAATTTTTAATACGAATATAGTAAATTTTACTACGAGTTTAGTAAATTTTACTACGAGTATAGTAAATTTTACCACGACTATAGTAAATTTTACTCAGGGGGAAAACCACTTGGTGGAAAAAAGTCATTTTCCACCAAAAAATTTTTTTCCACCAACCATATTTTGTACAATAATTTTGAGTCCTTAAATATTGGTTGGTGGAAACGGTGTCAGAATATCTTATATTATGGTTCTGCTCAAGATAGGACCAAAAGTTTGAGCCTAGATGTTTTCTAAAAAAATTCCACCAGGCCCGGTGGAAATTTTTTCCACCAAGTGGTTTTCCCCCTGATTTTACTACAAATTTAGTAAATTTTACTTCGAACTTAGTAAATTTTACTATGAGTTTAGTAAATTTTACTACGAGTTTAGTAAATTTTACTATGAGTTTAGTAATTTTTACTACGAATATAGTAAATTTTACTACGAGTATAGTAAATTTTACTACGAGTTTAGTAAATTTTACTACGAATATAGTAAATTTTACTACGAGTATAGTAAATTTTACTATGAGTTTAGTAATTTTTACTACGAATATAGTAAATTTTGCTACTCGTATTATGGTAAAATTTACCAACTAAGGTAAAATAACTGACATTGTGCACCAAATTTTATCATTTTTAATATGGATATTGGATTTTAAAAACAATAATTTTGATATAAATGGCTCTTTAAGTGTGGTTAGGTTTTTTTCGTAAATCGTTTGAAACGGTATGAATATGTCCATGAACGTGAATAAAATAATTATTGAAAATCACATGTTCTATTCTATTTGTTTGGGCTTGGGCGTTCGCCTTATCAGTAATGAGGTAGTTTTGTCAATTTTCTTTTTTCCTAGACATACTACTAAAATGATTGATGGCTTATGTTATAAAGCTAATGAAAATACGGATTTTGGTGTATAACTTGTAATATAAGATGCTTTAATTAAAGCAAAAAAACCGAAAAACTGCCGATTACTGACACTTAAAAAAGCTTCATTTTTATGAATGTTTTAGAAAAATTCTCGTAACGTTGTAAAAACTGTATTCTAAAATAGAAATCTTCAACACAATCCTTCATTTTTCAATTCTCTACAATGCTGTTTATCTCAAATTAATAAAAAAGGTCTTTAAATTAGTTAAATTAATGATTTTGGGATAAAACTAGTCAAAAAATACTGTAACGGTCAGTTAGAATTTAAATTCGACATTTGAAAGGTTTTCAGAACGCTTGAAATTTTGTTTACATAGTGAGTTTTCATTGTTAATTTCAGATTAGATCATTTTAATGAAATTTAACTAACTATAACTCACAGAAAGTATCAAATTTAATATTGTAAAGTGTAATAAGTACTATTAATTGTGAAATATATAGAAGCCATCGAAAATAAATAAAGTTTAGTGCTTTTTTTAAAGAAAGAAAAATTAATGTCCTGATCATCTAATCGTTATATCAACGCAATGGAACAGCCAAAATCATCAACGATATTTATAAATCCAAAGTTTAAGAATGCATACATAAATCCGAATTTCCTAAAAAGTAATTCAAATACAATTCATGTGAATCCAAAATTTTTACAGCATATGAATGCACAGCAAATTCTCCAGCAGCAACAAACTCAGGCCATAAATTTAGCACAATCTAAACCAATAGTTCCAATTATTAACAATAATGCCATTATCAAGAATACTAAAAGATCTCTGATACGAGCTCCTGCAAAAATTGAGAATAAAACTGTTCAAGGTCAAAAGTCAGTTCCAGTAAATTTTGCAAAGAAAATGAATTTAATAAAAATCAGCAATACAAAATTGGTGAATGCATCTCATTTGATGAAGGAACAACAAAAGGAAAATGAGCAAATTAAGAAGGTCACTGAATCTCTTATAAAAACAAAGAAGCTAATCAAAAAGTCAGAAGCTGAGCGATCAATCTACAAATTGGATAGGACGAAGACAAGTCCTGGATTAGGAAAAAAGAAGAAGAGAATAGTCAGTACTTATTCAATACGTCGAGTCGATTCTAGTGAAAAACTCACTCCAAAAAAAGTTCTCGTATCTGACCATAAATTACTCAAATCGTAAGTCCAAAATTTATTTCAATAGCAATTAATGCGCAATATATCATAAACTTTAATTCTAGGGATAATTCCTCAAGCCGTTCAGCATCAAAGAACAAGAAAATGCTTATGGTTAATATTAATGGTGTTTTATATAGATCAACTAGTAACAAGCTGGAAAAGAATTCTATTACTCCGAAAAAGAAGGTAGCAGTAACATCAACGAATGAAAAATTGCTCATCATTAGAGGTCAAAAGTTCGTTTTGGATTCGTCAGGTACAAAACTCAAGCGTGATAATGAGAATGTTGATAAGAATCTGTCAAGGATTGATATTGGTGGATTAACGTACAAGAAGAAGGCATCAAATGGGTCGTACGAAATAGACAATAGCCATCAAGTGAGGAATCATCTTACATTAGCCAAAACAAAGAGCATTACACTTCTTCACCGCAGAAAATTGCAAATCACGGATATGATCTGTCCAGTTTATCGTCGTCTCGGGAAATGCTTGGCTTATGCAAATGGAAGGTGCCCAAAAGTTCATGATCCACGCTACGTTATTGTTTGTCCAAATTATATTAAAGGATCCTGTATAAATGAAAAGTGCCTTCTTTCGCATAATGCAAATCTTCATAAAATGCCTGTCTGCAAATACTATCTACAAGGGCAATGCTTAAAGACGAGAGAAAATTGTTTGTATCTTCACAAGAAGCTGACTGATGGAACCAAACTTTGTGTAGAATTTGTTAAGGGTTATTGTCCATTAGCGGACAAGGTAAGTAGCTTAAAATATTTATTAAATTTTTTGTCTATGAACTGTCTTCTTTCAGTGCAATTTACTGCATGACTATCCAGACAATGGCAATAAGAAGTATTCGTATGTGCGGAAGAAGAAGGCTGAAAGTGGGAAGAAGAAGGAAGTTCCAGCACCATCAAATACTCCAATTACACCGCCAACATCATCAGATGCTCGATATTTTGAGGAATCCAGTTCGTCATCACAAATAATTCAAAATATCCCGAAGCTTACAAAGACTGCTCCTTTATTGCCAGATTTCATCAAAATTTAGCTTCTCCTTCACGTTAAGTTCAACATAGAATATTTCTGTGATTTTTATTTTTGTCTCTTTTTAATACGCTTCTTTATTAGACGGACGTTACGGTAAGTAGCTGATAACATTTATTTCCGTAAACCACAAATCATTCATATTTTATGGAAAAGAGCTTTATGATGCCAATAAATTAATAAAATAAAAAGAAAATGATTTATTTCAAAAAACAAAGACAAAACAGACTAGACTAAGTTATTTTTCGATCCTCGTCTTCATTTATGAGTCAATCTCCAATTGTTCGGATGATTATAGGTCAGCAGAATAGGTAAATGTATATACAAACTGATGTATTCAGTTCCAATGTTCAGAGAAACTGTAAGCCATTCTTGAAGCCATTGAATCATTTCTTCTTGTGGCAAGCTTACAGGATTTAGGCCACGTAAATAGCAAGCTGTCGTTAAAGCATCAATTGGTAAATTATGCACACCACCTTCATTCTTTATCGCTAAGTCCATATTATGCATCATGTAACAGTGCTCGGAAAGTCTTACTCGTTTTAAATAGAAAGTATGAATGCCATGAAGCTTACAGAGATATGTCTGAAATGAGAACAAGTGTTAGAATTGAAATCTTCGTACAATAATGTTAATTCCAGTTCAGAAATACATGACATTCAAATCAGAAAGGTCAACAGAAGAAATTAGATGCTTACTAAATGAGATGACGACAAGCTGTCGATATGATAGGGTCTATGTAGAAAAATATTTTTAATTTCAATTATTTCACTCGCTGATGGATGTAATCCACTGCCTAACAGGCCTAATACATAATTAAATTCTTTATGACAATGAGATAATTTCGTTGAGTCGAGTCTCTCTTGTAATTTTCGAAAAATCTTTCTGTTGTATGACGTACGTTCTTTGAGGTATAATTCTTGGAAGTCTACTCGTTGCTGAAGGGTCCAAAAATGTGAAGTTAGAAATGTACGTGGATACATGTACCTAAAAATTGCACAAATTTATGACGAATTTCATAATAATGATGAAAAATTGATGGAACTTACGCAATTGGAAATATCACATAATTGGCAAAAGGCAGGGCAGCAATAAGCAACACTGGTGCCACTTTCATGATGTCTTTGGGTGTTTGATGCATTAGTTCCATTTCTTTTCGTGTCAATGCTTTGATTCCCTTACTATTGGCAATTCCAGTGATTTTGAAAAATTTCTTCATATCTGCATAGAAATCTTTAACACCGATCATAAATACACGATAAACGTGCATAGCACTTGGAAAGTTCTTTTCCAACACTTTATCATAGTTCTGGATGTAGCTGAAAAATCTTGTGAAGAAATATTGACGAACATTCTCACGGCTATACTTTTTATGCCGATCTGTTGTGTCAACTAGAGATTTCACTTCAGGCTTATCCGGCTTATTATCACTGTTAATTAATGTTTAAAGACATAGAAATCATCAAAAAAGTTTTTCTTATTACTTAACCAACTCACCTCGAATAATTTACACGTAATTTCTGGATAACCGGTACTTGTCTTATAAATCTATGCTGCCTATACAAACTCCGAATCAAAACTATAGACATTCTTGTATTAATTATACTATAAATCTTTTTATTTACTGCATAATTTCGATAATTTATGTTTTTATTATTATTTTTTTAACAAGTACTAACTGGATGTTTTAAAGCGCTTAAATTCAAAAATTATAAAACCGTTAAAATAACGACATTCACACGTGGTTGGAATATTGGAAAATGGAAAAATAAATTTTCATTCTCTCTCACAAATCGAGAAAATGTGTTTTAGGGAAAGCTCAACCAATAAAAAAATTTTCAGTTCGTGATTAGCATCGTAGTAGTAAGGCCGCACCAAAACATAATTAAATTTGTGCAAAATAAAAATTCATCTATAATCACTCTAAAATGTGTGAATTAAAGGGAAATTGTGTGAAAATCAACAGTTGATTATGTGAAAACTTAGTTGATATCAAATATTTATTATTTCCACCATGTTTTAAATTAAATATTAAGCAGCAGTGAGAGAAAAAAAAAGAAATATTAAAAAAATTGAAAGTGAAAAGGAAAAAGAACTTTTCGTGTAAATGAAAAACCCCAAAAGAATCAAATGAAATGAAATTAAGATAAAGAGAGAGAATAATTTTCTGCACTATGTAAATGAATCACGCGTGAAAACAAACAATTATAGTACTATGTGAGAAACATTTGAGTTTTGCGAATACATCCAGTTGAGAGCAGTGAAAAGCAGGGAAAAGAAGAAAAGAAAATTTATATTAAAGTTCATATGTGAAACAAGTCATAACAAATTTTCAATCATTCGCAGTGAAAATAGCAAAAGAATAATCGTTTGAAATGGATACATACTTTTTGGATGACGATCATTTCGCAATTTCTGGTAAAAGGACTTACATTTTCCATCACGTAAAAACACACACCAAACTTGTTGAAGGAATATTCTGACACTAAATTTTCTTATCCATGATTATCATAATTTTTCTTCGCCAGACAAAGCATATAATAAAGGAGAGAAGCAGGGAAAGTAAAAAAAATGTGAGATGAGGTAGAGGAAAGGAAGAGAAGGTAGAAATTATTTCCGACAGGTCGAGCGTTACAGAAACTTTGTCTGGCTTTGTCTGTGTATTTTTTTGACACAAGAAAAGGTCTTTAGAGAAAGTTTATAAATAGACAAAAAAATTCAATGTGTCAGTTTGTTGATAATATCAACAATTTTTCATACTAAACTGTTCAATAAAAACAGTCATGTTATGGATAATTTGCATTCGTACTCTGTTGCTCAAACTTTTTTGGCACATAGTCGAGAGTCTTTTGAAGTGTTGTTTGTTTAAACTGAAAGCATTATCATCAGTGCCTCTACACTCAATTTACCAATTTCCATCATTTTAATTTCAAGGATGGAAGATCTAGAGATCCATGGGAATGCCCCTGATCGGAATTGACCACTATATAACTAAGGGCAGTGGCATAGCCAGGGAGGTGGATGGGTGGATTTCCACCCCCCTTTTCGAAAAAAATTGGCCCAAACCAAAAAGTTCTTTAAAATTGCTAGGGTTTTCGAACTGAAAAAAAATTCAAAACCAAAAGAAAGAAGGATATCCGATTTCCGGTCAGGAGCCTTAACAATTCGGGCACCTGATCACTAGTGCTTAAACAATCTAGAGTACAACCATTCACACACTGACTTACACTTTCTACACATATAATCGATTTTTGATTTCTTGAAACTTTTTGAATACATTCCTGGAGCCGGTTACTTGGTCTTTAGTGAAAGGATCCCCTTAACCTTAGGGGTATACCCTAGGGTATATAGAGCAACCGTCCCCTGGATACTAAAGACACATCAACTGATCGATTCGCATCATTTCTAATTTCTTCATCTTCAAAATTCACAGGAATCACAATATTAACGATCCAGCTAATTTTCTTCTTGATTGCGGCAATTTTCCAACTGGATAAACTGACAGATTTTGCAGGCGGAATTAATTTTATAATAGTCGCTCTCCTCACATTCTTTTTAGGTCAAATAAATCGTAAAAGTAAGGTGAGTTTGAAGAAATAAAGGCATAAAACTTTTTCTCGAGAAATTCGATGGCAATTTTATATAAAATCAATAAAATGATTTCCGTCCTCAAAAGTTCTTGCAAAAAAACTTTTTTCTCATTTCCGATTATTTAATTTTCATTTACTATGTCTATTTCATAGTGATTATCGATTTAAATTTCATCGGAATCTACAACTGTTACAGTCAATTGACTGAAACTCGACCAATAATCAATCTAGATTGTTTGCGATCAATTAAATTTCGGAAAAAGCTACTGACTTGATTAATTTTCCAATGAGAATAGCATCATGTTGGAAATTGTTAAATGGTGTACTATAATTACAAGATTTACAGCAGTATTTAGGTGCTGTCCACAGCTCTTTGAATAATTACTGCAAACTCCAGCAAATAAAGGCATTTAAATAAAACAGACGTAAAAGCTCCAAACATATTTGCAATTCAAATGTTATTATTCTTTATAACTCCAATAAACCTTTATGAAATATGCATTTTTTCCTTTAAATCTCAGTGAAACTTGAATAATTTAAGAGCTCAAGAAAAAAGCTTCTTCACTTCACAAAAAAGATGTTTCGTTCCACAACAAAAGAATATTTAATAAAGCTTTTAAAAAGTTTTTTTCATTCACAAAGCGAAAGAATTCTTGATTTTTAATCACCTCAAATTTTTCATCTCGAGACTCAACATTGTATGGCAAAAACAACAACAAATGAGAAATAATCTCATGAAATATGTTGAACAATGAACAGGAAAAAAGTTCTGAATAGTTTGGGATGTTAAAAAGCCATACGCTTATAATTTTATTTTTTATAAGCTTTTATTTTTAGTGGCTGATTGGGGGTCGTTCGTAAATTACGTCACGCTAAAAAACGACTTTTTCGACCCCCCCCCCTCCCCCCTTGTCACAAATTTTCCAAAGAGAAAAAATCGTTTGTATGGACTGTCACAAATTCTTTGACCCCCCCTCCCCCCTAAAAGCGTGACGTAATTTGCGAACGACCCCATACCATCCTCCCTTTTATTTCAATTGAAATGTTATACAACTTCAAAGATTTGAATCCCGTCCCGCTTAGAACTCGAATGAGCCTTAAATGGATGGACTCCTTTAATATCATATTCACACCAATTTTAATTGTGTGTGAATATATTGTTTTTGGTATTTCAGTGAAACTACTTTTTTGGACTTGCTGCTTCAGGCTTACGGAATCGACCCATAGTGTTCAGTATGGAAAGTCTGTGCCTAAAATTACCAATTTAATAGTGAAAACCGCATCTCGATTGGTGCTTCCAGTTCCGAGAAATCGCAAAAAAACACTTTCTGTTATTTAGCAAGTTAGTTAGCATGTTAATCGGTGCGATAACTCGATTCAAACTCAATATTAAGACTTCCGGTTTTTTGCATCTGATAGATATTGGGTATGGCAAGAACTGTATTGTTTTTGGAGTCATGAGATGCATCCAGTAAGGCACAAGGAACGAAAAACTACAATTTTTGGCCAAATTATAGCCGATTATTGCAAAACACATTTTATTTTTTTCGTAGAAAATGAATATTTTGACCAAATGAGCTGAAATTTGGTACGTAGGTTCCTTAGCTGTGCCTTAATATGGAACCGACGCCATTTTGGATTTCGAGGGGCTAGAATCTACGCCAAATTGATTTTTGCTTTAATTTTGACCAAATGAGCTGAAATTTGGTATGTAGGTTCCTTAGCTGTGCCTGAATATGGAACCGACGCCATTTTGGATTTCGAGGGGCTAGAAGCTACGCCAAATTGATTTTTGCTTTAACTTTGACCAAATGAGCTGAAATTTCGTATGTAGGTTCCTTAGCTGTGCCTTAATATGGAACCGACGCAATTTTGGATTTCGAGGGGCTAGAAGCTACGCCAAATTGATTTTTGATATAACTTTGACCAAATGAGCTGAAATTTGGTATGTAGGTTCCTTAGCTGTGCATGAATATGGAACCGACGCCATTTTGGATTTCGAGGGGCTAGAAGCTACGCCAAATTGATTTTTGCTTTAACTTTGACCAAATGAGCTGAAATTTGGTATGTAGGTTCCTTAGCTGTGCCTGAATATGGAACCGATGCTATTTTGGATTTCGAGGCGCTAGAAGCTACGCAAAATTTATTTTTACTTTAACTTTCACCAAATGAGCTGAAACTTGGTATGTATGCTCCTTAGCTGTGCCTGAATATGGAACTGACGCCATTTTGGATTTCGAGGGGCTAGAAGCTACGTCAAACTCATTTTTTCTCTAATTTTGATATTTTTGACTAAATAAGCTAAAACTTTACGATTTTTCGTAAGTCTTGTTAGTAACATAACACTAAGCTATGAATGAAAAAACTTGAAACGGTGTGAATATGCCCATGAAGCGTGATCGCTTCATTACTAGTTTTTGATAGATGTTATTGAGTATCCAGAAATTCTTCCCAAACAGGCGGTGTAGTTTGATCCTCAAACCACCCCCCCCCCCCCCTGCATGCGCATCTGATATAATGATATCAATAAAGTGTTATCCAATATGTAATATCTTTTAAAGCATTTAGCAATATTTTTAACATAGATGTGTGGCATCATTTACTTATCAAAAAAAGTCGTAGTTATAAAAGCTCATGTCATCTGTTGAACGTAATTTCTACAATTTGATCAACACAAATATTCAATCGTAGTAGTCATTGATTTCTTCAATTAATTTAGTACAAATTCACATCTCAAACGATTCACACGTATTAATTCTTTTGTCACCAATAAAATACAGTCCACTCTAAACCAGAACCATCGCATTTATTATTGTTGTACGCATCATCATCTACAGATGACTCCAATATATAAATAAAATTAACTTCCGTGCATATGATAACTTTATTAGTTAGAAACTAGTATGGGGTCGTTCGAAAATAAGGTTAAGCTTTAGGTTTTGATAGTTCATTTTTTTTAAACGAACATTCATGAATTTTTAAAACTAACTCACTGACGATTATTTTTTATACACTTTAAGATCTGCATAAATTTCAATTCCTTATGCACTCTTTAGACTAATTTAATTTGAAAATTTGAGTCATTTGATTTCTAGAGTCATTCATGACATTTTCTTGAGAAGCATCAAATTTTAAGACAATTTCTCTTCATAAAATGTGAGAACGTTCTTTATGTCTACAATTTAATTTTGTTAAAACGTTTTGAGGTTTCGCAGATTAAATCACATGTCTCTACAGCATAGCAGAGCAGTCTTTAATTCAAGGAAAGCGTTGGCTTTAAGACGAAATGTTTCAGCAGTAAATTATTTAACAATTCATTTTAAAATTGTTTCAACTTAAAATTGTACACTTATCCCTAAAGACTTAAAGGAACAACTTCAGCATTTACTTATCATTAAAAATTAATAAAATTGATATCATGTTGAAGGTTCCGTAATAGACTTAAAGACAAAATTATTTTATACTTAAATATTTTAAATGTACTAAACATTCAGGAAGAGGAAATTTTCTTCTTGTCATGCTGCATGCCATGTTTCTTTGTTTAAATATATTCAAATTACTTCAAAGTGGTTTATTATTCAAAACGTGCATTTACTCAATGTATACACGATAGAATAGTTTATAATAACAACAAGTCTTGTAGAAACAGATACCATAGCTAGTACAGGAAAGTGCGAAAGAGATGGAAGTGAAGAAGTAGAGAATTTTAATCAAGTATATTGCAACATATTCTTCCTTCCTTTGCATGCTGATTATTAAGGATGATATTTTTCGTATTAATGTTATGATATATCTACTTTGGATGTTTCATTCCTCAACAAGCATGTTGTATGCAGGAAGCTATTTTATGAACAAACAGACAGAAACAAAATTATCAGGAATTAAATTCAATCAATCTGATAAATCCAATTTATGAAAATCCAATTAAAAGTCACTGAAATGATGTGAATTTAAATTTCAAAAACAGTTATCGTAATGTACTGAATTTAAAGGTAAAAGGCATAAAATGTTGATTCAAACTGTTATCTTTATTAAAATGTTGAGCCGCATAAAATGACATTAAAATAATTGAAAATTGTGTTATGAAAACTTTTCAACAAAAAAAATGTAATAACAGAAATGACAATGTGGAACACATAATGGATATGAAATGACAAAAAAAATGGCAGGGTTAAAAAGGATTTTAAAAACTATGAAAAATCAACAACTTTTTACATTGAAGCCGTTAGAAGCATACAGCATATAGTTTCCTATCTCAATCATGTCATATGAGCTTCTCATCTTTTGTATGTGGTTAAAGTCATGAATTTTATTCATCCTTCCTTAATTATACATCCATCCATCACAAACTAACTATGTGATGTAATGCACAATTTCTCTAGAATGAGAAACTCGAGCATTATAGTTTGATATTAAATTGAATTGTTAAAAGATCTTTGTCAAAAATGAAACCAAAAAGAGCTTCTATCACGAAAAGGAACACACAACCCTGAATAATTTTTAGTTCTTTTTTACTGAACATTCTGTCCATCAACATTATCATCATCACACATACAATGTTGTTATACAAATTATGTTAGCTTCCTTTCATCTTATATTCTTTTCTATTTATTTTTCAAAAGAAATCATAACAATTCACTAGCACTGAATGCTGATCATTTTAATGTCTTGAGTATTATGAGATTCTTTGTTGATGAAAGATGAGTTACAGATTTCAGGTTTGATTCACCTACATATTGTTTCACTTATAAAAAAAATTAAAAAACCGTTTTTAAAAAGTTTTTAGAAGTCACTTTAAAAAATATTTTTAAAGTTTAAAATTTGGTTTTTAAAATTTAAAAAGCTGATTTTTAAATTTTTCCAATATATATTGACAAATTATCATATACATTTACATGCTTCGGTGGCTTAGTGGTTAGAGTACTGGGCTCAAAATTTTAAAAATTATTTTAAATTTTTAACGGCTCAAAATAATTTAAAAATTTAAAATATATTTTTAAAAATTTAAAAAATGTTTCTAAATCTCTCCATACAAATTTAAAAAAGTTTTTTAAATCTTTTCTATGAGTGTTGGAAAAACATATTTCACTCTATGTAGTCCGATATCACAAACTTCAAAAATGAACGATCACTAAAAGCATTATTTAAAGCTTTACTGAAATTTGCATAAACTTTTATTAGCTTTAAAACCACTAATCTCATAAAGTCGACACTGAAAATGATGATGCCAGATTTGGCTCAATACCAATGTCAACTCAGCATCAACAAGTGTTCGCCATAAGTCATCAAGAACAATAAGAAGTATTATGAGGACGTGAAAATTGAAAAATATTCAACCACATTCATTCATTCTCAGTTTATGATTTTCTGTGCATGTTTAAATATCAAAAATTGATAAGCGTAAAAATTAAATATTAAATTGTGTCAAGGCTCAAGGGACGCTGAAATCAGAACAATAAATTATGCAAATTAATAATTTTTGCCTTGCTCCTCTCAATCGTATTGACAGAACTTTATATTCAGGTAAGCAAGCTGAAGATATTTTTGGCATTCACTATTATGCAGTTCAATATATTTTTTCATTGAATTATTTTCTGTCACGATTTCTTCTCTTTAAAAAATAAATTTCAGTGCATTTCAGACAGAATAAAAATGTCGCAGCATAAATGGATTATTTGATTTTCAAACAACAAATTTCAAAGAAACGTAAAATAAGCAGACAAAGCAGCGATCTATAAAAAACATTTCTTCCAAACCAAAAATTCTACTGTGAAAATCATTTGTGCTCGAGAAATCATCATGAATAGCTTAAGTTCCGACTTCCTTTAACAAACTGCTATTTTTTCGATATTTTTCTTTCCTTTCATGCATTCTCTCTATTGGATTTATTGTTATTTCAAGCTTCTCAACTCGAGTAGAAAACTACAGAAACGGTTCAAGTACTGAAACAGCCTTGGTGTACTTTGAGTATCTTTGCGCTTTTTTATTGAAGATTTTTATACAATAATCTGATAGTTTTGTAAAATCCGTTATAATTCTAAAATTTTTAACAAGATTTGATTACATGTTTTACAAGACTCTAGAATTCAATTGGAGAAAACTGATAAAAATGTGCACTTGAGAAAAGAAGAAACAGGATGGGGTCTGGGCTTAAAAATCCTATTTTCGATGACCGTCATTTGTAACCCCTTTTCTAATATTATATGAATGCAATAGACAAAAGAGTAAAAATTTCCTCAGAGTCAGAAAAAATGATTTAATGTGAAAAAAAGCTACAAATAAGGAAATTTGTAAGAATAAATGCAAAGAAGAAATGTTGATGGTAAATAGAGTAAACTTGCCATGCATGATTCTGATACGGTAGAAAATTATATTCCTTAAGATACGTCTGCTACTCTAACTTTAAATTTACATACTATGAAAAGTTTTTCATGAGACAGACATTTAATCCTACCTTAAAATTTAATCGAATGCTGTAATCTTAAAATTCATAAGTTGTGATCCCAAATAGAAAAATTCTGTTTATAAATCAAGCACTCTAACAACAACCTTTTATTATAAGTAAAAATCATTCAATAACCCAATCATCACCCTTTTCCATCTTCCGTCTTTGTCTACATTCAATCGAGATATTTTTAGTAGCTAAAAGGCAATAAATGAATGTAAAAAGGATTCCGAAGGTTAATACTAGAAGGAAGTAAGCTCGAGAAATATCAAAAATCAATAAATGCATCATTTAATTTTATTTCATCCATATATAACATCATAATGTCGTAAAATACACGCTACCGTACGTACTGTATAAGCAGATTCAACATGATGGATAATAAACTTTACAAACAAAATATACCGACATGCATGCATTCAATAGAATGTAGACAAACGCCTGATGAATACAAAAATAAATTTTCAATGTTCATCTGATGATGATGATGATGATGATGATGATGGTGGTTGAAAAATAGATATAACATAGAAAAGAAGAAGTTAAAGCATGAAAAGGTGAACTCAGCAAAATAAAGATGGAAAGGGAGAAAGAAAAGAGAGCTTTTGCAAGAGCTTTTGATCTGATACTGTCTGACAACAAATAAAGGAAATAGAAAAAGAATGAATAATAACAAATTGCAAATAAATTTATTGCCATTTATCCTATTATTAACTGTTGCCATCGAAATTTAATATTTATTATTATCTTATTTTACGATTATAGCACTATGATTCGAGGCAGCTGATGGTAACGGTCTTTGTGTGCTTATGGGGAGCAAGATTATCAGCATATTTGTTATATCGTATTATTAAAATTGGTAGAGATAAGCAATTTGAGGATAATAAACGAAATGTAATACGATTTGCAATATTCTGGACATTCCAGGTAAATGGAAAAATCATTTTTATTTTAAATGTGATTAGTTGTATAGCTTAAAGATCATGAAAAGGTAGATTTCATTGTGTTGGTTAAGCAATTTTCCAAAGGTCATCCCAAGTGACAAAACTCATAATTTATTGTAAAACCTTAATAGATTTTGTCACGTTGTCACCTTATGGCTTTAACTTTATGGGATGCTATCATAAATTTAAGCTGATCTTAATTTCTAAAAAATATTTCAACCTTTTTTTACCATCAACAACTAGCTAAATAACAAAGGAATTTTATTGTTTCAAAATTACCTCAATTTTTCTCATTCAATAAGTTTGATAATGTCAAATGCCAATCTTTTTCTCGTTACCACAACACAGGCTGTTTGGGTTTTTATCGTTTCACTGCCCGTCATAATTGTCAATTCACCACGTCACTCACAACCGAATGCACCAAGAACGATGACTCCACTCGACTCGACCGGCAGTGGGATGTTTATTGTCGGCTTGTTGACAGAAACTTACAGCGATTTGCAAAAGTTCTCCTTTCGTCAGGATCCAGCTAATCAAGGAAAATTTTGCAATGATGGTAAGTTTTGATTTATCATCTCATTTCTATAGAATAAAAGTTTATCCATGTCCTTTTGTTTCATTTAAAAACTATAAATGGGCATTAAAAAGTTTTAAAACTTTTAAAAAGGATCAATTTAATCATTAAAGTTTCATGTACAACTTTTGAATTTGGATACTTGAAGTCTATTTAGATAGCAATTTAAATTTCTTTCATTAGCATATTAGCAATTAATTAAAAATATTAGAAATCTGAAAAATCCTTGCTTCCGCTATTTAAAAATATTAAACTAAAATTAGACTAGTTTTATGTGTATCGTAAAGCTTTATTTCTCCTAATAATAATAGCATTTTTATAGCTCAAGTAATGATGCTACCTTACCAATAATAGCCACATTTACAAGCCCACATGAATAAAAATCAATAAAATATTTTTTCTCTTTAAAAAAAATAATGAAACTGAATACGAATTTTACTGTTGCATCTGCTTCTCTCGCCGATAGGTTTGTGGAAAATCAGCCGTCATCCGAACTATTTTGGTGAAATAATTTTGTGGTGGGGCATATTCGTTATCTCGCTGAATGTTATTAAAGGCATTGAATGGATCGCAATTTTATCACCTATATTTACGACTTTAATCATTCTGTTCCTGTCTGGTATTCCAGTACGTGAGCGTGTTTCCGATGAGAAATATAAAGAGTAAGTCTTGTGCTTATTATTTCCCTTCATTCCCATGATAAATTTGCTGCGATTTAAGAGCATTTGTTAATGTATAGTGTTTATTTTTCCCCTTATTTCCTCCCATCTCTTGCTGCTATCATATTACAGAAGCTTAGAGTATCGACGTTATAAATTCTCTACATCTCCATTAATACCCATACCAACATCAATTTATATGGAAGTGCCGAGGGCATTAAAATTCATTATTTGCTGCGAATTTCCTCTTTATGATTCATATAAAATTACAAAAACGGATTCATCATATGGTGCAGGCTCTATGTCGATGACTCACTCATACTCATATCAGCATCACACATAGCAAAAGACTGGTGGTAATGTTTATGGTGTAACTCCAACTTCTGGATCAGGCGGAATCAGTGGTAATACTAATAAAAAATCTTCTTCGTTAACGGCAGTAACGACAACGGCAGTAGCGTCAACATCTTCATCCACACAACATCACCACCACCATCATCATCATCATAACGAAAGTCATCAACAAAAAAACACCGGCTTTGCATCATCATCCTCACGACAGCCATCTACGTCACAATATCGTGACATGTTCGAAGAAATTCATGTGGACAATTCGCATCATCATGCTCAAATAACTACAATTTTGTGATCAAATTTAACGATAATAATGCGCAAGTATTATAATATAAAGAAATTATTATCTAAACTTAAATAAGAAAAGATTATTTTAATAAGAAATGAATAATCATGTTGTTTATATATAAAGTTGAATGTTTTTTTATGGAGAATTTAATTAAAATTAAATTAATTACGAGAGATGAAAAGAACACAAAATTTGCAGAATAATTGAAATAGAACGAGCAAAATTTTAGTCATATCCCAATTGGAAGTGTTGCGGTATTCTCTTTATCAGCACGAAACTCTTGTTAAACTAATTATATACCTTTTTATGTGGTGTTTATGTACGCATTACCTGTTACACATAACGCAAATTTTTTTTCGACCTAAGAAATTTTTTAAAGGCTTAGAAACCGAATTTTTATTGTAATTTATTTTTTTAAAATTTTTTTAAGAATAGGCACTAATGATTTTTGCAGCCATAATTCTATTTAATAAAAATATGTCAGACATCAAATCATGATTTAAAAAATTTCGCAAGATAAATTTTAATATCTTATTTATTAGTCTAGCTCATAAACGGAAAATCAGATTAATTGCTTCGAGAAATTTTCATCATCCGATTTAATCCATAAACTCTTAAATATAGTATAATTTGGAGACACAGTTGTGTCTACGCCTTAGGACAAAAGAAAACAAAATAGGAAATTTAATTGAGAAAAACGTGTTCAGAATAAATTCGTCTATAATAATACATATACACATACAGATATTATTATCATTATACTGGAATATGAATTGCATAAACTCAGCATGTAGAAGACGGAAAAAGCATTTAAAAACAGAAATCCATGATATTGAAAGCATTTCACATAACCACTTTGAAATTACATTCGAATTTCCATCCAATGTACATATTTGAGTTTGCTCGTTAATTCTTCTCATTGCAAACATTGTAGTGAGTGAGCGCATTTCCTCACAAGAAAATAAACAGAAGTAATTGAACGTACCGAATATAAACTTCATTTTGTAAGTAAAGGATTTTCCTCAGATTCTTGAGTTCAGCTCATGTGCAAATGTTTGTGTTAGTTCAACAGAAATGCTAAACTAAAATCTTCCAAGATAATTTTATGTAATTAATTTAATTAAATACAACGTTTTGAAGAAAACTATTTTAAAAAAAGAATAAGAAAATTATGTTTATCTTCAATATCATTAAAAAAAATTTAAATCTGCATTAAATTAACTGAAAAAGACCTAAATATATGTGGGAAATGTCAATTAGTAAAAGCTAGACTATTATGCATTATCTGAGATTAAATATTCTGCCAAAAATTTATCATACATGATTTTTGATTATTCTCATATGATATCTATCTCAAATTGTGTTGAATTTCATTTCATCAATCAACCATAGTTATGAATTATGAATGAAGATTGCAGACAGCTCCCAATTTATTATTTAAACTCAAAACTAGATTCTAATTTGAATTTTATTTTGTTAAATGTGGGAATAATCATCTCCTGATATGAATTTTGTGTCGAATTAATTATATAATTTGCAAATTTTGTCATTCTGTTTGTACCTTTTTTTGTCAATATGATAAAATCCGAAATGACAACTTATTTATTTTTGTTCCTTCCTAATTCGTCACTAATTTTTGAGGTGCCACAAAATCTTAGAGTCCCCTCCCGAATGAACGGCCCCATAACACTGTTATACTGTTATATATATGGCATATTAAATTAGGAAAAATATATAGAATGAGAACAGCAACAGCAGAACTAATTTTGTCAGATACAACATATACGATACACTTGAAACCCTCATTCCACAGAACTATGGTTGCTCCTTGCTTCTAATTAGCAAATTTTCATATTTTGATATTATGGCAGAATATTTGCACTCTTATATAATTGTGTATGTCCTTGGTCCTTGTGAGTCACAATAAGAATGCTTAAAATACAGCTCGTGTTCAAAGTTGCTCATATTTACAAAGAATTCTTTTATAAGATGTCATTGTTCATTAAATTGAAGCATAAAAATCTATATTAAACTCTCGTCTTGGAAAAATGGCATTTTATCATTAAAAAGAATATATCCCTGAAGCTATTAAGCAATTTAATCTGATATCGCTGATTTAGCTTTCAATTAATATTTCAAGAAACTCGTTCAGTTCCTTTCTATTCCATCATTTTTACAAATATATATTTTTAATGGATTCATCTGCTTGCAAGAAAGGTGGCAAGTTTTGAAACATTTATTAAGTAATTGGTAACAACTCTGAGCATTTTGGAATATATAAGTTTTATCCAATACATATGACATTTAACATTGTCTTCTGTCATCTTTTATGAATTTTTGTTCTTCAACTATTGATACAGAAAAAAATCATCTGAAGAATTCCTAAATAAAAATCATAATATATACGATATTTTATCAAAAAGTAAAGTGTTCAAAACTTTCTTTCGATAATATCAGAGATTTAATCCTCACTTTAAAATTACATTTCATGACACAAGTGAATATTCTTTATGTCATTTGAAAAAAGAAGAATTTTTGCTGGAAATTGGATGGACCATTAAATGAACTTTCTTAGCATTTAAAGTATAAACTTCTTAATCGTATCTTGACCTTCTCTTTTTTCATTTTCTCTATATCCACTTTGTCAATTTCATCACTATACGAAATTCCATTTAGCAAATTGTGGCATTCAACCTTTTATGTTTGATGTCAAATAGATAGTTAATGTATCCTCGTGCACAACCATCATCATAATAAATTTTACCCTTATGTCAATGTTTAACCTTGAGAGTCTTTAAAAAAATGAATGAAATAAGGAAGATTTCTACGAATAAAGTTAACAAAGAAAAATTATAACATAAAATGAAATAGAATCCTGTATATACTTTTACTCATTATGCTGTTATTTCAGAACTAGTTACATATTCATATTTGTAGTAAGGCATCCAAATCTTATAACTAAATTATTTAAACTGACTCTTGAATTGATATATTTATGTCCAATTTTTTGAAGGTTTAGATTATTATACTTCTGACATACATCAATTTTTGTAACACTCCTGCTTTGTCACAATTTGACACGTAATTTTAATCAACCTCCTCTCCACTTCTTGAATTTCCGGTAACGGATCGTATTTTGATCTTGGCAAATTGTATTTTTTTCATAGTCCAGACAAAAAAACACAGATATTAACACTGATTGTCTTGAACTTTGTTTCTCGAAATGTTTTATTCAATCATCTCTTATATAATATTCGAAACTTTTAAGGGGGGTTGGATTTGTCTCTCAAAAATCCTAGCAAATTAAAAAAATCCAAAGAGATAGGAGGTTTAACTCCAAAAATCCTCCCTTGGCTACTCCCCAGAACATTGCACTATATAGATTTGAAAACGTATTCTGTTTAAAAACTTAACATCCCTTAATCCACAAAGATCTACATCAGAACTTGATAATTGTTGATCTAGCTTTTTGTTACTTAACGTCTAGGCGCCCTGCGAGAAATAAAAATACTTCCTTCCTATATTTATATAAATTATAAGAATCGAAAACGAACATCATTAATGGAAGATATTGTAGTAGCAGAATGAAAAAATCGATATGGGTGTAAAAAGAATTCTTCAGTAATTCCACTGGTGGCAGATAAAAGAATAGGAGGAAAATGAATTTACGGCTGCAATGCTTGTTGCAAAAAACTACATAAATAAAGTTTTTACCCGTTTTTACAATCTCCACATACATGTAGTGTAATGTAAAGTACAAAGAACAGTGTTTCTCAAACTATGTTCTACGACACGTCAGTGTTCTACAACACATCATTTCTATTTCTAATCAATTCCCTAATTTTCGATTAATTGTGAAATTTTCTCGAAATCCACCAAAAAATTTGAGAATTACTGACATAGAACATTGCAATTCTGTTCAATGTGTCATTATCTGAATCTCTATAACTCTTTTTTTGCAACTTTGTGCACTTAAATAATCCAAACAGATTTACATACATACCGAAGTAGTAACTGGAATGAAGTTTTTAATCCGAAAAAATGTTTATATGTATACACAAACAGACATGTATTCACACATAAATTTATTTATTCTAAAGAGTAAGTAATGGAAGAAAGATTTATGGCATGAAACCGTTTTTCAGAAACAAAAAAAATGAATATATAAAAATGTGCGCCTTATTTCACTTGCATATCTTTTACACAGTGAATATTAAGCACCACTCTATCGAACATTTATCCATTTTTCATTCATTCAGCAAGGATGAGCACAATAATCAAATATTGAGTGAGAAAAAATTTCCTTCCTTCTTTTTTTCTTGATCATTTTTTTTTCAATTTTCTTTCGTGTGCCAAATAAATAAAGCATTTTGAGCTTTCCTTTTCCGCTTGAATTAAATTGTTTCTTCTTCTTTCTCGTTTAAAAAAATATGATTTTTTTGCTATAGACTTCAATCAACACGAAAATGTCTTTTTTCATACATAATCAAAATTTCGTCTAGAAAATAACGTTAGCCATAGAGAAGATGAAAAACTGTGCCTATTATCAGAATATTTTTAACATGTTAGCCAATATTAAATTTATAAACATTGTTCTGTTGCCACGTCGATAAATTATTTACTGATTGATTATCTATTAAGAGTTATGCGAATATTATCTATCTACTGTGGCAACTTCAAAGCAAACTGTATAATAAATACATAAATGAATTGAGGAAATGTGAATAAATTGTGGGGAAATGAATAAGAATAAATGTTAGAGAAATGAAACACTAAGAGGCAAAAGTTGAAAATTATCACATCTGTCGCTAGACACACGACATCTATGGTCAATAAATGCTGATGATTTTCAATTCTTTTATAAAAATCTGATCTTTAAAATTGCAAGAAATAATTTTTCACAAAATAAGGCATCAGTTAAGACAAATTTCCAGATGATGTGATAAAATATGGGAAAAAATGTGCACCGAGACACTCAATTTAATTAAATTCTAAATTTGAAGAAAAGGTATCGAAATGTTTGATACACCAACAATCTACTTTACCACCCAGCGATAAAAGGAAATCGAAAAAAATTACATATAAGTACTTTCCGAAAAAAATAAATTTGGTATGAGGCCGTTCACTTATTACGTAACGCAAAAAATCGAATTTTTAGACCCCCAAACTGTCACAAATATTCAATCCCTCCTCCCTTTGTTACGTAACACATTAAAATGTTATTGAGAAAACAATAAAAAAAATTAAAATTTGAACGAAAATTTTTTAAAACCCTCAAGCTTCCAAGTCTTCAAAATTTGAAAGAAAATAAGTCTTTTAAAATTTATTTTAACAAAAAATACGAATTTATTATTATGCACTCATATTTTGGCTATATTTTATCGAAAATTTCGAAAAAAAAATAATTCATTAATTGAGAACGTAACAAATTTTTGAACAACTCCCCCCTCCCTATAACAAATTGTCACATTTTCTCAAACCCCCCTCCCCCCAAAAAAGCATTACGTAATAAGTGAACGGCCCCTATTCGGTAAATAAGTATTCGAAGAACTTCCCTTAATATCAAATTACTCAGCATTATAATTGGTAGACGATGATTTCTCAAAAGATCAATAAGGTATTATATTCATAAAAATCTCTATAGAGAGTTCCGTAACGTGAAATTAAAGCAAGAGTTAAAGTTTCACTTTTGGTATTATATCGTAATTTGAAACGATAAGCAATTTGTTGTAAATAACATGTTATTGCGTTATACAATGCAAGCTTCTATGCTTTCCCAAAGTTATCTCTTTTTATTCGTCTACCTTTAGTTTGTGCATAGAAAAACTTTAAAATTACAGAATGTAAAATTAGAAAAATTTTGCCAAAACAAATTTGTTATTTTCGAAAACAAAACAAAGTTTTTATTTCAAACGAATAACAGCAGGACGAGTCAGATGTCTCTTAATTGATGAATCGAAAACTTTCACAAGTGACAAACAATTTTCTCGAAACAAATAGGCACACAATCAAATGTATGTGTACATAAAAAAGCCAAATGAATGTTTTGGATATACTTCATATTAAATTCAACAGACGGATGCTAAAATTTAATTCTATATTTATAAGATTCAGACCAAGAAAGCTTTTGCTAAGATATACTCATTAATTCATTTTTCCACTTCTATTTGAGTGGAGTTAAGTAATTACATTAAACTGATGCTCAAAGAATAACGAGGATTAATGAGTCTGATTAGCTTAATCTTTCTTAAAATATGACAAAAGAAGATATCGTCGACGAACGGAAACAATAACCCCATTAAATTATTGAAAAATACTTGTCAAAAAAATTTAATAATGTTAAGCTTTCATCTTTGTAATTTGATCTTTAAATTAATTAGCTTCAATACATTAATTGTTATTATGTATCATTTGAGTTAACTATTCAGATCGAAAGTCATACTGATGATGCATCATAAATGAGTAATGAGAGTATGACGATATATTGAGGAGAAATATTTATTTTGAGGAAGCAGATTTTAATTATGAAATTTACAGGGCTCAATGCTGTTTATAATTCGCTAGGCTATCAACTAGTACTCATATGACACTAACATAGATTCCAGACAATGGAGAAATCGTTGCCATGTGATTACATTGTCTGTAATGTGCTGCTGGGATGTAGATTGCCAAATATTTTTCACAATGCAGGAAAATTCACGAAAATCAGAATTAATATTATTTAAATCAACTTTACTTCCGTTATTCACGCAATTTATCTGACACCGGAAAATGTTCAGATTTCGAAATACTTCCGACAACTGTGTTGCCTTTTAATCTTAAGATAATCATATTTTATTGTGATAGCTAGCAGTTATCACAGCATGAGTTGAGAACTTTCAATTGCTTGGATATGACATTATATTTCGCATCGGAAATGTAAACTATTTATTGATACAAATATCCTCGATCATGAAACTCGGTATTAAGGAATGATGACAAAATTTATTTGGATTTTTAGGATCTGAAAAATATCCGCGTGAAACCACAGAAAATAATGAAAAATGTAGGCTAGGAAAAAGGAAATCTAGGATTATGAATGGATTTAAAAGAAAATTGAAAAAAGCTCCTCTTAAAATTTCTATTTCTCCTCGTTGTAAGCTCTACAAAATGTACTCCTCTAAATTTATTGAGAATTTTAAATCAAAGTTAAACATATACATTAATAAACACTTACTGACTAAAACCTAACAAGTAAATGAAGATAATTATTACTATACCTTAAAACTCTATACATATTCTATTATAAAATGTATGTAATGAAAAATGATGTAAAATTTAAATTAAATAGAATGAGGCGAAATAAGAATAATAAAGAGATTATTATGAAAAAAATTGAATATTTTCAAGATCATGCTTTCGTCTTACAATTTAAAAAAAAAACTCATTTACAGTACAAGAAGAAGGAAAGAAGAAAACTCAAATTAAATTTTCATTTGACAATTTATTCCAAGAATCCCACACAAATATATTATCTCAAATCCATGATAATCGTAAATATCATACGACATTTCCAGTATTTTTTCTTCTTCCAAAGTATACTTTTCTCTCATCTCACATTAACTTTTCCAGTCAGTCAATGTGAATGAAAAGAAGGAAAAAATTCTCATAAGAAATATGAAAGTATGAAGAAGAAGAAGTCAATGGTTATGGAACTATCTTGATAGCATCGGTCTAATGTAAACACATTATCAATCATTGTACAAATCATCCAGTCATCAGTAATAAGTTAATTGAGACCAGTGTGAAAATACGAGTATTAAATTTCAGAAAAAATAATATTTAAACGGTAAGTACAGTTTAGCTCCTACATTGTTGACAATGAGTTATGATGACATTAAGTGGATAACAATTATAATGCAATTAAATGTTTTCTGCATTTAAAACGCAATCATAAATATTTACGATATTGCGTGCACCAGCTTGCTCATAAAATTTCATGTTGGGAGTCTTTTAGTTATGACGTCCATCAAAATTAGGATTTTTAAATCCCCTCTTCCTGTCACAACTTGCTTCTCTGTTATTTATTTATTTCAAGTTTCACACATCTCCATCCAGTATCCTTAATGATGAACGTCATAAGTGAATGACCCCTGAAAGATAAAATGTTTGATATTATTATGTACGAGAACTATTTTTGTGCATGAATAAATTTTAGATGAGGGATGAGGGATTTTAACCGATATATCTTGCCACGAAAAATTTTGGAAGTTGTGGCTTTCAATATGTTTGGTGTACTTTTGTGACAATTTAGTATATACAATATAAATAGCAATGAGTCCACATGATGACGACAATTCATCTTCTTGAATGTACTGTTCTCAAGCTCATTGGTTAGGGATCGTTCACAAATGTCATCTATATCCATCTCCCATTTCTGTCATAAAATGCTCATAGAAATTTATTAGCTTTATACTATCATCCATTTCTGAATGTTGAACGTCATAGGTGGACTATCCCTTAGAAATGTATGGCATTTTGGTGTTGGATCCATTCAGTGGCGTAGCCAGAACTTTTTTGGGGGGAGGGATGATGTGGAAAGTTTGTTTTTTAGTTCACAAACCTTATCAATTCTCTTAGGAAATCTCCCTGGCTACGCCACTGAATCCATTTATTTATTCAAATGTGCAATTCAAAAATGTGTTTGAAATATTTTCTTGGCTTCTCCTGTCAGAGTTTTGGCATGATTAAAACAATTTTAAACTTTTCAAATGAAATACGTGTCGTATCTCAAACACATTAAAAGGTGACAAGCTTTTGACCTCTTTTATGTAGGATGATGAAGCAGTAAAAAATTTAATAAAATGATTTTTCTGCCTTTGACGGTTCATATTGACAACAAATGAGTGATAAACATGAACAGATGAATAAAATTTTTCAATTTTATTGAGCACAAAATAGCTCTCCCATCAATAGTTTATTTATTTTCATCGCACGACACAAATTGTTGCTTCAATATGATTTTCCCCCACTCTTCGTCCTGTTCATCCGTAATCGAGTTGAATATTGATGGCATTTTCCTATTTGCTTCGCCTCCATCCTTCCTATTTATTTTATTAAATAGCGTGTCCCATTGAAATCATGTCATAGTGCCATTATTGTTCAGCGAAAAAAGCACTTTTTTCAAGCATGCATTTGAGAGAGTTGTAGGATAAAGAAAGAACCATAAAAATTAATTGCACATCACTTTATTTTATAGAGCGAGAAGCTATAATTATTATGGAAAAAAATCTAGTGTAAGAGCAAGGCTGTAAAAATTCAACACGCTTGAAAATGAAAAACTTTAATCAGGAAAATGTGCAGTACGAACGTAAAGAACGTTTAAAGTAAAGAACAGAACAAAGGAAAATAGCAAGAAGGAAAGGAAAAGTTTCTCGCGTTTATGTAGTTTCCCTTGGTTTTGAATTCAAACTTTCTTTTTATAATGTATATAATTTTAAATTTTTCCATTTCAATTTAAAGAAAATTAGTCATCCTTTCTTCAGATAACATACCATGCTCCTCAAGTAAATCACAAAAATTTTTCATAAAAGTGCCATCTCATTATAAGAATAATACTTTAAAATTAAGACCTTTCTTTGAAAGAAACGATTAGAAATCGATATGAGGATATTTCATTTTTAAATAATTCCTAAAATACTTACAGCCACTTACAGCAGGTTAAGGCGGATTCTTTGGATGAGTTGAATTCGAAAAAAATGAGCTTTTAAAATTTGAATTATCCAATGTCAATGATGTTTGACTCTAAAAATTTCATTTCATAAATATTGTTTACTTATAGAGTTTTGATAACCAAAAACAGTTGGAAATCATAAAATACTAATTAATCTTTATAATTGATCTATTGAGACGCCTTAATAACTGCAAATTATGTCAAAAATGGAAAATTTCTATTTTAAAAATTCTGTATTTTATCCTGGATTAGGAAGAAAAAAGCTTATTTATAACTCGATGACAAAACAAAATTTTTAAAGAATCGAAATACCTCTTTAATTAATGAATATTGACACAAACTAATGCCACAAAACATTAGATTTTAGTCTGTTTTATCTCTTAGTAGTGGTTATTAGACGTTAAAATATTCAGTTTCTTCTATTTTTCGATTCTTCGGATGTAAAAAAATGAAAATTCCGATTTCTGTCATCGAGTTATTGACCGAAGAATGAAAATAACTTAATTAATACAGAGTTTAAGGCGGATTCTTTGGATGAGTTGAATTCGAAAAAAATGAGCTTTTAAAATTTGAATTATCCAATGTCAATGATGTTTGACTCTAAAAATTTCATTTCATAAATATTGTTTACTTATAGAGTTTTGATAACCAAAAACAGTTGGAAATCATAAAATACTAATTAATCTTTATAATTGATCTATTGAGACGCCTTAATAACTGCAAATTATGTCAAAAATGGAAAATTTCTATTTTAAAAATTCTGTATTTTATCCTGGATTAGGAAGAAAAAAGCTTATTTATAACTCGATGACAAAACAAAATTTTTAAAGAATCGAAATACCTCTTTAATTAATGAATATTGACACAAACTAATGCCACAAAACATTAGATTTTAGTCTGTTTTATCTCTTAGTAGTGGTTATTAGACGTTAAAATATTCAGTTTCTTCTATTTTTCGATTCTTCGGATGTAAAAAAATGAAAATTCCGATTTCTGTCATCGAGTTATTGACCGAAGAATGAAAATAACTTAATTAATACAGAGTTTAAATGTCCGTAATTAAGTAAATACGATAGTTTTTCGATTAATACATCGATATAAATCATAAAATGAGAGCCTTCAATGGAAAAATTTAGTAAAACTTTGATTCTTTGATCAAAAATTTCAAAAACTCATCCAAAGAATCCGCCTTAAATGTCCGTAATTAAGTAAATACGATAGTTTTTCGATTAATACATCGATATAAATCATAAAATGAGAGCCTTCAATGGAAAAATTTAGTAAAACTTTGATTCTTTGATCAAAAATTTCAAAAACTCATCCAAAGAATCCGCCTTAAACACTTACCTATATTTAACTACAAACCACAGCATTAAATATATTTTCAATTAAGGATCATACCTCAATTGTCATCGTTGATTTAAAAAAATATCTGGAGATGAGCCAAAAATCAACAAATAGTATCTGACGTGTCTTAATAATTTATTAACAACTTTTGAAAGGGATGAAAAGTTATAATCAAAAGCTTTCGGAGTTTTTAAAATTAACGGACTTTTAAAATTTAAAATTCAAGTTGATTGCCCCCACAAAAGCGTTGGTTTAGCGCATTTTATTGTAACATTCGTTTGTTTACATAGAAACAAGAAAAAATATAAATTATTAAATTAATAATTTTAAGGTAGAAGTGGGTTGAAAATGGGGACGAATATATCGCAATTAGAGAGAGATATTGGATCTGATTTCCCGGCCAATGAACATTACTTCGGATTAGTGAATGTAAATATAGAATAGACGAAAAATTGCATTGTTTTGACTAATCGATTATTTTTTCCGATTTTTTCTTCCGAAGTTTGGTAATACTTGTTATAGTAACTCCGTATTACAAGCACTGTATTTTTGTAAGCCGTTTAGAGACAAAGTACTTGAGTACAAGCTGAAAAACAAAAGGAATAAAGAGACTTTACTGACTTGTCTAGCTGATTTGTAAGTTCTCATACATAACATTCGAAACATCCAGTGACAATTCAATTAATTCGACCTCATTTACAATTTTACATTTTGTTTTAGATTTTACTCAATTGCAACACAAAAGAAGAAGGTCGGTTCTATCGCACCGAAGAAATTTATAGCACGTCTAAGAAAGGAGAAAGAAGAGTTTGACAACTATATGCAGGTAGTGACATAAGATCCATTAAAAAATTTAGAGTCGTGATTTTCATGAATTATATCATTTTGCAGCAAGATGCACACGAGTTCCTTAATTTCCTCATAAATCATATAAATGAAATAATCCTAGCGGAGAGAAATCAGGGAAAAATCAAAGCATCTACAGCAGGTGTCACAATCACAGACAACGGAACCATAACAAACAATAATAATTCATCCAATACAGCAACAACAGAGCCAACGTGGGTACACGAAATATTCCAAGGTGTCCTCACCAGTGAAACTCGATGCCTAAATTGTGAAACAATCAGTAGCAAGGATGAAAATTTCTTCGATCTGCAAGTTGATGTTGATCAAAATACATCAATCACGCACTGTCTAAGATGCTTTAGCAACACAGAAACATTGTGTAGTGATAATAAATTTAAGTGTGATAATTGTTGCTCTTATCAAGAGGCTCAAAAAAGAATGCGCGTTAAAAAGTTGCCAATGATACTTGCACTTCATTTAAAAAGATTTAAATACATGGAACAGTATAATCGCCATATTAAAGTGTCTCATCGTGTTGTCTTTCCTCTAGAACTTCGGTTATTCAATACAGTAAGTAAAATATTTCTCAAAATTTGGATGAAATTTGATTGACAATTTATTATTAACTTTCAGTCGGATGATGCTGTAAATCCAGACAGGATGTACGATTTAACGGCTGTCGTCATACATTGCGGTTCGAACACAAACAGAGGTCATTATATTAGCATTGTGAAAAGTCATGGTTTTTGGCTGTTGTTCGATGACGACATGGTCGATAAAATTGATGCTAGTGCAATAGAGGACTTTTATGGCTTAACTTCAGACATTCAAAAGTCATCTGAGACAGGATATTTGCTGTTTTATCAGTCACGTGATGCTGAGAAGTAATCAACACAATTTTATGCATTATAAATCAAAATAAATTTGAGTAACACAAATTAATTGGACAATCTATTGAGAGCTAGTGATATCGAGATGATATAGATATTGCTTAAGAGCACATCATGAAGAGTTAGGTTTGAGAATGTGTCGTACGGTAGACTGTATGACTATACCTGGATGGTTAAATATGACAGATCTTCAACTGCGTCAAATGAGTATACGCCTTAAGTCCATGGATTGGATTTCCATCGAGTCTATTTTATTTTCTTATAGTCAACTCGTGCATCTAGTAAAATTTTCAAATACAAACATGCAATTTTCTGGAAATTTCTCTACACCGTGTAAAATTCTTATTCATCAAAATACTTCTCGATATCAAACGCTAATTCTCACAGCTTTTGTGTTGCTCATATTTCCATTTTGTGAGGAAAAATGCAAATTTCCTTTAAATTGATTTAAATTATGTAAACTAAAAATTATTCTTAAATTAAACTACTTTAATAAAATATTATTTAAACATGTGAAACATTTCATGAGAAATACTAAATGCATTGTATAGGTATCAATTTATGGAATGGAGTTATTAGCTTTGTGTTTCAGTTTAATGAAATTGTCATAGGATCGTGGTAAGTCCAATACACCCAAAAAAAAATATTTCCTTCCTCAGCCATGTGTTAATTGTCTTCTATTGTATTAACTTTCAAATTTATTAATAATTTAGCAAAAATTAACTTTCCGTTATGCAGTTATGTTAGTTGCCAAAAGCATAAAAACACCTTCAACGGTTTTTAAAATTTCAAATTTTTGCAGGGGAAACACTTCGCTTAGAAAAACAATCAAAATTTAAATTTTAAGAATCCTAAAAATATCTCTTATTATTGATGTCTATGCTACTTAAAGGCATAAAGTAGCATCAATATAAGCCCATCTTAATGTTTAAGCAAAGAGATTGGCGATAAACTATTGGATTGTGAAGATTATTAAGAAACAAATTTTATGTGTTTTGATTGTGTTAGTGAATATTAAATTCAAAAAAATTTTTCCGTTGAGCAAAATTCCCAATAAAAACGTCGAGGCCCTAATAATATTTTTATCCAGCATTACATAAAATTCATTTCATAAAACGACCGTTACAGAAAAATTCAAATAATTAAAAATTATTTATCCGTTAAAAAATAAAACTGGATTTTGTCAGAGGTCGAAGTCGATTAAGTCACTTCACTTCACTTCACTAAAATTTCAGTCGGTTTGAAGTCGACTCGAGTGAACCGTTAAAAAACGTGTTCACTCGAGTCGACTTCAAACCGACTGAAATTTTAGTGAACTAAAGCCGACTTCACTTCACCGACTTCGACCTCTGTTTGTTCCTTCTTTAATAGCATAATTTGCCAAAAAACCTGACAATATGAAGCAAACACTGGCTTGAACATCACGACTTGACAACGTTGAGCCGCCATTACGATGGTTGGAACGAGAAAATTCTCCAGCTTGTTCAGCCAATCTCTCGAAGAAGTCAGTAATGAAGCTATTCATGATTCTCATTGCTTTTGTTGAAATTCCAGTGTTTGGATGAACTTGACGTAATACCTTGAAAATGTAGCTTGCGAACGAGTCATTTCGCTTTTGTCGACGACGAGTCCTTTGAACAACAACTTCCTTTCCTTTTGGAACCTTAACCTTCAATTTTTCTTTATTTTTTGCCATTTTGGAGAAAGTTTTTGTTCCATCTTATTACTATAAATACTCAAATCTTAATGAAATTTTTCATCTAAATGTATCCTTTATATAGGGATGGTAACAAAAAGGGTGTGAACGAAATACTTTATATGGAAAAAATGTGCTTTTTAAAAAAAAGACTGGTAAGGAAATATTTTAAAAATTTAAAGAAAGTCCTCGTGTTATAGATCGAGGGACTTCAGCGCATTTTTGTGTTAGCGATCAGTATTTGATTAGCAAAGTACTGCGTATTAAATAAGTCAATCATGAATATTTTGTGACTTAAATAAATTCGACGGCTCGATAACGGTTTTTTGGCATTCAAATTTTCTAACGGTCAAAATATATTTGAAAATTTCCCGCGTAAATGCACTTGAAAATCATTAATTATAGTATAATTAACAATTTTGCGGAGAATTTCCCTATTTTAAGATGGTTTGTCATTTAACGGTTTTTTAGAATTCAAATTTTCTAACGGTCAAAATATATTTGAATATTTCCCGCTCTTTTAATGCACTTGAAAGTCATTAATTATAGTATAATTAGCAATTTGCGCGGTGAATTTTCATATAATAATATGGTTTGACTTTTAACGGTTTTTTGACATTCAAATTTTCTAACGGTCAAAATATATTTGAAAATTCCCCGCGTAAATGCACTTGAAAATCATTAATTATAGTATAATTAACAACTTTGCGGTGAACTTTCATATTTTAAAATGGTTTGTCATTTAACGGTTTTTTGAATTTCAAATTTTCTAACGGCCAAAAAATATTTGAAATTATAGAGGTAATGTTGAAATTATAGAGGTAAACATTTTGACAGGTTACACCGTATTAAAAACAAAAAATCATTAATTATAGTATTTAGCGATGGTTTTGAGATTTTTAACTGTCCGGGGGGCCAATAACTCGATGGCACGGAGCTAATGCAAAAAACTAGAGCTCTCTACGATGTCTGGTTAAAAAGTTTTTCGTGTGTTCCGACCGAACAGCCAGCCAGCCGAACAAAGTGCATTATTAAGCTACCTTTTTAAAACAAGTTTCAAAAATGCGCTAAAAATGGAGTTTTTAGTTTAGGTTGTTAATTATGTAGGTTTTTATTTATTATTTAGCTAATGTTTCAGCACCATACGTTCAACGTTATAGACGCAACACCGCACGTATCATTCCTCATTTATACTTTCAGAACTTGGTTCGTTTAGTGGCATCACAATTTGATCCGGTACCTACATTTACAGCTTCAGGATTAACTGTGATGCATGAGGCCGCTGATTATTTTCTAACCATCTTATTTGAAGAGGCTGTTGAAATGTATTTCATTAATTAAAATAAGCAATAAAAAAATAAAATTTATATAAAATACTACATTTTTTTTCCTCAATAATAATTTTCAGAACTTAAAAAATAATAATAAATAATTTTCAGATGATGTTTCATAGTTAGCAGTGAAAATAATTGGACAATAAAAAATGTATTGGGAGTGAGGGTATTATTCTAATTATAGTTTAAGAAAGTTCCTTAATATAAAATAATATTTGAACATTTGTTTTTATCAAGTTTTGAAATTTATGAAAATAATTAGAAAAATATGGTATATTTTGGATCAATTAAGATCGACTCTTTTTAGAAATGGGAAAACAGCATTTTCTACATTTTAAATCATATTTCTGAAGCTTTGAAGTTTTATATAAAGTGTTTGGTATCATTGTAAAGGTCTTATTTTTGGCTATTCAAAGCTAAAAGAAGATTTTCAAAAAAGTTATACTGTTAAACAAGGGGGAACCTCGAAAGTTGGTCAAAAACATACTATATACTATATGCATTTTAAGTTTTATGATTGTTTCTTATTGAGTAAGGTACACACTAAAAACCAGCGTAAACACAATTGAATTTGAACTTCACATTGAAAAGATATGAATTTTCAAATTTTTTAGATATGAATTTAAAGATTTTTGTTCATAACTTTTCACAAATAAAACGGATCGACGTTTGCTTTCGGTATTAAGCTTTTACAACTTCAAAATTTGATTACATTTTATCTCTAATAAGCAAAAATTCCATACGAAATTTTCTTTCAAATTGGAAAAAGCAGGATTAAAAAACGTTAAAATCAGCTCAAACATTTCATGTCGGGACAAAAAAAAGATAGAAAAGCTATATATCGACCAATTCTCAACCAATTTCAAAGATTCTCGTTTTTAACTGTTAGTTAATGTGTTTGCAGATAGCTTTTTAAACATTAAAAATATTAAAATGTTTGTGAACATAACTATAGAAAACTTGATATAAATAATATTTTGTTTTTCCATTTTAATTTTTATTGGAATACTTACATTGACAATTTAAACTTTTTTGAACATGAATTTTAGTGCAAATAATATTCAAAAATTTTGCTATTTTGGCTGTGAAAAACAAATTGAAAAAATATGACGAATTTTAGAATTTTTAAACCTTAAAAAAACTTGCCTCGTGATTTTTCCAAACAGATCCTAATGTTTTCGAAACTTAAAATTAATTTATCACAAGGCTCAGACACTCCAAAAATATTGTAAGTATTGTACAAATACTTCACAATTCGTATGTAAGTATTGTACATATATATGTTGGAAACATAATCATATAAAAACTTTAAAAAGGAAACAAAGATTGACATTTAGTTCTGGTTTTTTTCACAGGACTGTACTTTTTTTTATTTTGTCCTTTGCCTTGTTTTAATCTGTAAATGCCCTAGTTTTTGAAATGCAAAACATTAAAGATCTGTTTTTCTCTGTCCAGAAAACAATCATTACCATAACCTTATGCATAAAACCTAAGTTATGTAATTTTAAGAGAAAAAAATATTAAGAAAGAAAAAAGTTTTATTTTTAAGTCATGGATTCGAATCCATGTAGAGAAGTAATGTTTAAAATTTTTATCCTTTTTAAAATTTTTTTGCAATTAGAAAGAATAAGTAACAAAATTTAATAAGATATTTTGAAAAAAAATATATAATCACACCTGAAACAGTTAGTTTTCTTGTCTTTGTTATAAATTTATAATCTTAACAAAAAATTTAAAGAAAGTCCTCGTGTTATAGATCGAGGGACTTCAGCGCATTTTTGTGTTAGCGATCAGTATTTGATTAGTAAAGTACTGCGTATTAAATAAGTCAATCATGAATATTTTGTGACTTAAATAAATTCGACGACTCGATAACGGTTTTTTGGCATTCAAATTTTCTAACGATCAAAATATATTTGAAAATTTCCCGCGTAAATACACTTGAAAATCATTAATTATAGTATAATTAACAATTTTGCGGTGAATTTTCATATTTTAAAATGGTTTGTCATTTAACGGTTTTTTGAAATTCAAATTTTGTAACGGTCAAAATATATTTGAAAATTTCTCGCGTAAATGCACTTGAAAATCATTAATTATAGTATAATTAACAATTTTGCGGTGAATTTTCATATTTTAAAATGGTTTGTCATTTAACGGTTTTTTGAAATTCAAATTTTCTAACGGTCAAAATATATTTGAAAATTTCCCGCGTAAATGCACTTGAAAATCATTAATTATAGTATAATTAACAATTTTGCGGTGAATTTTCATATAATAAAATGTTTTGTCATTTAACGGTTTTTTGAAATTCAAATTTTCTAACGGTCAAAAAATATTTGAAAATTTCTCGCGTAAATGCACTTGAAAATCATTAATTATAGTATAATTAACAATTTGCACGGTGAATTTTCATATCATAAAATGTTTTGTCATTTAACGGTTTTTTGAAATTCAAATTTTCTAACGGCTAAAAAAAATTTGAAATTATAGAGGTAATGGTGAAATTATAGAGGTAAAATGAAATTTTGACAGGTTACACCGTATTAAAAACAAAAAATCATTAATTATAGTATTTAACGATGGTTTTGAGATTTTTAAATGTCCGGGGGGCCAATAACTCGATGGCACGGAGCTAATGCAAAAAACTAGAGCTTTCTACGATGTCTGGTTAAAAAGTTTTTCATTGGAGCCGAACGAACGAACGAACGAGCGAACAAAGTGCATTATTAAGCTACCTTTTCGAAACAAGTTTCAAAAATGCGCTAAAAATACACAATCTAAATAACGTTATCTAATTGTAAAAAAAATATCAAAAGAAGTAAATAAATAAAATCGTTTGTCAATAACACTAATTTTAGTTTTCTTGTTACTACTAAATGCACTAGATTTAAAATAATTTACTATATAAAAAAATATTTTTTTAAAAAAAACCACGTTTTTTCCGTGGACTAAAAAGTAGAAAATAACTTTTATTTTATATTTGTCAGAAATTAATTGTAAATTTTCAGATTTTATTTTAAAAATTTTATCCTCTTCCATGAATTCATGATCGTCTATGAATTGCGAATACGTACACTTCAAAATTATCGTATAGTTCGACTACTAAAAACGTGGGCGCATTTTATAAGAAGTTATAAATTTAATCAGGGTTTCAAATTTACTAAATTTCAATTGAGAAATTCTGCATTACTGTATAGTATAGAAATTTCTTAAGTTACTTCATATAAAATGCTCCCACGTTTTTAGTAGTCGAACTATACGATAATTTTGAAGTGTACGTATTCGCAATTCATAGACGATCATGAATTCATGGAAGAGGATAAAATTTTTAAAATAAAATCTGAAAATTTACAATTAATTTCTGACAAATATAAAATAAAAGTTATTTTCTACTTTTTAGTCCACGGAAAAAACGTGGTTTTTTTTAAAAAAATATTTTTTTATATAGTAAATTATTTTCTACTTTTTAGTCTTTCGATGATGCTGTTGAATAAAATTCTAACATTTCTTAAGATTTATTTATGATCAAAGTAATCATTGAGATTCTTTGAAGTTATTGTTGAATAATTGATGAAATTGAAATACAGCTCACTATTAAAGTTGTTGCTACATTTTTCAGATACCATAAATATAACTTTTAGACTAAAAATCAAATATTTTACTAATTTGTTCATATGATTGATAATAAGTTGACAGATTATAGATCACAGTAGTGTTGGACTCCACTTCGCTCCGCTTCGTTCGTCCAACTGTTATAGATCACAGTAGTGTTGGACTCCACTTCGCTCCGCTTCGTTCGTCCAACTGTTATAGATCACAGTAGTGTTGGACTCCACTTCGCTCCGCTTCGTTCGTCCAACTGTTATAGATCACAGTAGTGTTGGACTCCACTTCGCTCCGCTTCGTTCGTCCAACTGTTATAGATCACAGTAGTGTTGGACTCCACTTCGCTCCGCTTCGTTCGTCCAACTGTTATAGATCACAGTAGTGTTGGACTCCACTTCGCTTCGCTTCGTTCGTCCTACTGTTATAGATCACAGTAGTGTTGGACTCCACTTCGCTCCGCTTCGTTCGTCCAACTGTTATAGATCACAGTAGTGTTGGACTCCACTTCGCTTCGCTTCGTTCGTCCAACTGTTATAGATCACAGTAGTGTTGGACTCCACTTCGCTCCGCTTCGTTCGTCCAACTGTTATAGATCACAGTAGTGTTGGACTCCACTTCGCTCCGCTTCGTTCGTCCAACTGTTATAGATCACAGTAGTGTTGGACTCCACTTCGCTCCGCTTCGTTCGTCCAACTGTTATAGATCACAGTAGTGTTGGACTCCACTTCGCTCCGCTTCGTTCGTCCAACTGTTATAGATCACAGTAGTGTTGGACTCCACTTCGCTTCGCTTCGTTCGTCCTACTGTTATAGATCACAGTAGTGTTGGACTCCACTTCGCTCCGCTTCGTTCGTCCAACTGTTATAGATCACAGTAGTGTTGGACTCCACTTCGCTTCGCTTCGTTCGTCCAACTGTTATAGATCACAGTAGTGTTGGACTCCACTTCGCTCCGCTTCGTTCGTCCAACTGTTATAGATCACAGTAGTGTTGGACTCCACTTCGCTCCGCTTCGTTCGTCCAACTGTTATAGATCACAGTAGTGTTGGACTCCACTTCGCTCCGCTTCGTTCGTCCAACTGTTATAGATCACAGTAGTGTTGGACTCCACTTCGCTCCGCTTCGTTCGTCCAACTGTTATAGATCACAGTAGTGTTGGACTCCACTTCGCTCCGCTTCGTTCGTCCAACTGTTATAGATCACAGTAGTGTTGGACTCCACTTCGCTTCGCTTCGTTCGTCCAACTGTTATAGATCACAGTAGTGTTGGACTCCACTTCGCTCCGCTTCGTTCGTCCAACTGTTATAGATCACAGTAGTGTTGGACTCCACTTCGCTCCGCTTCGTTCGTCCAACTGTTATAGATCACAGTAGTGTTGGACTCCACTTCGCTTCGCTTCGTTCGTCCAACTGTTATAGATCACAGTAGTGTTGGACTCCACTTCGCTCCGCTTCGTTCGTCCAACTGTTATAGATCACAGTAGTGTTGGACTCCACTTCGCTTCGCTTCGTTCGTCCAACTGTTATAGATCACAGTAGTGTTGGACTCCACTTCGCTCCGCTTCGTTCGTCCAACTGTTATGGATCACAGTAGTGTTGGACTTCACTTCGCTCCGCTTCGTTCGTCCAACTGTTATAGATCACAGGGGTTAACTCAAAATTTTCTCACATATCCGCAGTCTTCTAAGGACTTTGGAAAATTTTCACGCCTTCACTCACTACGCTACGTTCAGGCCGTAAAAATTTGTGAGCTACACTCAACTTAGTTCAAACTACGTTCGAACTTTTATATTCGAGCTCCGCTCGAACTATTATTACTCAAATCACCAACACTTTCTCACATATCCGCAGTCTTCTAAGGACTTTGGAAAATTTTCACGCCTTCACTCGCTACGCTACGTTCAGGACGTAAAAATTTGTGAGCTACGCTCAACTTAGTTCGAACTATGTTCGAACTTTTATATTCGAGCTCCGCTCGAACTATTATTACTCAAATCACCAACACTTTCTCACATATCCGCAGTCTTCTAAGGACTTTGGAAAATTTTCACGCCTTCACTCGCTACGCTACGTTCAGGACGTAAAAATTTGTGAGCTACGCTCAACTTAGTTCGAACTACGTTCGAACTTTTATATTCGAGCTCCGCTCGAACTATTATTACTCAAATCACCAACACTTTCTCACATATCCGCAGTCTTCTAAGGACTTTGGAAAATTTTCACGCCTTCACTCGCTACGCTACGTTCAGGACGTAAAAATTTGTGAGCTACGCTCAACTTAGTTCGAACTGCGTTCGAACTTTTATATTCGAGTTCCGCTCGAACTATTATTACTCAAATCACCAACACTTTCTCACATATCCGCAGTCTTCTAAGGACTTTGGAAAATTTTCACGCCTTCACTCGCTACGCTACGTTCAGGACGTGAAAATTTGTGAGCTACGCTCAACTTAGTTCGAACTGCGTTCGAACTTTTATATTCGAGCTCCGCTCGAACTATTATTACTCAAATCACCAACACTTTCTCACATATCCGCAGTCTTCTAAGGACTTTGGAAAATTTTCACGCCTTCACTCGCTACGCTACGTTCAGGACGTAAAAATTTGTGAGCTACGCTCAACTTAGTTCGAACTGCGTTCGAACTTTTATATTCGAGCTCCGCTCGAACTATTATTACTCAAATCACCAACACTTTCTCACATATCCGCAGTCTTCTAAGGACTTTGGAAAATTTTCACGCCTTCACTCGCTACGCTACGTTCAGGACGTAAAAATTTGTGAGCTACGCTCAACTTAGTTCGAACTGCGTTCGAACTTTTATATTCGAGCTCCGCTCGAACTATTATTACTCAAATCACCAACACTTTCTCACATATCCGCAGTCTTCTAAGGACTTTGGAAAATTTTCACGCCTTCACTCGCTACGCTACGTTCAGGACGTAAAAATTTGTGAGCTACGCTCAACTTAGTTCGAACTACGTTCGAACTTTTATATTCGAGCTCCGCTCGAACTATTATTACTCAAATCACCAACACTTTCTCACATATCCGCAGTCTTCAAAGGACTTTGGAAAATTTTCACGCCTTCACTCGCTACGCTACGTTCAGGACGTAAAAATTTGTGAGCTACGCTCAACTTAGTTCGAACTGCGTTCGAACTTTTATATTCGAGCTCCGCTCGAACTATTATTACTTAAATCACCAACACTTTCTCACATATCCGCAGTCTTCTAAGGACTTTGGAAATTTTGTGAGCTACGCTCAACCTAGTCCGAATTGTTATGTCTAAACTTCGTTTAAACTTTTATGTTAAAATTTCGCTTGTAGTTAGTGTTAATCTAATATGCATTATGGTCCCACCACCTAACAATTCCATGAATTCTGCTTTCTCGACTTTTTTACTCGTACTTGTTGATCAATAACAATGATTTCACTTGCACAGCTTTGTGATATATGTTCATTGTTACATATCACGAAATGCAAAAACCCAAGAAAAATTTTCACACACTCTCTACCCAAAACAATTTCATTTCTCACAGCCGTACTCTGTTTTGTCCCCAAAAATATATTCACCGATATCTACCTATGAAACGATTTGCATGTATTTACACACTATTTTGAGCCAAACTGTTGTACGACTATAGATTTTAGTGACAAAAATATACGTATTAAGAAAGATTTTTGCTCTTGTGAAGTATATCGACATTTCATACAAAAAATCAAAATTCACTCTTTTTTGTACTTTTTTTCTGTTTTATGACTTATAAAAATATAAAAATGCAAAAGTAAATCATGGAACATCGTAAAGCATCAAAAAAGTGTAAAAAAGAATCAAAAAAGTTCAAAAAAGTTTTTTGTCATTGGTGAGATTTGAACCCATGACATTTCGGAAAAATCAAATTTTCTCAAAGAATGTCCATGAGAAAATGACATCATTGATATTGGATTATTTTCTCATATAGAAATTCATAAATTAAATTATACTATAATTAAGCATTTTTGTGATTCCAAAATGCTAAAAGAATGTATTGTCATCGAGAATACACATGTACAAAAAATTTCAGCTCGATTGGAGCAGTGGAAGTGGTCGAAAAATGGATTGCAAAATTTGACCTCGACAATCAAACAAACAGACAAGAAAGCAAGTTAAGAAAAACGTGGTAAAAAACGTGGTAAAAACTAATCGATTGTCCATTAATTTTAGTAAGAAGGAACAACCTAAGGGGTCGTTCACTTATGACGTCCGTCAAAAAGCATGATTTTTAGACCCCCCTCCCCCCTCGGTCACAAAATTTTCATACAAAAATTTTTCTTTTGTATGGAACTGTCACACAGCGTCAGACCCCCCTCCCCCCCTAAATGTTGGACGTCATAAGTGAACGACCCCTAAGGAGGAATTTCAATTCCTGTATTGAGAATTCTCAATACCGTAATGTCACATCACTAAACTTAAGGATTGTTTAAGAACAAGATACAGAAGCAAACTTTTTCGTTTACAGGTAATCAAGAAGAAGAATAGGTTTATTTGTTTGACTTAATCGAATACAAAAATGAATATAATTTAGCCTGTCCTGGCCTTAAATTAAATAGAACAATGAGAGATTTGGATAAACTTGAAATGACAATATAAGTGATTTGAAGGAAAAAAAATGAGAAAAAAATCCTTACATGAGAAAAAAAAAAGAAAATTAAGATAAAGAATATAATAATTAATTAATTAGTAAGTAAATTACAGGTAATCAAAAAAAAAATAAGAGTTCAATATTAAGTACGGGAATCCAGCTTATCGTAACTAGTTCATTTATTTATTTCGGTTTTAAAAAATCTTTCTTCATAAATGGAGTTTGGTCTTGAAGAAGACCGAAATTAAAGCTTAAATTTATTCTTTCATCATTCTGTCCCACTCATCATCATCTACTTCACATCTCTGGCCACATTCCAATAATTCCGGTGTTGTTATGTGTGGGCTCTGCTGTAATTGTTGTGGAATTAAAATTGTTGGTCTTTCATGTAAAGTTTCATCATTAATTGTGGGCACAAAATCGTTATCCAATAGTGAATCGTTATCAGATGATGTGGACGAATCGGACAGTACTATAACATGAGATGTATCACGAGACGTTGATGGTTGAGGAGTTGGTACAGAACTTGGTATGGAGACAAGAGACGTCATTGCACGAGTCGTTGTGGTAAAAACCTTTTGTTTCTTTGATGGTGTTGGCTGCTGCTTACAATCATTATTGTTCTTAATCTCTCGCTTATTGGTCCAAACGAACTCTGTACGTGAGCAACGAAAATAAACATAATAATCGTCAACCTTTGTATTCTCAAGAGTTTTGTTGGGCTTGTTTATGGACTGTTTGTTCATACGATAACCGAAGCGTGTGTAATACTTTCCACCACTAGTTTGAGTGTGGGTCTGTAGCAAAAATTCAAACATCAGTGCGTCGAACTTGTTCCAACATTTGAACAATATGCAGTCATTAAACTCAATATACTCGGTTAATTCTTCTTTGATGTCATAAATTTTTTGGTTAAGGTCATAGCTATTAAACCTTTTTTTTATGTCTCCAGTCTGTCCTATGATACCAAGACAAGGTTTTGGATACTTGGTAAATAATGACTCAAGCTGATTTATAGTGTTCTCTTCTATGTATGCCATCATTTCTGGTTCAGTCCACTGCTTCCCTTTATCCTCTTCTGCTGGTGGTGTAACTTTGTCAGTCTTTGGTTTACTTCCATCACATGACTCGTAGTGTCTTCTTGCCAATGAGTAAACAGAAAAGTCGTCACCACACTTTGAACACGGATATCTGTAGCGATAGTATGATAACACATGACGACTGAATGGAAATCCTCCTTTCTTGAAGACCATCTGGCATTTAGAACAAACCAGTGAACCTTTTGGTTACTGATCTTTAATTTTCTCGAGGCCTTGCTGAAGTAGAATCCTTTCATCTGGGTAATCGCTTCGTATATAGCAATTACCATTATTAGCGTGACTTTTTAACGTCCTGTACGAATTTAAGTTGTTTAAGCATCTCGCGCACTTAAATTTCTCATAAGTAGCCCGGTCAAAGTGTGATAGGTAGTGACGTCTCATTTTATGTGCTGCATCAAATGTACATTTGCAACCGTCAAAATGGCATTCAGTTGCATTAAAGGGCTGCTCATTTAAATCAACGTATCTGTCGTAGAATGCTTTACAGTATGTTGCTTCTGGGTCGAAAACTGTGATAATCGGGCCTTTTGGTTCTATTTTCTTATATTTTGGTTGTTCGTTAGGTGGTGGTGGCTGGTATCGGGGAAATTTGACTAGCTGCTGAATTTCGCTATCGGTCATTTCTAAATAAATTAAAATGTCGTGTTAGAGGGTGTGACTCCATTATTTATAGGCATTAATTATTATATTATGATATTTTGAATAAATTCATGACTGACGTCATTGGAAAAGTCTAGTCTAAGTTTTTGTCTTAATTTATAAGTATTTGTGAAGAAAAGTTCTATTATTAATGTTTTATATGACTGAACTCAACTATATCTACGAGAAGATTATCAAATTAGGTTGAAATATCAAGTAGTTTATTAATTAATGACACTTTTTGCTCAATCAATAACCAAAACAATTAAAAATAATTTAAATCGAGTTCTAAACATCAAAATCATTTACTGTGCAAGTGAAGTAATAAGGATCTAATAAATGGACAAGTGATAATTAAAGTGAGATTGAAAAATCATCATACAAAGGCTTATTGAAGTCATAAATATAATTCTGATTTTAAAAAGAAAGGGGAAAAGAGTAAGAAGTAAATCTCTCTCTGTCACGCTTTCTGTGGTGAATTTTTTCGAGCTGTGGTGAAATATTTCAAATTCAAATTTAACGACTTTTGATGTACATGCAAAACATAAGTTAATCAATTAAGAGCTGAATAAAGTTACTTAAATATTTATTAGCTAAGGAGTAATTAAAGTAAGCATTAATTTGAATTATATCGGCTTTTGAAGTTCCAAAATGTCCAGTCCACCTTTTGTGTCCAGTCCACCTTTTGTAAAAAGATCATCCAAAACAGTGAGATCTCCAGTCATGACTGAGAATGCTAAGAATAAAACTCAGTCCAAGGAAGAACAGGAACGTCTGAAAAAAAGAAAACATGAACATGTTAGCGATGATGAAGATGATGATATTCAAAATGATGTAATTTCAAATGCGGAAAAGCGTATATGTGAATTGATTAACAAGAAAAGCATCGAAGACAGTAATGAGCGTAAAATGATCAAGGACGAATTGGCAAGCGAATTGGCTGAACAAAACAGCAAACTAATTAATAATTTGTACCAGGAAAAAATTGAAAAGTGTATGGAAATCGATGGAATTCAAAAGAAATTGATTGATGAATGTAAAGATCTTAAAAAGCTGGCTGTGGAAACAATTGAATCATTCAAAATTAAAATTAATGAGATTGACATAGAAAGGGTCACTAAGAAGGAAATACCGATCACTCAGGCAAATGGCATAACGATGCATAAATCCATACTCTCTGTTCACTTCAAGGATTTTGAAAACAAGTTAAGAGTAATGAGAACAAAAAGAAATATTAAAGATGATCGTGAGATCTACTTCAATCCTTCATTCACCCATATTAATCGCACATTAATGCAGAATATAAAGAAGATAGCAAAAAAAAGGTGATCTCAAAGTTTTCTTCAAGAATAGGAAAGTTCATGTCGAAAGAAAGGATAAAAAACTAATGACAGTGGAAAATGATAACGACATGTCAAAACTGGAAAAGTATGTCAATGAACTAGCAAAGTCTAATGATAACCATTTGTCTACAGTTGACCCTAACTAGCAACTAGCTCAATCCCCTCTAGTAAGCAAATTAAATCAGGAACAAAACATCTTCTAAAAATCAGTTAAAGACTTCAATCAAGGAATTTCATTCGGTAAAGGAATCACTATCTTACAGCTAAATGTGCGTGGAATAAACAATTTTCATAAATTCAACAAAATAAAAATTCTATTGTCTAAAATTTCATGTAAAATTGATTTTATTGTATTTGGCGAGACCAAGCTCATTAGCTATTAGCTATTATAGACCTCCAAAAAATGAAAATTTTAAAGATTTTATATCTGACCTGGAAAATGAGTTATCCTGCAACGAAGAAAACAAAATCATTACGGGTGATATAAATAAAGACATCAAAGAAATTTATAACGAGTCAAAGTTGTACTTAAATATACTAGCCACTTATGATATGAAAATTCTGAACAATTCAATCACTCGTAATATTAGTCAAAAAACAATCGATCATTTTATAAGCAATATGGAATGGGACAATACTTTTAATCACACAGTATGTGTAGATAATGAAATAAGCGATCACAACCTAATTATAACTAACATTCGTAATATGAAAACATCTACAAAAAAAATTATTAAAGAGTTCAAAAGAACAAATTATGCAAAACTAAGAAAGAAATTCAGGTCATCGTTACAAAACACCTCTCTCTTAAATGAAACTGATCCTAATGTAATTGCCCAGCAACTAACTAATTTAACACAAAATGCCATAGCTAAATCAACGACCGTATGCAAAGTAAAGATTAAAGAATGCTTTAAATATTGTGAGTGGATAAGCCTAAAAACTCTTAAGCTCATTCAACGAAAGGAAAAGATGGCAAATAGAATAAGGAAGAAAAAGAAAATAATCAGGAACTTTAAGGAAACTAAGCAATTACAAAATAGGCAATATCAATATCAAGGAAAGTCAAGGATGCAATGAAAAAGGACGAGAAAAAGTATTATGTAGTTCAATGCCAAGAAAAAAATCCTCGTAAATTATGGAAAAATCTCAACAGGATTTTGGGTAGAGAAAAGGAAGACTCAGTGAATGCAATTTTTGATAAGGATGGAAACATAATGACTGATGACTATGAAATTGCGAATTCCCTTAATAATAATTTTATATCTTCTATTTCATCAATCTTATCTAACAATTCAGGGAATAAAGATAAAATTACCTTTGAAAAAAGTGATATTGAAATTGATGAAAGCGAAATTGGAAATGTTATCCAACATTTGAAAAACTCTTCTCATGGCTTTGATAACATAAGTACCAAAGCTGTTAAGATACTCTCCGATGAGCTTTCGCCTATCATAGCCCACCTCATAAGGAAAATTTTCGAAACTGAGACTTATCCAACATGCTTTAAAATTGCAGTGATAATTCCAATAAATAAAAGCGGAAACAAAACATCCTTAGATGACTATCGTCCAGTTTCCATCCTTACTATATTTAATAAAGTCATTGAGAAAGTAATTAATAAGCAAATGTATGATTTTGTGTATGATAATGCAAAAATTATATATACGAGACAGTATGGATTTCGTAGAATGTGTGGAACTGAATCCGCGGCATTTGAACTTGTAGATAAAATAAGAAAAGAAATAGATGGAAAGAAAAAAGTTTCTGCTGTATTTATGGATATTCGGAAAGCTTTTGATCTTGTCAATAAGGAACGACTGATTCATGCCCTTGATCTATCTGGAATTAGAGGCAATCTACTTAATGTCTTATCAAGTTATTTATCAGATCGAAAACAAATTGTGAAAGTCAACTGTAAATTTAGTGATATGAAGGATATCTCACACGGTGTTGTTCAAGGTGGTGTTTTAGGCAGCTTATTATTTATCATATTCTTCAATTTTATCTCTAAACTTTCATTAAATGGCGAACTTTTCTTGTATGATGATGATGCGGTTTTGATAAATGTACACGAGAAAAACGAAAACATCTATACAAAAATTTTACATGATATGAACATTATCATTGACTTTCTGGATAAGCAAATAATGTTTCTCAATAGTGAAAAGACTCATTTCATAATCTTTCATGCACATCAAATGACTATAGATAAACCCGATGAAATACAAATTAACTCGAACACAACAATCAAGAGAATAGAGAAGATTAAATATCTGGGTCTTATAATGGATGAACAACTAAAATGGAATTTACATTACGAACACTTAGAAAAGAAGCTTGCATCAACAGCTGGAATTTTATGGAAGTTGAGACACAAATTGCCTGTTCACACAAAAAAACTTATATATCATACATTGTTCGAAACTCACATAAATTATCTAGCTGCGATCCATGGCACGGCTGACGACTGTGTTGTAGACAGGATCCAGAAAATTCAAAATCAGGCTCTCAGAAATGTTTTTAATCTGGATAGAATGACAAATCGAGTGGAGATGTACACACATCTCGTTGAAAATTGTCTGCCTTTGCGCGCTATTCATTTTATTTCCACCGCGGTCTATGTGTTCAACTGCATCAAGAAGAGAATTCATACAAATATCGAGTTCACTAAGCATTCTGGAAAGACAAGAGCAAATGAAAGGGAATTACTAATAAAGCCAATCTCAAGAACAATTAATGGCAAGAAAAGAATTTCGTCGTATGGTGTAAATGTATGGAATTATATAAGTAACGAAATTAAGAACTTACCACACGTTTATGCTTACAAATGGGCTCTTAAATGTACTATCAGGAACGTAGAATTTATTGCAGCATGTCTCAATGGTGATTATCTCAAGAAATTCGTAAATATCTAAAACTAAATGAGAGAAATAAATTAATTAACTTGCAATTTCGAGAATTCTATTGGAATGATATTACCTAGTATATCAGGATTCATCTATTTATGTCCATTGGCTTTGTGCTGCGGTTGAAATCTTCTTATTTGTTCTTAATTAATTGAATTCCTTTCAACTGATAAAAATTCGTCTTGTGGTGGAAAAATGTAAACAATACTGGAAACTCAACACATTCAACACATTTAACTCAAATTTTCATAATTCGTTATAATTTCTGTCTGATGATTTGATATTTAATGTCGTATGAAACAAATCAGAAACAATTATTTGGTTTTTCTCTTAGTATGTATTTTGGAAATCCTTCATATGTCAATGCCTTATCTAATCAAACAATCTATGTTAAGTAAACTGCATTTTTAATCACTTCAAAATTTTCTGAATACTCACACAACTTAATTCACCACAATGCAATTTAAATCCTAATTAACCGTTATTGTAACAATTTATTTTGCTCTTTCCTATTATTTTTGAGTTCTTTAAAGTTCATAGAACATTGTAACTCTAAAATTGATTATTAGCTACTAAATTATGTAATTTATCATTACTTGAATAAAATAATAATAATAATAATAATAATTATAGAATTGACAGAATTCTTGGAAAAATTGTATAAAAATTCTGCCAAATTTATCAAACTTACCATGTACATTGCAAGGTGGTGGCGATGGAAAATTTTCCGAGAATTGATTTTCTTCTTTCTTCATTTTAATTTACTAAGCACTTGTGTAAAAACACGTCTTATTCGTTTGAAGGTTGAAGTTGAAAAGACCGAATAAAGAAAAAAGTTTCTGAAGATATGAAATTTATAGGAAAAGCATGTAAAAAGGGTCTGAAGATATGAAATTTATAGGAAAAGCATGTAAAAAGGGTCTGAAGATATGAAATTTATAGGAAAAGCATGTAAAAAGGGTCTGAAGATATGAAATTTATAGAAAAGGTGTATAAATTTCATATCTTCAGACCCTTTTTATATGTTTTTTTTTCCTATAAATTTCTTACTTTCAGAGACTTTTTTCTTTAATCGGTCTTTTCAACTTCAACCTTCAAACGAATAAGACGTGTTTTTCATAAGCTCTTAATAATAAATAAAAAATAAACCAATAATTTAAATTCTCGGAAAATAGTTTAAGTGAAAAGAATGGAAAGACAATTTAGTGGTGACTTGATCGATACAGATGAGAAGAAGTCCATAGTGGAAAGAATTTGGAGAGTTCCAAAACTTCCAGCTGGTTATAAAGGAATTAATGCTGATGATTTGAGTTACAATGAGGTTAGGGAGCCGACAGATCCTGTAGTAATAACACCGCATTGGGAGTTAATTCAAGAAGCTCACGCTGTAGTACTTCCTAAAGTTTTGTGGTTATGGAAGAAGTATCCAAAAGGCTCATTCATATCAATTGGTGAAAGTACACAACCTGAAGTGCGCGAAAGAGCATACAAGGACGTGCCAGGGTTTATTGATCGAAGTGACATTAAGCCACCAGTAAAGTTGGAGCAACATATTGTCTATCGGTCAAATCATCCATTCAACTGTCTACGTATGGAGTACATTTTACAAAGTTATATGCAGTGTGGTATTTGGTCTTATTACTTTGGTAAATACATGAACCCTCAAAGAATTTCACGACCGCAGAAGAGGGATGTAAAGATCAGACCTTGTTATGTGTATTTAAAGTTCAGTGAAAAGGAAGCTACATTTGCTGACGAGCATAATAAAAATAAGCAGTCATAGTAGCATTGTCTGTTGATTTTCTTGTTGTTAATATTAATATTTCCGCAGTACATAAATATCTATCTACTTATTTGTTTAGAAAAGTCTACTCAATTCTTTATTTTCAATGTATCAAATCTAAGTTAATAAAAAATGTTGAATACAAATAAAAAATAGTGCAGTTGTCTTGAAATGGTTATTTAGTTTTCAGTTCCAATATAAGACAACGAGAGAGAAAATCGTTATTTTTTCATAAATTTGAATTTTCTTGCACTTTTTCTCATGTTTGTTTACAAAAAAATTTGTATTCGAAAAACATTCGAAATAAAAATATTAGAATTTTTGAACAATTCATTGCGTTTTGCTATTGTAAAACAATATTAGAAGAATTAATTGAGCTCTATTATTGTACTAAAACCATTAAAAGTGTTCAGTTACATCAAATAAAGCAAAAAATAATGGAATAAAATTTAATGTTAAAAATGTAAACAAATGATTTTCGAACATAATTTTTCCGCTTCCGAAAAATAAGGTACCAAATATCGAAAAATAAAGTACCGTTGTCTTATATTGGTTTCAGTTTTTCTTCATTAATGGTAATTTTTTTTTTATTTTTGTCATGTTGTTATAATTACTATAAACAGGTTGATTATGAACGGTTGCATTTTAAATCATGCAAATTTTTTTTTGAAAAAATTATTTAAGTTTTGAAAAGCTACAAGTAGTTACCTTTCGATCGAACACTAACAGGTAAGTGTGCTTTTGATGGAAAGTTTTTCGATGGAATCTTTTTGGCAGATATTTCCATCGAAAAACTTCTCATCATAAGTTTTCCTTTGAAATATTTTCCATCATTAATTTTCATTCGAAAATTTTTCCAACATTTTCACTATTATCTACAAACAGAGGTCATTATATTAGCATTGTGAAAAGTCATGGTTTTTGGCTGTTGTTTGATGACGACATGGTCGATAAAATTGATGCTAGTGCAATAATAATAATAATAATAATAGAGGACTTTTATGGCTTAACTTCAGACATTCAAAAGTCATCTGAGACAGGATATTTGCTGTTCTATCAGTCACGTGATGCTGAGAAGTAAACAACACAATTTTATGCATTATAAATCAAAATAAATTTGAGTAACACAATTAATTGGACAATCTATTGAGAATTGGTGATATCGAGATGATATAGATATTGCTTAAGAGCACATCATGAAGAGTTAGGTTTGAGAATGTGTCGTACGGTAGACTGCATGACTAGTACGTAGATGGCTAAATATGACAGAACTGCGTCAAATGAGCACACGCCTTAAGTCCATGGAAAGAATTTCCATCGAGTATTTTATTTTCCTATAGTCAACTCGTGCATCTAGTAATATTTTCAAATACAAACATGCAATTTTCTGGAAATTTCTCTACACCGTGTAAAATTTTTATTCATCAAAATTCTTCTCGATATCAAACGCTAATTCTCACAGCTTTTGTGTTGCTCATATTTCCATTTTGTGAGGAAAAATGCAAATTTCCTTTAAATTGATTTAAATTATGTAAATTAAAAATTATTCTTAAATTAAACTACTTTAATAAAATATTATTTAAACATGTGGAACATTTCATGAGAAATACTAAATGCATTGTATAGGTATCAATTTATGGAATGGAGTTATTTGCTTCGTGCCTCAGTTTAGTGATTAAATAAATTGTCATAGGATCATCGGATCTAGTGTAATGTCTGTAATAAAAAAATATGATGCAAGTGATTATCTCCATTTCATATATTGAGCATAAAAAACATGAAAGTTTGTACGAATCAAAACTAATGAGCTAAGAGTCATGGATATGTATGTTTGTATAAAATATCAAACAAAAACAAACGAGAATAAATAAAGAAGAATATATGTAGAACATATTAGCATTGACCATGAATTCAATTGATAGTCGAAAAAAAAATCTTTCTCTCATATCAAAGCTTGTTAATCAAAATGTGAATATTTTTTTTCGATTTCAGGACAAGCATATCAGTTGCTTTCGTGTCTTTCCGCTGATCAGTGGTTTATTCTTCGTTTTCACTTATAATTGTGTAAGTTTGTCTGAGAGTTTTATGATATTTTAGAAAATTGATGGATGAAATATGAAATTAAACTTGTTAGGACCAGATAAGCATAACATTTAAGTAAAATAAGTGATCAAGTTTGAATTCCAGATATACAATAAAAATATCAAACCAGTTCCAATGATTCCCAAAAACTGGATATAAAATCCACTCGAATATATCTTAGGGTTGGGCAAATATACGTATATATACGTATATATACGTATATCGAAGAAGAAAATATACGTATATATACGTATACATATACGTATATGGATTTTTCAAAGCGTAAAAAATACGTTATTAATGTGTTGAAAAATATGTTAAAATGCTGAAATTTGGACTCCAAATGGTTAAATAAAGTGATCTAAGGCTCCATTAAGCACTTTAGAAGTGTTTAACTAAGGATTTGGTTTAAAAATGGGAATTTTTGCAAAAATTAATTTTTCTTTGTTTACAAATACATGGACAGAATTTGAATTTTTTTTGGCCGTTACAAAAATTTCTTTAAACAAAAAATTAAAGCATTTAGATGCTTTTACATAGCTAATAATGACAATTGAGCACTGCTAATGAATAACAAGTGCACATTATGTCTAAAGAAACTGAAATTTTTTTAATTTATTGTTATTTGTATGTAACGGAAAAAAAATTTGAAAAATGAATATACGTATAAATATACGTATATATACGTATAAAATATACGTATATTTATATACGTATATATACGTATACGATTCTGCCCAACCCTAATATATCTGTGACAAATAACAAAAGCTGTTCACTCGGTACCAAAACTACTAATTGACATCAATTGAGTACAGCATAACTCTCGTGTATATTACTTTAAATAAATTTAGTGACGCAATTATTTACTTCCAAATAAGAGAATGTCATTAGTTCACATTGCTCAGACAAAAATCGCACGAAACAAAGAATCGCTAGTTCCTAATCTAATCAAAAAAGTGAGAAAAAAGACAACAAAAATTATATTTTATAGAGAGTTGAAATTGTATGGCAGGGTGGAAATGGGAGAAAGTCACATGGAAAAAATTTAAGTTGTTATTTAAAGCGACAGCATGACTTGTTGGTGAGAGAAAAGAGAATTTGGATTTTTTGGGTAAATATTCTCTCACACAATTTCAGTGTGCTGGAAAGATGCATAGAGCACATAGCTCTTTATTTTTCATTGTTATTTAAATATCATAAATTCAGATGATTCTTGTTTGTCGTGGAGTGTAGTTAATTTAGTCTTCATTTTTTTGAAGTCGTCATTGTGCCTTTTTATTGTCTGAAGCAATTTAAGTGAATTCATTGATTTTTTTGTGTTTTGCCAGTAAGACATGCATTGCGGATCTTTTTTTTTGGCGAAAATTTATCGATTTTTTTCTTCCTTTCTTTCGTATCGAAAATCTATAGGAATATTCGCCTTGGTTTTTGCTCGCAATTCATTATTACATGATATTCAATTTCATACATTCCTGTCTTCATGCACAATGCTTTTATGCTCAACAAATTTTGGAATTTTGTATCTCTAGTTTTAATAAGAAAATTTCAAAAATTTCTCCTTCGGATTCTTAAAAAGTTAAAGCATGGCACTATTCAATGTGGTAAGGACTGCCTTTCGGAAGCACCCTGTTATAGCGAATTGTACTACCTATGGAATTCTCTATGTGGTTTGTAGATTTTACTTTTTCAACTGTCTAGACTTTGACATATTCTTAATTATAGGGCGCTGAATTTTCACAGCAGACAGTTACAAAAAAATTTTTGGTAAGTTATGAAACTTCTCTTTATTCTCTCAGTCTCGTGAACAAAATAAAGAGAACTAAACTTTCGTGAGAAACAGCTATTGCGAGAGTTGATTGAAGAGCAACAAGTATCTGAAATACGTAAGCTACTGATTGAAAAGGTCTATCTGTCATTGTTTCAAATGAATTATTCAAAAGAATGAGCAATTTCTTTATTTATGTAGAGTGTGATAATTGAATGAACAGTATCTTCTGTTTCTATTTTAAGTTGGATGGTGCTAAATCGAGTGACACTCAGCTTCTTTAGAATAAACTGTAAATTAAGTGTGATTGATGCTTAAAAATGATTAGAATTTTAAAATGAATAGTCAGGGATTTGTTTTTGACAGGGGCGTAGCTAGAAAAATTTTTTAGGGGGTCCAAAATTTTTTTTATTCTTGTACTCATATTTTTGTATTTTTTGTTAATTCTAACGGTACGTGATTAAACTCTAAATTAGAGTTTTGAAAAAAATTTAAAAGAAAAATAATTTTTCAGAAAAAAGTTTTCCGTGTAAACATTTTTTCGAGGGGGGGGGGGGGGTCTGGACCCCTCCCTGGCTACGCCCCTGAGCTTTTGAAAATTGACCTTAACTTGGATGAACTTTTATATGAACGGAAAATTTTAGGAGGGCTTTTCTAAAAAAACCCGAAAAAGTCCCCGACCCCAAACTCATCAGCATTTTTTTCTTCAGAAATGTCAACATCATTAGGCCTACGTTTACTGCTTAAAAATAGCTTGACTGATATTTTTTTTAAAAACTAATTTTTTTTAGAAACGTAGTTTTTCTTGTTTGTACTGTTTCTTGAGTATACCCCAACATGTAAATAATTTACATCAAATTTCTCCGATCCCAAACAATTATACAAATCAAGAATCTCCTAATTTTCGCAATTTTTAATAATAATTTTACATTTCTTCCGAATATTCTAGACTTCGCCACCTCAAGACATCGATAAACCCACATTAGCTCGCTATGGTGTTATGGGAACATTAATCTACAGTCCAATTTTATATAACTGGTAAGAAAATCATTAATTAAAAATGCTTTTAAAATATCTAGTTCCTATAATATATATACATATAAAGGTACAAATGGCTTGACAGAACATTCCCTGGAACGGCAAAGAAAACGATCATGAGAAAACTTTTGCTTGATCAATTCCTCTTGACACCGCCACTTTTAGTGATATTCTACACAGGAATGTCACTTATGGAACTTAATTTCGATGATCCTTTTGATGAATGCAAAAGAAAATTTGTTCCAACCTTCGCCAGGTCATGCATGTTTTGGCTTCCTGCACAAACTTTAAACTTTATTTTAATTCCACCGGCATTCAGAGTCATTTATATGGGATTCGCCAGTTTCTGCTGGGTTAACATTTTATGCTTTTTGAAGAGACAGAAATTGGAGGAACTCGAACCAATTGCAAATTAAGAGATATATTCAGATACACTCTAGATATTTTGGTAGAATATAAATGAATATTTGTTAATTTTGTCATTTTCTCAGGCATTTTCTATTTCTTTCAAAGAAGGTTTTAGGGATCATTTTCAAATGAAGTCCAACAAAAAATAGAACTTTATAATCCCAGATCTTAATCGTTTTTGAATGGTCCTTTGAAAGGGGTCATTCACTTATGACGTCCATCAAAAAATGGGATTTTTAGACCCCCCTCCCTCCTCCCTTGTCAATCTTTAATATAAAGTGTCACAAAATCCCAGAACCCCTCCCCCCTAAATCATGGATGTCATAAGTGAATGACCCCAAAGAGAAATTGTTCTAAATGACAAGTCATAAGACAGCCATTTATGAAATGTCAAATTCCATTAAAGAAGAAATTAGTTGAAGATGACAAAATATTGTTATTGTAATGTTAAACATGAAAAGGCCAAAAAGATATTTAAAGGTGATTCTTATGTATAGAATTTAAAACTTTTGATTAACATTAAAGAAATTGTTAAAAGTGCACTTTAAAAAATTTACACAAACACACTTACAAAGTTTTTTGAAATTTTTGAATTTATTGCACCAAAAAAATGTGTTTCTTGCTTATGAATGCACAAACTGCACAATAATGCCTTTCTATAACTATAAAAAATTGTTATTCCTTTCAATTTTTGATATTAATAAATGATGCTATAAATAAAAATTTCTATATGAAATAATTAATAACATGTCTTTTCATTTTGTTGTCTGTTTTTTGAATTTAATAGGATGATGATGAATTGGATAACGTAAAAATTTAATTTTAACTTTTATTGGAGTTGTCTTTTCATTTAAATAGATTCAAATATTTTTAAGGCAACTGAATGACGTGTGGCTGAAGTACGTCGCCAAATACACCTAAAATGGGACATGCTGTAGCTCAGAAAGGAAGACATGGTGATATTATTGGTGATATATTATAATGAAAGTTTCATTTCAACTGGTGATGACATGCCGACGTTACTTCATCCACAACAGAATGACTCAACATCAGGAGCTTAACAAAATGGTTGGCTCAAACTTGGTGGTAATTTGGTGATAGTCTGTTCATATTTGTGTTTATTCAAAAATAGGATTAGTTTTCAGACACTAATATTTCTGCAGTTAAAAGTAGTTGAACTGAGTATAAGTTCAGTCAAGATCATTATAAATCTGATGCGTACAAATATCCTGGAATATTTGATGAGTCCTCAAAAAATAAAAAAAGTGGTTTTTATTCTTGCAACATCAAATAGGTAGTATTAACTTTATTATTTCTCTCACTATATTATATGCTTGAATTTTTGGATACACAATGGAATATTCAATACTGAATTTTTAATTTGATTTTTATTTGGTGAAAAAAATTCATGGAAAGTTATGATGACCGCCAGGAGAATTTTAAGCTTTTTAGTGACTTTTTTGTGATGCATCTGATCCCTCAGATACTGGAGATTTATCGTGATTCATCTGTGAATTGATCTTTATTTTAAAATGAAGTTTAATATTTTGTTAAATTTTCCTTACCTGTATTCCTTGCAGCAACATATTCGACAGTGAATCAACATCCAAGTTTTCATCCAGCGCAGAAATTTTCCTTAATGCAGACGACACAATACTTAAATCTCCCCTCAATTCACTCACAACAGCTGTAATTCTCTTTGCATTACTTAAAATTTCAACGGATTGCGTATATGGATTATATCTGACCATAAATGGTCTTTGAATGCTACCAGCAAATTCTCTCAATTTCTCTTTTGCCTCTTCAAAGCTATCCGTATAGAAATAAGCATTTTGATAAGCTGTAACTATGCATTCCTCAAAGCATGTAATATCAGGATCAAATCTTTTTATTTTATCTTTTGCTTGAATTGCATGCTGAAGCTCTGCAACGGATGAAAGTAATCCTGCCCCATAGACTTTAAATGACTGATCTGACTGTTTAACTAAGCCGAACTCGACAGTAAAGAAATAAAGCTATGAGAATGAAATGATGATATTATTGAATTTATCTACAAAATATTTCATATCAAGTTTTATTTTACCGTCGCTAATTTTTTAACATCATCTTCAGATGCGCCTAAAGATGCAAGACCAATTTCCTGAGAAAATTGTGCAAATGATGGATTTGCAAACAATGGCATGTGTCCCAATAGTTCATGACAGCAGTCAGGCTCGGGAGTGTAGAATGGATCTGAAGAATGGCGAATGTATTGTGTACAGTGGAATACACGGAATGCAAGACCTGCCAAAAAGTCACGAGGTGATAAATAACCAGCAACAGGACGAATCATGAAGCCAGTTTTACGTTTCAAGTAAACATTAATGTCTTGAAGTTGAGGCAAGTTATCCTCTCGATATCCACAATATTTCACAAGTTCAGGCCAATTTTCCATGTATTCAGGAACAGCATGTTTTAAATAAAGCTTATGTAATTCACAAAAGACAACCCCCCTATTTTTGTTTAAATGAATAGAACGAATGTGAATGACAAGTTTTTAATTCAATTTTATATTTTGAAAGGATTAAATAAGTTTGAGAATGAGTAAATAAGTGGATCTTACCATGTTTTTATTTCCTCGGGTGTGTACTGAATTTTAGGAATGACAGATCCACTGCGGAAAATAAGAATCAATTAGTTAGTTTATTAATTTAAACAATTGAAACTCTTATTCTCACTGTTTGTATGAATTGGCAATAGCTGCAAATTGTTCTCGTCTCTTACGATAAACAGGATCTTTAAAGCCCGGATGGTCAGCATCGAGATCAGAGCCATACATTAAAACATTTTGTGCACGATCTAAATCAGAAATTTTTCTTGGAAACCAAGGAAATGTATCAGAGAAATCGAAGCTACTGCACTTTGAAAGAGGTGTGGGTGGTGGATACTCGTCACTAACAATAGGTGAAGCATAGTTGACCGATTGAACTTCTCTCTTCAACATTCTCACAACATGGTCAATGTGTTTAGCGTCACATTCAATGTCGACAAGGACGTCTGCCTGTAATGATCATTAAATGGATAATTACAGGTTGTAGAATTTTTTATGAATGAAATTCAGTGAATGAAAAGAATTTCAATCAACGTACAGCATAGTACCTTCACATATTGATTTTTATTTTAATTTCTTATGCCTTACCATTTCAGTTTCCTTCTCTGAATGAAGTTCTATGTGAAGGACATTAATGCCAAGTTCCTGAAAAACTTGCAAAGCTCTAGCAAGCGCGCCGACTTGATGCTTTAATGTAAAGATAATTGATGTTTTGTCAGTTGATGTCGTAACAGTGACATTGCCATTATCACCGTTGGTCTTTTCCTCTGTCTACATTGGATATTTTAAATCATTAATGGTATTTTGTTATTTATTTCCAGTCATATTTTTGAGTTTTTAAAAAGCTTATATAGGCAATTATCATGGTCTTTTTGCTTTCACTATATCAAATCTTTTGAAAACTTTACATAAAAGAATCTATGTAAGCTAAATAAATTGAATAAACCTAATCCAATTTAATTTCTCATTTTAAACTTTTTAAGAAATTTTCCTATTTTCTTTTCAATCAAAAACTGCATACAGAAGTAAATATTCAATAAATTACATTTCCTATTAAATCCTTTGGTTTATGAATTGGGGAGCCTTCCTTCACAGCCCATTCCTGTTCTCCACTTCGATAAAGCCAAAGTCCCAAAAGACTTTTTCCAGATGCCGACATAATAGTGATTACTAATTTATCCTGAATCAAAGAACGTTAAGGAAGATTTCCCAATTGAATTTAAAATGAATATAATGCTGGATTTTATTATTTCCTTTGATGCACAAAAATCCACAAATTTAATGGGCCAACTTTGTCATCTTTCTGATTATTAAATGAATTGAAAAAAAAAACTGCACAATAATCCTTTTCGACAAAATCTCCTTAATATTATCCAGCAGAGATTTTTGAAGGATGGCTTCACTATTAACTACTGAGCACTATTTCACTAGACTTGTTGCTTCTGTTAAAACATCACTTGTAAATCCAAGACGAGAACTGAGGATAGAATTATTCGTTCATGGCTTTATATAGTCTGACTTTTCCTGTGTATCTAGCTTTCTATCGTCATACTCTCCACAATTGGAATAGGTATGAGGGTAAAGATACTTCAGTATAAATTAGCACACATGCATACAAGCAAAAACAACAACCACTGAAGAAGATCCTTTACGCAATTTTCAATGATAGCACAAGAAATTGAATTGAAGATAAATTTTCATTTTTCCTCTTCGTTTATAGCTCGTGTACACTTGTGTGCGTGTGAAATAAAAAAAAACAATTTTCATTGGCTAAATAAAAGAAGAATCATGTAGTTTTTTTTCCTTCTATTTCTCAGGTTTGTAAAAAAGGAAATTTTTTATTTCTTCTATTAAACTGTGTCAGCTTTCATTAAATACTGATTCATGCTATGCGGAATGAGACTATGTGTAAGCAATCTTAAGTATTGTGATGAGTAATGGAATAAGAAGGATAAATCATTACGATATGCAAGTCTTGGAAGGTTTAGAATGCTCGTATGAAAACTTAATATGATTTCATCCTATTTCCTATTTATTCATCCTATTTCTTTCATTTTTATTGGGTTTCCATCTGCGCACTTTTTGACAGGACAGTCCAACTTTTTGAACAAAAATTCAAATTTGTCTTCAAATTTTTGTAAATTTCCATTAGTTAAAGTTGGGATAAGTCCTACTTTTTGGTAGAACGTTGATCATCAGCCTAGAGCTTTAAAAAATTCTAGTATCTTAATATGCTGTAGCAAGCAATTTAGTTTGAAACATATGAATAAATTTAAAGAGGTCCTAAATAATTAATCCTCAGTATTTCTACTGAGGATTAATTTTCTAGAATTTTTTCGATATTTTCATACCTTGTCAAATTGTTTGAATAAGACACACACGAATCCTCATATTATATTCAACAATTTCCCCCCAAAAGTCATTTCTACTTTTATAACAAGAAGTTTACAAAGTCTTCTTTGTAGGATTTATCACCAGTTGCATTTTCAACGGAAAATAAATGAAAAAAGAAAGTCTGTCGATTATTTACACAACGCTTTTTTTTCTCTTCAATAGCATTGCACACAATCGCCTTTCAACCTAGATCTCTCTTCTTTTTTTGTATAACATGAAAAATCTTTTATCATTTGGTATTATACTGTTGGCCTATGTAAACAACAGTAGTGGATATACTTAAAAATAGTAAAAATCTCTACTTGAAAATGTATTTTTAGATGAATGATTTGTAGAAGAATATCTTACAGATTATGTCAACGAATGCTGAATTCAATTAAATATCAAGAGTTAATGACGACAAAAACGAATTTTCATTTCTCTTTGTTGAAATAATTTTCCACATGACGTAGTTGAATCCTTTTCTGTATTTCAAATTAGGTTGATTAAACATGCCCGCATTAAATTTTTCTCAACAATGACCAGTGACATTTTTGTATCGTCTAATCTACATAGAATGAAAGTTAATGATCTGTTACGAATGTCATTTTCAATTCATTCACAAGATTCTCAGTTGTTGTTGATGATGATGATGGCGGTGTTGATGACGAGGCTGAATAGTAATGTTATTGTGTGGGTTGAAAGTTATAAATGGCCAATAGTTCTATATCCACACATGTATTTGTGATTTAATGAATTTTTGTTGTTGTATAAATTAAATTTCATTATCATTTTCTTCGAGATGGTAAGAATATTCGAATACAATAAAAAAACTGTATGAATGAAGAAAAGAATGGAAGAGATAAATTTCTACATTTATTCACCACATTAGTTTTATTAAGTGGCTATTTAACGATCCAAAGGATACTGTAAAAAATTCACGTAAAATGTTTCCATGCTTGTGTTCAGATTCTTGCAAGGTTCTGATGCTTTAAAGCAATGACAATGAGTAATGGATATTTTATTTTCTGATTGCTTTCAGTATATTTTAAGGTGGTTGTTTTATATTCATTGCTAGATATCAATTTGCACCCTCTTCATCACACTTTTTTATTTTAAATTTAAAACTGCACAAAAATTACTAAATTGAAATTGATATGATTATTGTTAATTTTAATTGGTAAAGTTGCCTAAGGTTAATGTGTGTTTCTCGTAGAATTCTTAGATGCACTCCTGATTTGAAGAAACGAGAAAAATTTCTTTTTTGTAAATTCATTAAACTTGCATTGACCTATGTACTACAGCACTAGATTATTAAATTAAAATATTCTGCCTATGTAGGCTCAAAGAAAATGAATCTTGTTATGGGTTCCGTCCGGTTCTGTATAAACGTAGGATCTTGTTTCAAGTTTTAAGTATAGTGTATGCAACGTATATATTTTAGGTCCACTCTATCAATTTTCAAACTCCGATGAATGTTTAAGCTCATTTTCCAAATTAACACAGCACGACCCCCTTGACCCAACGTTGCCAAAACCACGTCGTTCCTCTTATTTACTATATGAATTTAAATTTATTTCTGGTTTCTATGTCTAATCATATTAATAATAGTGCTATATATTTTCAAGAAAAATAGAGGACATCCTTCATGTCGACTAGTTTTATGCGTTTTCTGGACGAACAAATCTTTTTTATTTTTGAAAAATGAAAAAATAGAGGACAGTCCTCTGAAAAACCAAGCAGTGACTATCTGCTTGCCTAATTAATAATCAACTCCTTTTTAAAAAAAAAATCCGCATCATTCAACAAAGGTGCAAATATATTCAAAACATTCGAAAATCTGTAAAACCATGAAAAAACAATAAATCTAGACAAAACAGAAAAGTTCTCTTTAGTTCATAAATCTATTCATGAATACAATTTGATAGAAGAAAAAGATTGTTGATGTAAAGGAATTTTATTCTCATGTTTTATTAATGAGTTTTCGATGTTCATTTCATTTTCATTGATAAAGTTCTGAACATCACATGCGATGAAATTATTGCGAGGGTGCAAAAAAATCGTAACGTTTAGAAAATTTTCAACAAAGACGCATGAGCGATGAGGGTGAAAATTCAAGCAGTATGCTGACGACATAAAAGTGCTGTAAGGAAGAAAAATCAATATTTTTTGTTGAAAAATCCCCACATTATTTTTCAGTATAATCTTATCCATTGTAAATAGCAGAAGTGCTTAAATATTAAAAAATTAAAAATTTGTAACAAATTTCTCTTTCAACCCCAAAAGAAGGTTTTTATTTGCATTTTTGGGGTTGCAAAGTAAAGAAAAAAGTATATTTTTGTCTCACAAGTTATTAAAAGTAGATTTATAAGTAATAGAAAAGTATTAAAAGAAAGAAAATGGCAGAACCAGAATTTGAAGAGTTTTCAAAGCAAGCTTTGAATATTAAAGCAGCACCATCACCATACTACTCGTAAGTATAACATAATAAGTTTCCGTGGATTATTTTTTCTTCTACGCCCCATCTTTTTTGCTTTGAGAGAAAAACTGCATTTGAGAAAAATCAATTTTTGTATGAAGGCACGGAGAAAAAAAATCCTCACAATAATTTCCATTCATTTATAGAAAATCAATGCGGAAAAATGTCATAAAATTAATTAACTTTTGAATTCATAACTTTTAGTTTGGTGTCGGATATAGATTTTGATGCAATAACACCATCACCATCAAAGAGTGATGCTAGTGATTCAGATGAGATGGAGATAGGAGTTCATATAATTAGTACAAGCCGCTTGCCTCAAGCTTGTACAAATGTGACCATAACAAATATCAGCAGCAATAGTAGTGTCGCTGAGGATGATGAACTCGGTGACGGATTGAGGACAGGACCATCGTCATTATTAAGTCAGGCTATTCAAAATAATCATAATTTAGATTCTGGACCTTCAAGTATTGTTACACAAGAATCAAATCAATCCACACAACAACAGCAATCACAATTAGCAAGAACAAATTCTCTTCCATGGATACCTGGACAAGCTGAGAGACGTAGGCGGAAGCTTCCTGAAATCCCAAAGAATAGAAAATGTAAGTACAAGTCGATAACTGCATGTAAATAAATTGCTTAAAAATTGAAATACGAATTTTGTTAAATTTTCAGCAACACTAGCTCATCTGTTACTAAATCAAACATCCTTAGCAGACGAGTTGGGTAGTCAAACAAGTATCAATAGCCATCACCATCATCATCAACCATTCAAACAAAATTCATTGCTGGCTTTTAAGTGCAGTTATTTATTGGATGAGGATTCGAGTCCTGATTCAGATCGTATGCATAGTTTTTGTGATGTTGATAGTGGACATAGCACAGCACATTCACCAAATGATTACAAAAGTATTACACCGCCACAGGCACATTCACCGTTCCCACCCCCATTCGGTGGAGTTCCATATAGTCAATTGGAAATGCTCGAAGCAACACATCGTGGACTGCATAAATTTTTTCCACGACATCATGATGAATTGGAAATTGAAATTGGTGATCCAATTTATGTTCAAAAGGAGGCGGATGATCTTTGGTGCGAAGGGGTAAACTTAAGGACTGGAAATCAAGGTGTTTTTCCATCAGCATATGCTGTGGATCTTGAATACAATGACTTTGATCCGACATCGGTTGAAATGAAGAGAGAACGCTATTTATTGGGATATTTAGGATCTGTTGAGACTCTTTCGCATAAAGGAACAGGTGTAGTGTGTCAAGCAGTGAGAAAAATTGTCGGAGATGGTGGCGACATGACGCCAAAGGGACAGGCGTGTATACTTGAAATATCTGACCAAGGACTTAGAATGGTTGATCGATCGAAGGTAATCTGAGATTTAATAGATGTTTATTTTGTACGATAAATGTTATTTTTTACGATATATTTGTAGAAGAAACGTGAGCGTGGACCATGCATCGACTATTTCTACTCATTGAAGAATGTCTCATTTTGTGCATTTCATCCACGAGATCATCGTTACATTGGATTTATCACGAAGCACCCTACAATGCAACGTTTTGCATGTCACGTTTTCATAGGAACTGAAAGTACGCGCATTGTTGCTGAAGCAGTCGGGTGAGTGATTACAGATAAGAGCATCTAATCATTAGATTCTAATGTCATGTCAATATTTACATGTTTTGACTTCGATTTCTTTTACAGCCGTGCATTTCAACGCTTCTACCAGAAATTTATCGAGACGGTAAATAAAGATAAATTACTGTAAATATTTAATATGGAAATTTTATACACTCCATCTCTTGTTTCTGTTCTTTTCATCAATTTCTCTTCAGGCATATCCGATTGAAGATATTTATATGGAAAATTAAGCAAAACAGATGCGAGGAATAAAAATTTATTGAATTGTGGGACATAATAATCTCTACACATATTTAGATGTCTAATAAGTACGTAAAATATTTATTCTTCTTCAAGTAAGTCCCTTAGGAAATTTGAAAAATAATAACAGCAGTACTTTCTCCGAACATTTCCTCTCTCTTTCTCCATTTTAAATGTTCTCAAAGAACTGAAGACAAAGAAAAAAAATTTGCATAAAGCATCTTTAAGCTTTGAAATATACTTATGAGGTTTTTATTTAAATGTTCATCCATCAAATGAAGGAAGGACCCCTCCCTCTTTTCATAATTCTCATGATAAATTAAGCAATCAAAAATATAATGGCACATGAAGGGATTGTGAGGCAAAAATAAAAAGACAAAGGAGGACCATCGCGTGTCATTAGGAAATCTTCCATAAATAGATATTTCATTTCGAATTAAATTTTAAGAATTTTTCGCTAAAAACGCCAAAGCTTTTCTATTCAAGAATGAAGACACACAAAAAATTTAATTTAATTTTCCTTAATCAAGATATTCTATGTCATAAAGAAAGCATGGACGAGGAAAACATGTTGTGAAAATTTATATGAACGATCCTTTAGTATACTTCTTACATGCTTATAAATACATACATAATTTAGTGACGAAGAAAGAGAAAAATAAGCCTGAACGTGGTGTAAATGATATGAATGAAATGTAGATTCCTTGCAATAATATTGAAAATAAATTTAAATTTTATTGAATAATTTATTTGGATTTTCTAAATGATTAAATTGGAGCATAAAAAAGCAGACATAATGCCAAAGAGATTCAAATTATTTTCTTATGAATGTTTTTTAAATCTTTTCTGAGATTTGTCTCCCAAATTGATTCGACCTGAAAACAAATTGAATGGAAATAAATTAAAGCGGAAAATCCCGTGAAAATATTTGTGTCAAACCTGACATAAATGGATCAGAATGAGGCTTAATAATATTATTGAGTTATGTACTGTTTTGATGCTAGTCGATATAGCTACAACTTTTTTTAGATAATAACTTACCGAGCTGCTTTTTGATTCTATAGCAATTGTCTCAATTAATTTAAAGTGCACCTAGTAGCAACTATTTTTATAAGAGCATTTAAGATCCCCAAAAAAATCAGTATTTTTGCAAGGAAGAGCGACCGAATGAATTTTGGAAATTTAGCTAAAAGCATCATTAATCAATCCTCATTTGTGCAATTTATAAACAATGCTTGTAATACACATTCACGTAAGAAAAAATGATTATTATTAAATTATATTTATTGTACATCAAAGACAGCTCAAATATCAAAATTAAAACAAGACAAGAAAAAAATTGTAAGAACAAAAAAAAATCACAATAATTAATTAAATTTTGAAGTGAAAACAAGTGTTAAAAAAAGGAAAAAAAAATGTTTAAAAAACTTTAAGAACAACAAGAAATCTGTAATAAAAAATGAAACAAAAGATGAAGAAAATTTATGGAGAATTAAAAAAGCATTTTTATGTCTTTTAATTTTTTGTAACTTTGCACTTTTTTTATTCATTTTTATTTTTTTTTCGAATTTTTTGCTCAAATTTCAACAGAATAAATTATTACGTTTCTATACATAAAATTTAAAACAACATAAAATTTTTATCTCGTTCATATTCCTTACTCAATATAAACTTTTCATTTTTTTAAACATTTCTTAATTCATTCCATTATAATTAGGTATTATCATTAACTTCTTTGCTCTACGCAGGTAATCTATAATTAATTTAAATTATTATTGTAAAAATAAAATTATTTTGAACGTAAGTTGTGTACTTCTTATCCTTCATTTTACTATTTATTTCTCCTTTTCATTCATATTTAACAAGGAGTTTTCTTTGGAAAAATTCTGTCAGATTTTCAGAATCAAGTGAAATTTTCTCATTTTTTTCATTTGAAAATTTCGATAAGAAATGCAAAAACGAAATCCGTCTAAATCTTACTAAATAAAATCAACTTTCTTTTCATTTATAATGATAACAAAAAGTTGTCACGCCTTGATATTCTCTTTGATAATTTACTAAATTTTTAAATCATCAACAAATGAGAAATAAACAATTAAAAATAACTATTGCAAGTTAAGGAAGGTAAATATGGATGTTAGGCATGTACGAAACAGAGTTATTAAAAGGCTTACTCCCGATTGGCACGGTTGGCTGGTTGCCAGTCCCGGCCTTTACAACTCTGGATGATAAAAAATTAAAGTAATTTTTTTTATCTCTTAAGACTCGCTTGACACATTTTACCATTATTACACATCGGAGGATATAACACTGATTTTTTTTTGCTTTTTCATATTAAAATTTATTTATCTTCTTAACGAGCATACAGAACGATGATGGATAAAAATAAGGGTTGATTTATTTTTTTTTAATTTTTTCTCATTTTTTTCGAAAACTATATTTACAAAAACATAACAAATTTTCTGCCATCTATACCTTATGATAAATTTCTTCCTTATCTCAAAAAAGAACATAATTAATGATTAATTTTTCGTAGATTTTTTAACATAGTTTCTTCTTTTCATTTTATTCACTTATTGAGATGGTATCTCGACATAATTTAAGTAAACGGTAAATTTCGTGTGGGATGATAATAATTTTCAAAATAAATTTAAATACATTTTTCTATTTTTATGTTAAGTTATGCGATTTATATTCTTTACTTCCTGATTTTAAATGATGATGAAATAAAGACCCAAATGCCAAGCATTGATGTTTAATAGAGCAAATAATCCTGGCTCAAGAATTGAGAAAGTATGGATGAAATAATGTTGAAATAATCAAGATATGTAAAATTTACAATAGAAACCAAAATGCACGATTAAAAATAGAATTATTTTTTTAAGAATTTCCAGAGTCGTGATTTATTTACAAATTTATTGGTTGGGTAAACAAATTTTTCTCTCAATAGCTGACTACTTGAGGGAAATGAAAAGTAAAAAATTGCTGAGAGTCTTTATGTAAAAAAGTATATAAAACCTTTTGAAAGCCTTAAGGCCATAGCAAAGAAAATGTAAACACTAATTGTCGTTAAAAAAGCTAAAGATTTGCATTCATAATCTTGAAATAAAAAGAATATTGATAAAAGAGGAAGAAAAATTTGGCTGAAAGTCTTAAAATTTGGTGAAGTATTGGGGCTATTATGAAATTATTATAGCTTTTTAATTGGAAAATTTGCTTGAGTTATTTAAATCGTATTGAATTTGTTTCTAAAAATTTCTTGAATTTTATTTCATAATATAAAAAGAAAATTGCACCGTAAAACTGTTTTGGGTCGTTCGGAGTCGTTCACTTATTACGTTTGTGTTTTAAATGGGAATCTGATGTTTTATGACATTATGAAAAAAACTTGAATGTTTTCTTTATGAACGAAAATTTTTGATAAGGAAATGGGGTAGCCTAAAATTTCGATTTTTTTCATTGCGTAAATAGTGAATGACCCCTAGAGAGTCCTAAAAAATATTTATTTGACAATTTAATTCAGTGTATATTATTTGCTTATATAAATTTATTATTACCTTAAATTTAGTCAAGTATAAGTCTTTAAATTTGAACACAAACAAATGGTTAACTAAAATAAGATCTTTCTACATCCAAATGGACAAACTGATACAGACGAATCAAAGATTGCTTTTTTTGTCCTATAGGATCGCAATACTACATAAATTTGTACAAAAATATTCCTAATAAACTTAGTCAAACTATCTTATCTGAACACTTTATGAAATATGTATTTTATTAAGCGAAATTTTATAGAATCTGACGGGTGATGGAGGGTCATTTTAAAACTTAATCAAATGGCAAATTCAATAAATTTTTTAATTGAACAAATTCAAGACTTCTAGCACGAAGATGTAAAAGGATCCATTAGCTATTAAAATGATCCAACATATAATACGCGGGAAACACAAATATTTACGATACGACCATAGATTTAAAAAAAACGTAATGTCCAATAAAAAATATTTTGAGAGCTTCAGCCTTGACCTTCGTTAAGCGTTATATACTTGTACAATTTGTTACTATATTTAGATCGCTTCCACATATATTATCGCACTCTTTCAACAGGAAAAACGTACAAAAATTTTTATTCAAAATTTATTATCATCTCTGTGGTATGGTATGTTATTATGTTTCTTATATACTTGACTTATGAGAAATGAACTTTTTATGTAGTTGGTCATTTTATTATTATTATCCGAAACAAAACATTAAACTCATTCTTTTTCCTTGTCCTCAATTATAAATTACTAAAGTCATTTTTTAATTTATATGTATATTTATGTTAAAGTTAGGAATCTTGAGATGTTGCAAATCGTTGCCGAATACCAGAACTGAAAAGTACCAGTTGTCACCATGTCTATTACCAGACTGTGAAAAACACTATCGTTTCTAAAAAGTTAAACCAGTACAAATCATGTCTAGACAGAAAATTTTAAATTTTCTATTTTACTTCCTATTTTATTAAAAAATGTATAAACTCGTTTATTTTTTTTCTTATTTTTCATTCAATTCATTCTCGTGTGAATTACTTTATTTTTTTGTATCAAAATTTGCGCGAAAATGAACTTTTTTTCTTCATCGGTATATTCTATTATTTTTCTCATAATCAATAGTTGAGCTTTAGGCACAAATAATGTCTACTTAGTGAAAATTTTCCGGACGACACAGTTAGTAAGTTTCTCTTTATTTTTCATTTAAAGTTTTATTTTTGGCAAAAAAGTTTTTGAAACTCTTCGTTTATGTCTTTTTTTATTATCGTGGTTTACCTAAAATTGTTATTTTTTGATATTTTTCACTGATGCTAATCATGAATGTTATCTTCTCATTCCATCGTGTGAGGTAGAAGCGATTAACTATTGTATTTGTGATATTTTTTCTTTCATTTTATTTCCTGTATAATTTTAGTTTCTATTTTAAATATTGTGAATGAATTTCTACTACATTTTCCTAAAGAAAACTAGCAGCTGTGTTTTAATTTGTCTGTCTGTTGCCTGAAAATATATACTAGCCGCAGAACTGGTTTCTTGCCATCCCAGAAGGTTCACTTAAAATATCCTATAGGTATCACTCGATAAAATCAAGGCTATCCATTAAATAGGAGTGACATAGTTAAGTTCAACCTTAGGGTATATTCTAGGGTAACCTATTAGTGACGTCGAGAATTCAGTCCTATGATTGATTTATTATTTTGATAGGACTTTAATAGTTTTCATGAATGGATCTTTCATTGAAAAAAAAATATTGTAAAAATCTCCAGCTGAGAGATTTGTTTTTGGACATTATTAAAGAGATTCTGCAATAAGATCATTTGCTGATTTGGAAAATGCGCCATCTCATCTAAAAATAAGGTGGATGTTTAAAATTTTCTTTAGTTTTTTTCTTCTTCAGTGACTAGGCTGAAATCCGTGAAAAATTGAAACTATATTTTTATTGGATTAATTTGCGTGAACGAAAAGAAAAGAAAGATTGTTCTGTTGTCAATTTTTCTGCTTTAAAAATGAAAATGTAGGTATAAAAATCGAATCAGATCGAAAACTGCCGAGGAATTTCAAGGCCATTTTAAATGATGGTATTTTATATAAATTTTATTTTGAGTTATTAAAGCATATTTTTATGGTAATTTTTTTTTATTATCAGATTGGTGTTACCTCATTATGAGGAATAATACCATCGATTAAAAAGGGCTACACGTAGCATAATTGCACTAAAATTTTATGATAACCATAAAGATTATTAATAATATCTTCCTCGAACAATTAAGGTTCTGATTTCAAAGTTTTTAAAACTTTTGCAATTAAATTATTTTATAAGCTTTTTCCACTTTTAAATTTATTAAATAAAAATATTTATTTTTTAATTGATAATCTTTTTTACGAAGGCTCGGAGAGATTGAAACAAATGAAACTCTTGCTTATCAAAACATTTAATATACAATGACAATTTTTTATTTAATTCCTTACATCCCCCATTAATTTTTTTTTATCAAAAATTCTTAAATTTAGATTTCTTTGTACAAAAATGTTTTTCTTACAAATTTTAATCCAGTTGTCTTAAACACTTTAATATGTGGTCTTCATTGTTTGAATCAATCCAAGCCTTATACTTTTACTTATTTAATTTTTACAATTAATGTAAACACCAAATTATTTGGCAATTTATGGCAAATACATCAAATTTCCGAATTTATGTCCGAAAAACAAGTCCATCAAATCATCACATTCAAAATTTTTCATTCGCCATTCTCTATGAAAATTGCTTCCAAAAATTTCATATTCTCTTTTGATTTATACATACAAGACGGTGATACATGTCAGAATACTCAATTATTCTTCAGAATACTTTCGAAATTTCGACTTTCTTTGAATTTTTGTCTATAATCATGCAAAACTGTAAGTGATTTTAATTTTCTAGCGGAATGGAAAAATGAAGTTGTCTGACAGAATAATTTTTTGTGAAATTTACGAAAAATTTCTTCAAAACTTCTTTGTCAATATTGCACAGAATTAGAAAAATTTGCGAATTTTTTTCTTCTAAAATTGAAAACTTAAATTTGTTTTGGTATTTTTTAACGAAGTCTTGAAGAATTTTTTTGAAAATTTTACAATTTCTTCTCATAAGTCATCAAATGCTGATTTTTTGAGAGTAGATTCTTGAACCATTTAAGATCTTTTAAGTAGATCGGTAACCCATATAAAGACTTATTTAAAAATATATATTTTAAATCTCAATTTTGCATGCCTCAAAAATTCGTCGAGAGGAAATTTTTGAAAGGAAATTTTCACGTTCAATATATCCTATACTCATTAATATCATGACTTCATTATCTACTATATCATTTATCTTTTAAAGACATCTCTTCAAATATCCAACATAATTTTATCTAATAATTCTCATTCCATTCATTTAAAATTTACATTCTATATCATTTTTTCCGTTATCAATTTTTATAGCATTTTCTGATTTAAACATTATAAAAAGAACCAAATGACCAGTTGCTTAGCAAAAGTCTCTTAACAATTATTAGAAAAAAAACATTGAAAATGAAAAAAAATTAATATTTATCTTCGCATTTTTTTATCCTTCAATTTAAAGAACATTGATGTTCTAATCGTTGTTGTTTGAGTAAATAAAGCTTTATGTATATCCATTTTTCTCTCACGTTTTTTTCTTCATAAAAATCTTCTCATGGATCGGAGAAGGATGAGCGATAGATAAACCAAGTATTAATGTGTTGATGAATTTTTTTCTCTTCTCTATCATTTGCATGTATATAAATGAGAGTGTATATATTTATGTACGGATGCGGGAAAGAATTTCATTTCTTTTCTTTGTATGATAAACATTAAAGCGAGTCACCATAAAACTTATGTGTGCATATTATGTGCTTTTTCTTGCTGATACGACTACTCCTGCTGACACCTTCTCTTACTAAATGATGTCAATATATATTTAAACTCTCACAGCTTACTAACTGTTATTGTTATTAGTTTTGCTAGTATAATCGGATGACTTTGGAGTCTGCTGTATTACCGAACAAGTCTCACGTAATGAATTTAAAATTTCTCGCTGTTCTTCTTGTTCTGCCTAAAAGTCAGTAAACAAAAACACAAGGAAGAGAAAAGAGAGAGAGAAAGAGAAATAAAAGAAAAGTTATTCCTTTGCTGTACATATGCATGTTGTATAAAATTTTCTTTTGATTAATTTTCTGACGTAGTTCAAGTTGTTGAAAAGAAATCCATAAATTTAATAACCGGGCGACACGTAAAATCACGACTATATGAAACAAAAAAAAAGTCTCTCATCGCCCCTTACTTTTCATGACTTTTTCATTTCATATGTATGAGAAAAAAACGATAACATAATTTATGGACACTTCGTGTCACTTACGGTAAGCTCTTCACCATGTGACTGAGGCGTTGTCGCAATATCACTATACCCAAATTGCTCTGTTAGACTATCGTCGGGAAATGTTGACAGGACATCAGATATATCTAAAAAGATTTAATTAATTTAGTCTTAATTAATTCTTAATTCACGACTAGTCACTCACCTGAACTGGATGATGCAAGTAAATCGATGGGTGGTTGCTGTGGCACTCGAGTAGGATCATTACTTATTACTCGTTTCTTAATCAATTCTGTGTAGTCATCATGATCGTTATCAGCATCATTATGAGTGCGCTTAAGTACTGAACTCCTTATAGTATTGTTATTATTATTCTTATTACTGCTACTGCTATTATTATTATTGTTTAAATTTAAAACACCACTCAAAGAGGTCGAATCGTTTTGAGGCGCTGATGCAAAATTTGAAAAACTTGAACTAAAACTATCTGATGATGAATTTCTTATTGATATTGAATCGTGATCATAAGGATGTGCGGTCGGAAGATTCTCATATGGCGACGAATAGAAATCATCAGCTTTTTGATTCACTCGCGCTGCATGTTGTCGACTAGAACTCGATGCATTAATCATGCCAATGGTTGATGCATTTGTGATTTCATTTTGATTATGCTGCTGCGGAGAACATATATCAGAGTCATGTGATGATACTGAAAATGATGAGGTTGGAGAGAGCATGCCTCCAATTCCAGGCTCAGATTTAATATTATAATGTGTTGGATCATCGTTCGTTGATGATTGCGATTGAAAACTTGAATGCTTATCACCTGCCGATGGTGATTGTGATTCAGGACTCTTTGGTTCATCTTTAATTTGAATATTTCTGCCGCGCATTTGCGTTATTATGTTAACACCTTTCGACACTGTTGGTTTTACTGATACGGTATTTGGTGCAATTATTGCCAATGGTAATTTTCCATGCTTCTGGTCCTCATGTATCGTTGAATCACTTACTATTGATGCTGTATCATCATCATTATCATCATCATATGACGTGTTATTAAGATTTGTTATTAAATTTAGAATGGCACGTTCTAATAACTGTGGATTTTCAACAGCGGGTACATCACTTTCAAGCGCACTCAGCTCTGCTTCACTAATAATTGCTGAAAATTTCCTCTTCATTTCCTTTATGAGACGTCGTCCTTCATCATCTGATACGAGCGTATTTACACACACAAACGAATGTACTTGTCGCGTCCTTTCATCAATCTCCAAAACGCCTCGAGTCTTTAAATAGATAAATTGACCAGTGCGTGACATAAGACGATAGCATGACTCTCCAACTGGACTTCCGAAGTCGTACACTACAATTATTATTAATGTTTTAAAAGATATTCTTTGTCACTTTTTAGTTCTTTTACTACACAATGAAGAAGTTTTTCACGTTGGACTAGAAATGAACACAATGTTGTTTTTCAATGCCTTGTATGTCCTAGAGATTCTTTTCTTTCAGGACATTGTCATTGATATTAATGTTATCAAAATATAATGAAGTTTCTCATTTAATAAGGATTATTTTCATGGTCACGTACTTCTGCATTGAATATTAAGTAGACCATATTTAAATAAATTTAAAGGTCTTATATTTAAATCTACAGAAAGTTTTAAAATAATTGAAAAAAAATTCTCACATAATTTTCATTGTCAGGGTTGTAACATAAACTCATTTGAACCATTCAAGGCTGAACAAAATGTGAAGGTTTTTCTATGATTTATATTTATGCATTTACGTGATTCATCAAGAGAAAACTGTGTAACAATCTGTGAGCGTTTCCAGTCCATTAACTAAAAGCAATTTTCAATACAAGAAAAAAGAGCTTACTTTGTCTCAATGCAACCATAACCCATCGAACATCGTCCCGATGCATAAATGTAAAAGGTGATAAGCCGGATATTTCTTCTGTCATATAACCGGCTACTATTGATATTCGTTGATCACATTGTACTATACGACCATCAACAAGATGTCGGGTTTTGTACTCATATCGACATGCTTCTATTAAACGATCACTAAACATTGGAGGTTTGATGACACGCGCCATTGCGATAAGGATCTATCGAATATAATAAAATGGAAATATTAATTCTGACGAATAATCGTTCAACTCTTGTTCATACAATATCATTTCCACTTATGCTATGCAGTGGAATATTATCATCTCGCCCGCGTGCACGTCTTATTAATTGTAAGCCCGTAGGACCTGTGTTGGGCCTACCACGTGGAGCTGAGTCGGCTCGTTTAAAGCATCCATCTATTCGTACTAATTCATACTGTGTCGGTTCCGATCGTGGACCAGCACGGGCAAGTCTAATAAATATTTACATTAAAAATGAATGAATAAAAAAAGGTTCTATGGTTACTTATCTAGTCGTATATAAATATGTACCTTATAGTAAAATCTCTCCGGTCCTCACGAAGTTTTAAATCGATTTCTTCCTCCTCCTCCTTTGTACGTGATCTTACTTCTCCATTTTCATCCGTTTTTGCTGAAAATAAATTATGTAGATCTGTTGGTATAAGCTGCTGTTTAAGAAAGGCGTGGTCATCTGGATGTGTAATATTGAGCAAACTTTGTCCATATAAATCCGACTGGATGGATGATGAATTCATTAATGAACAGGATGATGATGATGTCAACAACGGTAAAGAAGAGATGAAAATAAAAAAAAATAAAAAATATGTTTAGTTTGTACTTTTATCTCAAGTTTTTGTTTTGTTGTTTTCACATAATAGTATTCTGGTAATCAAGTGAAAAGAGGATAATATTTGTAAACAAACATTTATGAGAAAAACTCGAAACCAACTGCGACACGTTTTTATCAGCGTCAGGTCTAATAATTCTTAATTGTTGTGATTCTATTTTAATCGCGTATATTTCTTGCACACGCACATATTTCTGCACACAAGGTAATGTTTAATTAAGTCTTCTAATTTTATCAATTATATAGATTGCGTGGGGTTCCTCTAAATATCTATAAATTTATTTACATTTATTTTACTAAGATTTGATATGAAATTTTCCCACTTATTCACATTGAAAAATAATTTCATTCATAAAGTACGACAGCTCCTCACTTATTCCTAAAAGCTGAACGTCATTTGTGAATGATCCTAATCTACAATACTAGAAACCATTATTCCAGAAAAGTCATGCTCTTTGGAAATTAATGAGAACTTTAAAAGCTAATTAACATTAAATTAAAGTTCTCTATTATAAGCTCAAAGAAATCATTATTTATTTTGTCGGTCAATTATGTTGTTGCCAACTAATCAATTTGTTATCATCAGCAAAATTTAATTTAAAACCTTGTACCATTTTGGATATTTGATAAAGGTTAACTCAGAAGATTTGCGTGGATTAATGAGTATATCTGAGCATTTAGGAACTCATTTTCATTGATTTTTATTTGGAACTAATTATGCCTATAAGGAACTTAGCGAAAACATTTGTGATAAGATCTTAATTAAAGAAAATGTCGAGCTTTAGCATTCCCTCTCCAACAAATACTTTTCCATGAATTTTTTTGTTTCTAAATATAGAATATCAGGGGAGCAATGCGATGACGGATAGGTAGGAAGGAGGAAAAAATTGTAATTCCTTTAAAGAGACTTTATTGAATTTATTTTCTCTTCTTTTTCTTTCCCTTGCTTTTTTCTTGTTTCTGTTGAAGATAAATATAAGTGAATTCAAATTTATAATTTGATGAATATATCCTTATAATAAGACATTGATCCTAATCACTCTTACTCATTTACGTGGTTTCTCTGTTTCTTCTGTTTATTTTTACAGAATTAAAATTTTACAGAATTCCTCTCTCAGATATAAATTTTAGATGATACAAATTAAGGAAATAATTGACCTAATAATTAATTGTGATGACATTTTTTTTAAACAAAAAGCCCACACGTAAAAATAAATCTGATTTCTTCATGTAAAGTAAAATATCCAGTTTAAATCATTTTGAAGGAAGCATCATCAAACTTCATCATTTCGAACGTAAAGGATTTACATGAAAATAAATTAATTCCCACTCATAATTTATGCGTGTTTGTGAATGTGAAATATTGAATAATAATGGAAGAAATGAGCACAATATAATTCTTATTATGAAAAATTTTAATTCACAGTACACAAAAATAAGTAAGATTCATTTGTAATTGAAGAAATTTTATTTTAATCTCTTTTGTTCTCCTACCAACATAATCACTAATTCTGGATACCTTCATACACAATATGCAATAAAGTAAAATTAGCAGATAGAAAACAAAAATTTTCCATTTGAATACTTTGATTTGTTCCCATTTTTTCTTCGAATTCTTCTTCTTTCATTATTTGAAAGGTAATCAATGGAAATATCACGTTTGACAGTTTCAATTTCTACGTGATAGCAACGCAAAAACTTTTCTAGTAAACATTAGAATGAAAATTCATTTAGGGTCATTCACTTATGACGTCCATCATTTAGTGGGAGATGTCTGAAGATTGTTTTGAATTAAAATTTTGTGACATGGGTCTGAAAATCCCAATTTTTAATGGACGTCAAAAGTGAATGACCTCTTATGGAAACATTATTTTTACAGGAATGATATTTCTTCATTACAGCACACTTAATGCAACGTAAGGTATTTCTACAAACTTGAAAGTGATATTTTAAATATTTTTATCTAATTAGATACCTTCTTGGAATTTGAATTAATTTAGTCCTTTCATTTATTTCATTCTGAAGTGACCTTTTCTGGAAGAAATCCTTAGAAATTTAAAGTAAAGAAAGATGAGCACTTTGCTATTTACTAAGAGTTTGCTATTTACTATATTTTCCTATCTCCAGATAGAGGTTCAAAAACTTATAATAATAAATTTGTTTATACACATAAAGTTCATTGGAACTGACTTGAAATATAACTTGCTGATTTCAATAATTTTTGAGTTATTTTTGTGTCTAGTTATTTTCTGCTAGTTTTGAAAATATTAAATTACTACAATTACACACGAAATTATCATTTCCTAAATGTTTGCCGTTTAGGTGATATGTTCACCTACTAATTTTACCTCACATTACTATGAATAACTGTCGAAAACGTGAAGCTTCCGAGTAAACTTTCTTATTCTATTTCATTGGTGCAATTTTTATTAAATAATTTTTCTTTCTTTTCACTTCGTTTAGTTTAAATGAGCGAAAACCAAATTAATAAAAGGGAAAAAGAAGCTCAAATGACGGTAAAATTGCATTTTTATTAACGAGTGAATTTTTAGCTTACCCTGCAATGACCCAAATATTGTTCGACACTACTGGAAACTAAAACTATATTGCCGCGGCATGTTATGCTGAGCAGAAACGTGTCCAAGAGTTTCATTAAGCCTTCCGTTGATTTGGGATTGATGAGATAACGATTATTTTTTGCTTGCCCAAAGACTGAAAAGAAGAAAAATATGAATCAATTAGGATTTTTAATTATTAATCAAGTATCATAGCATTTCTAAAACAGCAAATATTAAAATATGAATGAGATTAAGATAATTAAATTTAAATTGATTTTAAAAGTTGAAATATTAAAATAAAATTCAGATTTTTGGCATCTCTATCCTTTGAGATATTTTCATAAAATCTTAGTTTTTTTATTGCATTTTATGCTATGTCGAGTTTAAATAATTAATTTAATTTATAAATTTTCGGATTTTCCGCTTTTTGACTTTCTACAAATAAATCAGATAAATTAAATACCAACAAAGCATGAACACTTGAAATTAATTTTAAAAAATCTAAGACTTTTATATGATATCCCGAAATAATAATTTTGGATTCGTTGGAATTACTGATAATGTTAGGAAGTCTTGGATTTTATCTTTTTTTTGTATTTTATTAAGTTCATATTTAATTTTCTTATTTTTGTTAAATTTAAAATAAATTCTAATTTCTAAAGATTTGTCACAATAAAGGATATAATTTAATTTGCTTCGCTTATCTTATTGGGTTTATTCAAAAAATAAAAATCCATTCAATTTATGTCATAGCAATAATAATATCATCTTCTTAATGTGTCTTTCTTTGCTCTAAGCTTTACTTCTTTTTTTAAAAAAAAATCAAAATAATTCTAATATATTTCAAAATGACGATGCAATTATTTTGGTAACCAAACTTAATCACTTATGATTCTCCAAGTTATCAATATCACTAATATAAGTTTTCAATATCACAAACTTAAATAATTTGGCAAATTAAATTTGCAATCAAAAAAGCAACAAATAATGAAGACGTTCTAGACTGTTCTAGAAATATTTTAGCATACATGCTTTTAATTTTTCACTGAAAAAAGATCATATGCCTAAAAATGTGTCTGATTATTATTAGTATGCAAAAGTTCCAGCGCCATCATTCATTAAAACTTTTTCTGACTTTAAAAAAGGAGCAATCTCCCAAAAAAAGGTTTAGAAAACTTTAGTTTTAAAACATTTTGAATACGGAAAATTAAGAATGAAAATAATTCAAATTGATTTCATAATTTATTGAGCAGTATATTATTTTTAGAAATGTATTGATTATTGATTTGTTTATTATTCAAGGACCCCCAAAAAATGAAAACAAAAAAGAAAGAAAAATGTCTTTTTTATGACTCGATCGATTGGATCAACGTTTTATGAGCTTCTTATTAATTAATTCTATGTTTTAGTTCCATTAGAAATTATTTCATTCAAGTTTAATATTAAATACAAAACTTTTAGTATTCAACAAATTTTTATGAAGTAACGATGAAATAGATTTTGACTAAAATCGTATTACATCATCAAACGTGTGTAACAGTATGAATAATATTAAATATAAAGAAGATCAAAGATAAAAAATTAATATCAAAAAAATGAAAAAGTCTAATAAATAATATTTAAATTAAAGAAAAGTCTGCATGCTTTTGCGGTGATGATAAGTCTATCATTTCTCATATCGAATAATAATGTGACGAAAGTGAAACAAGAATTTTTCTTCTTTGAATTATAATTCGACAAAAGATGATAAAATGGAAAAAAGATTTTGACATTTCAATTTCATTTTTATTTTTATAAAAATAAAGTTTCTCCTAAAGTCTGGTGAGTCTCAGAGGCATATTAGAGAGAAGCTTCACAAGAAAAATGTTCAATTCACTTGATGCGCAAAAAATCTTGTTCTTTACAAAAGATGCTCACTGGTGAGCGACAAATGACGTAGTTCAAGACGGTAGAATTAACCGCAGTCAAATAAAACGAAGAGAATTGTATGCCAGTCGTAAATTAAGTTCTATTGCATTCATTCTCATTCATATTAAATTTCAATATAAACATAAAACTTGCAAACAATGCTAAATTCCATTTTAATTTAATTTTCATACTCACCATAATCAATTCGCAGTCCATGAGCGGAAAATCGAAGAACAGCAGTTTTATCAACTCTTCTTGGTGACTCAGCGACATGTGGCACCATAGTCGAAAGCTCTTGAATTGATCCATTAAGCTTATCACGACGATGCTTTTCAGCCCGATTACGTGCCTCTCGACCATTTCTGAATATATAAAACAATTTTTTTGTGTTATTTTGTGTTGTGATATATTTTTTAAGGTATTTGTATCATTTTGTATGTATCAGGAAGAAAAGAGAAGGAAGGAAAAAGTAAATGAAATGAGGCAAAAAGATAAACAAGAATTTTTATTTATTTGATTGCTGCTCCATTGGCACACAAAAAGACATAAAATAAACTAGAAGAGAGAATGCTATATAAATATGCTAGTATTGTTCATTTCCATTTTGAGTTAGTAGTGTACAGGATAATCATATAAAAGAATTTTTTTCTATTTTCTGATGTGGATGGTCAAAAAAAGAAAGTGCTGATTTGTATGCAAAAAATATGTATTTGATGGATAATTAGAATGAGGAAAACAAATTAAATTGATGAATATGAAGAAGCACGAATTAATCTGATATGATTGTATAAAAAAATGTTTTCCATTTCCTTATTTCTCTCCACAAACAAGTTTTTCACCCTCAAAAAATAATACGTATGCATACATATTGTATTCTTATTCAAATTAAAACCAAGTCACATATCAGAGCAAAATAATCATTTTCATGTCCTTCTCATTGCGTAAGCATAAAATCACACAGAGAATAACAAAAGCATATGAATGCAGAACAAAAAAAAAATACATTCATGCCTATGGTTTCATAGCAATGTTATTGATCATTGATTTCCATAAAATATCATATTTGACATTAGAACGAAGAATAAATGAAATAAAATTCTCAATAGAAATCAATATTGTGGCAATGTGAAGTGGAGTGAGTTTGTGAACAAAAGAGAAGAAAAAAAGAAGGAATATTTTGTGAACACTAAATTATGATGTTTTCTCTTGAATATGTATACATTCCATCACATCCATCGCATCTCTCTCTCTATTCATGCTTTCTCTCGCAATACACAATTTTTGGCTGAATGAGCTGATATTTCGATCTTGAACTTAAACTCAATTTGCTGTTTCTGAATATTCTTCAATTTATTTAAAGAAACAGATGCTTAAAGTAATAAAAATCAATTTTTTTGGTAATTTTATGGGTTTACCGTATTCAGTAAAATATTCTAAATTTTTGTTCAGCTAAAATCGTGTGAAAAATTATCATCATTTTAAAATTTGATTAATAAATATTAAAGTCAAATATGTGTGCTTTATTTTGCTAGTACCATTAGAAATCTAGCAAGACTTCAGTACTTTTTTACACGGAAACCTCGGAGAATGCGTTGTCCTTATCATAAATTGAAACATGATGAAGCTTTTTTTATCTTACTTAGTAACAGTTGCTGTAGATTCAATATTTTTTTCAACAACAAGCATGATCAAAACGCTTTAAAGCAATTTGAAAAAAAGAAGCAACCAAAAAGTTTCAAGAAACTTTACACTTGTAATAAAATAGAAATTTTTATATTAATTTTACATATTCAACACGCGTCCTTAAAAAATTTCCACTCTATTATTAATTCATAAAATTTATAAATTTCTTGAGAAACATTTTCAATGGGATTTTATTGTGAATCCAAAAAACGGAGAACATCTGGTCACATTTTGGGGACCACTAAATTTTCTAGTTCTCTTTACTTTTACATTGGCAGCAAAAATCTAATTACATCTTTTTTTGTATCCAAATCAATAATAAAAGGAAATATTTAAAGAAAAGAAAAACTATTTTTGAGAAGAAAAGTATGAGGAAGGTCGGATTGAAAATTTGGATGGAATCAATGAAAACTTCAAATTATTCTATTTTATAAAAAACATGGATCCCATTTTAAAGGGACCTTCTGAGCAAATTTCAAGAAAATTTGTTATAATAAACAAAAATGTTGTAGCATAGAAACACATAGCAACTTTTGATTATCATAATGCTATGCACCCATTTTTAAAGTATTTTTATTACACCTTTATGGAATATGAAAAATATTGGCATGAATTATTTATATGTAAACTTGATTATGTCATTGATTTTGTCAATTTTAACCCCAGTGAATTCTTATCAGACATCACATTTCTCGTAATATGAACATAACAAAGCTCCAGTGTGTGACTGAAAGATGGCAATAAAATCAAGAAAGTGCAAAAAACGATAACCTCGCATGTCTATTATTTTCATGATTGTTACAAAACTCAATTGTTTTTTCTCATTCAATGTAAGTACAGCGTTTATAGGTTTCCTTCCGATCTTGCTTTTAAAATCACCATAACTCTATGTTTTATTACATTTTGCTCGTATATGTAAGAATGTTTGTTCTTCCGTATGATTACAAATGTCCTTTTTTGTCAACAATTTTTCACAATTTTCTTTTCAGTTGTAAAAAGGATCTTGTGTAACGTTTATAACTAACTAGCAAACTGTGTAGGAAACATGCATATATTTGCGTCACCAATTCATCAATTTCTTTACAATGTCCTTCTGAGAAAAGTGATGTCTAGGGGGTGCAGAATATGAAATTTGTGAAGAAAGAGAAATTTTGTTGTAGATGCCAGTAATGTATATGAAAATTGATGTATGTGTATTGCGTAATTTATGAAAAATTTGCAATCATTTCATTGGTATCATGAAGTACGTCAAGTTACTTGTTGGAAGTCGATTGATTCTTCCCTTGTGCTTCATTACGTAAAGCATTAGAACTTCTATGCGAGAATAAAGAAGAAGGAAAAAAATTTCGTATTGCCTTTTTTCTCTTCCATTGCGGAAGCCTGTGGAGTTTACCAATTTAATAATGTGAAACATCTTAGGAGATTTTTCTACCACCTCCATCGACATCATTATCATCATCATTGAGTTGTCAACTTTCACAGCAGGATAATTATTATAGAAACTTTATATTTCCTTCTTTTTTCCTTGGCTAATTTTTGTATCTTTCATTTTTTCTCTGTTGTATGTCTTTTATGCACATAAACATAAACAAATGTTATGACAGTTGTGAATATTTGATGAGCCGACAATGATTTGAGCGCATTTGATTGGATATGAATTATACATTTATTTAAACAGAATTGATAATTTTACAATAGCTATAAAAAATCTGAATTTTTATAATGGATAACTTGAATTTAATTTTTATTGGTTTTATAAGAATTTTTCCCAGAAAATATTATCTTGCTTTTTATGGCTTTTCGATGTTTAAATTACTTTACTACGCAATATATAAATGTCGAAATGATTTTAATACCATTCATAAATTATACATATTAAAAATATGACAGGTTTTAACCTAATTGGAGCTAAAATGATTGATTTAAAGAGGAAATATTTTTTTTTCTGATACGCAACACTTTTCTCCTTAAAAGAATTAAACATTGGAAGATTATCTCTAAATTCTAAAACACTCTTCCATTATTGATTTATCTATCACTCTTCATTCTGTCAAGATAATCAGTATGAATGAATGAATGAGCAGTCAAAGTGCTCCACGTATCTTTTATCCTCTCATGGGAAAATTAGCTACATTCCTGTGCTTTTTCAAATGAAAATAAATATAATGATGATGATGGATCAAATTGCGTCTCAATTTTTCTTTCCTTATCATAATTTTCCTTCTTCCTCATTTTATTTTATTATTTTAATTTAAACGATTGAATACAATATAACTTGCGCGTTTTTGATGTCAAAGACTCTGGTTTTTAGAATGAGATATAGAAACTTGAAAAAGAAGATGCAAAAATTTCCCATAAATTAAGCACTTAATTAAATTGTGTCTTAACATTTTCATCGATGGATTTTTATATTTTTTTGAGAGTCTGCTTGAGAAAGATTTGTGCGATGAGAAAATGAAGATTCTCTTCATTAAAAAAACCTCATCATTTATGATTTTTATGTTTTATATTCTATGTATAAATAAGATTATCGCAAGCTTTATTTAGTTCACTGCCACATTTTTTTCTGTTATTTTCGTGACTGCTAAATGCGAAATTAACAATTTGAAATTAATTCAAAGGCATCATCTATGTAATATATATAAATATATTTACATCCGTAACATGTTTAAATAAATTTATATTTCTGCAAAAAACTACTCGCTAATTTGTAAATCAAAAGTACATAGGACCTTATTTAAATATGTGCTCTAGTTATCATGCTCAATTTCATCTACGATCATAAAAAATATTTTTGCTTGTCGCTTAGAGATAAAGATTTCTAATTCGACTGATGTTTGTCATGTTGAACTAATTTCTATATTTGTTTGCTCTCCTTTTTTCGCCAATGGGTCGACATTTTTGGATAAAATAAAAAAATTTACATATCCCTGACCTTCATGAAGGCATAATCATTTTATTGCTCTTGGAAATGCTCAACATCTGTTATGTTACTTTTACTTGGTACATCGTATAGCATGAAAATTATCACGTTTCTTAAGAAAATGTTATATTATTCCAGTTCTTTTAGTCTTGTATTTATTCATACATTCTTGTAGCCCATAAGGAGAAGAGAGAAGAAATCATTTCTTCTTAATTTGAATTTTAAATGCATTATGTCTCATTCTCAAATATGAAAGTTACTTTGTATGGGATTTTAATGAGCAAATTCCAAAAAATTGTTAGTAAGAAAGACGCTTTAAGTTTAGTTTAATTCTACATGTTTTTCATAAATGGAGATGTGCAATATTCTGTTGTATATATATATATACATGTATATATATTCATGCTATACGGTGTATTGTATGTTTGTTTATATATATATATATATATATATATATATAAACAAACATACAATACACCAGAAAATATATATACAGTGACAAATTCCGATGATACTTCGTAGCTTCTTTTTTTTTCGTTCATACAAATGAAATTTAATACACAAGCACCTTGATTGAGAATATAAGATTCTTCTATTTATTTATTTTATATATGACATGGCTACACAAATGTGTGGGGATTTCTATCTGCAATTTATATATGTTTATACAAGTACCACGTATGTGTGATATGAAATTTATTATCAAGTAAGCAGCCAAAAAAGATTTCTCGGCTTTTGTTTGATTTTATCATAAAAACATTGTTGCCAATTCTCATCGCATATCATTCAAATTTGTATCCTCTTGAGGATCATTCTTCTCCTTCTTAATTTCTCAGTTTCTCTCTGTATAAACTAAATATACCAGAGATGAAAATCAAGAAATTCTTGCTATGTAAATAAGCTTTCGTTTGATTACTCCATGAATGATATTTTAAGTCTTATTTAACGCTGTCCTTCGAAAACTCAAATTTCATTCATTTTTCATCATCATTTACTTAAAGTTTTATAGCGAAAATGCATATATTAATGATTGGAATGTAATTATAGATAGAACTGACTTGTACAAATAATCAGCAAATGAAAACTGAACTTTGGTGTCAGAAATCATCTATTCGTTGCATGTAAAAATCCATAATAATAAAGCATGTCGAAATACTATTGGAAATTTTTCTAAAGTCATAAATCACGAAAATTTATTGCAAGTTGTAAACTTAATAATGCAATGAAAATAAGATGAGGCAGTACAAAAATTAATAAGTGTCACTTGTGGATTGAACGTCTTTGATATAATTTCTGAAAATAGAATTTTTCTTCATTTCTTTAAAGCTTGCAATACAATTTCATTTAGAAATTTAATTTCACAAAAAAGTGCTTTAAGTAAATTTCTCAAATGAGAAGCTTCTGGCATTGTTTTCTTATCACTTCATGATGAAATTCTCTTTGTGCTACGCGCTTTATGAGATGAAAATTAAAATCTTAGAAAATGCTTTTATTTTAGACAGCAAACAGTGAAAAGTATTTCTCTCCTCGGTCTTATGAAAAGTCATGCGATAAGTCCCTAATTTGATCATCGTAAACAACACGTATTTTTTTCGTAAACATTTTCGTCAGCATTTATTCATTTGCAATAAATTGAATTGTTTATCAGACGTAGTTGAGCCAGAGTTGTGACGAAAATGATATTTGAAGCACAGTTTCGTCTTTCAATTTATGAAAGCTTGACTGTGGAATTTTTTCTGTATTAATTTGATATTGGAATTTTAATGCTGACGTTACAAATTATTAAAATGTAAGTAAATTGTAAAAATAAATTTAAATTTTCAATTTTCATTCACATTAATTTCACAATATTACAAATTATTTTCTACGACTCTTGTTTTAAACTAGGAATTACCAGAAAGAGAAACTTTTTCAGGTCACAGAATTTTTTAAGAGAAGCGTGTTAGAAACTCATTCGCAAAAAAAAATTTTTTCTGTCTAAAGGTGCTGATTCGAAATATGTCTGCGGTAAAATATTTTTTCTTTCTTTTCAAAAATAAACGGGTAATAAATATTTTTTTAAATACTTTGTTTACTAATTTTACAGTTCATGCCGTACAGTCAGAAACATGTTCACCGAGTGTCGCAAATTTTAATTACTTTAAAGAATAACTTTTGTGTTTTTTCTTTGTTATTGAAAGAAACAATCTCAACCAGTCTCAACAAAATTTGTACTGAAAACGATCAGTATTTTAAATTCAATGATCAGCTGGTTGATTGCCGTTGTATTAAGTTTCAATCTCAGTTAAAATGAATATGAACATTATTTAAATTATTCTTAAATTTTTTTTAATAATATGCAGAAAATCTTCATTTCATCACTTAATTAAGAATTTTATTTCACATGAACGTCTCAAGTATGCATGAAAAATTCAAATAAAGAATCGTTTGTGAAAAAATGATTTTTTGTCACAAAATTTTCAAACAAAAAAATGTATAGTGTGTCACACAGCTCTAGACCCCTCTCCCTTAAAAGTTGGACATCATTTTTAATCGACCCCTAATATACACACATAGATTACGGTTCAATTGGATTCGCAGTGCCCTCAGTTTAATTCACTGTATTGCTGATACCCTTATTCATTAATATACACACATAAAAATATATTTTTTTTTTGAGTTTTACTTTCTTCTTATTGGATACTTTTTAATTTGCTAAAGTTAGTAATAGCATCATGACCTCCCTTAAATTTAATAATAAGAATGAAAAAAAAAGTTGTTTTTTATTTCCTTTGGCGATGAATGCTTGTGCGTCACGATGAACCTTTTCAAGCCTTTTTATATTTAATGTGCTTTGAAAATTTAGCTTTAATATTAAATGAAAGGTGTAAATTTTCTCTTTTAAAAAATTAAGAATGAAACTTGGGCCAAAAAAATTTCACTGTCCATTTAGTTTTAATAAGAAGGCTTAGCTGTACATTTGCCTTCAACAAAAACCGAAATTTCTTTTTTAATTAGTTTATTATATTCACTTATTCGTTCTTTTCATCGAATGTGTCTTTACAAATTTATCAATAGAGGCATCTTAGCGCATGTCATGAAGGAAAACCTTCAAAAATTTTACTTAGAATGTTCCGTCTTAATATTTAATGTTGAAAAAAATTTGGAACATTATTTTTTCATTTTCTGAACTTTAGTTTTCCTTTTTATACTTGTAGTACAATTCTAAGAAGAAGGATCTTTTTTCATTTTTTATGTCATCATGATGACCATCAATTGCTATATGTTTGCACAATAAAATAAGAAATGGATGGGTGTTTACTATTTATGAATTTTTCATAAGTTTATTTGATTTATTTTCTAACCAACAAAGAGGCTTAGATTCTCCCTCTTAAACTTTTACTGTTCGTTAACTTTAGTTTGCCTGAATTATTTATTTGGGAAGAACTTTTGGATCAACTTCTCTAATTGATAATTGATATGTGGCAAAACTTTTTGTATCTTCCTTCTAGTCATTGGGTACAGTAAAATTTATTTTAATCACGAAATTTATTTGGCTTATTTCTTATTTGTTTTCTAAATACATTCTAAATATGTCTCAAAATACATCCGAATACATCCCTGCAAGATAAGGATACTCATGTAAAAATCTAGATTATTTATCGTGTTCTTTGAAGAAGATCACAAAAGTTTGGAATAGACACCCTGTTATGTTTTAATAATGGAAAGGTTGATTGAAAGCATGAATAAGAATTAAGCTTTAATCAAAGTTTTATTATTTTGCAGTTTGCGACTTGCTCATGGTATATCACAATTTTGTTAAGAAGCATCATTGTCCCATGTTCATTTTATGCTTTCTACCTTACTCATCCTATCGTTGTATCCATATCTTTGCTATAACAAACATCATATTATACATATTACGCAAGTTAGATTATAAAAGTATTTATCGTACCGAAAGAAAGGCAGAGGATGAAGAATATATACTGAATAGGACCCCCAAGCTGTTGAAGAAATTTTTGCTGTTTCTTATTTTGTTATTTTATATTTTTAAATGTGTCTTTTCCAAAAAATATGCTCATGTTTATGCCTATCTTACACACATATAAGAAAATTATTGACTAAGTTGAAACATTTTTCTACATTTTATTTAAAAGAAAAATTTTATGGAAGAAACAAGAACGTTCACGAAGTATTTTTTAAATATTCAGTTTTAAGTTTAAATGATTTTGCGTTCAATACAAAAAGGATAACTGAAATTTTATATTTTTTAACTCTTGTTTCCAAGGAAAATAAATTTAAATCGCAATTCCCATTGAAAAAAGCATTCGCCTTCCTTTTCCTTTTTTCTGCCTTCATATTCTGTTGTTGCCTTGACCACCGCATTGAACAAAAATATCGAGTTACGAAAAAAAAAAGTTTGCATAGAATTAGTAGATTTTTCATTTTATTATCCAGACAAAAGTTTTTGCGTCTGAATTTAAAAGAAGATTCCCTCGTCGTAGCTTCTTTTAAGATCATTTAATTATGAATGAAGTTGTATAAATTAATTTAATTAGTTAACGTTTATTGAAAATTTTCTCAAATTCCTTTTTATCTTTGATATTGACATTCCAACCTCATTTTGAGAGGGAAAAGATTTTAAAATTTTAAAAGTAACAAGCTGTGACATGATGATGAGCGTATCATCAACGAGCAAAAATGGTGACTTAAATAAATTTAAATAAAAAATGACAGTAACGTCTTTTTTTATTCATTAAGCCTTGATATCATCCAATTTATCAGATGAGAAATTAACAAAACTATCAAAAAAATTACGAAATAACTTTTCTAACAAAAGTAGAAGTAGTCAATAATCCCCAAAAGGTTGGCAGCGAAAGAATTTTGTTTTAAAATTAGATGAATATAATTATACCTAATTTACATAAAATTTACCAAACGATTTTAGCGCGTTTTTCACAAAATCTAGATATTTTCAAGAGTCAATTTGGTATACTCTTTAAATTGAAATTAAATTCACAATAAAACATTTTTCATATTTTGGAAAAAATCTTGAATAATGTCAATGCACACAGTGTTGAAAGTAAAAAGAAGAGCTTAAATTTATCGTACTGTTAAAAATTCATTTACTGTCTGTTATGTCTGATTCACAAGAATTTTCCTTTGTGAAATTTTATTACAGAAATATTTTCCATAGCTCAACGAACGAAGTAAAAGTTGTTTGCTTCTCTTCTTTGTATTTGTTCTTGCGATAGATGTTTACATTATTTTATTGATAAGATCTTAATATAAAATTACAACATCAAATATTGTCCTTGAGGAGGGAAATGTATACATATCGAGTAGCAGTAAAAACAAACATTTTATTCTTCTTCATCTTACGGTAGAAAAAAAGTATGAGAAGGAATGAATGCTACTATGTCAGGATGATTATAATCATATTCATTTAACTACTTACAACATTTTGTTTATAGCTTTCGAATTATCATAATGATAACTGTTGGGGAGATGGAAAAAAAGCAAATTGTATTAATCATCTCGATTTTTCTTTCTCTCTTTATGCTTTTCTATTGCTTACTTCGCTGCTTGTTTCGGTTTTTCATGATACTTCTCAAAACTTTTTTATAGCATAGAATCGAGTTTATATAAAAACTCATAATAATGGCTTCTCATTGACATAATTACACGCACAATTTTTAATAAACATTTTTTAAAAAAAATACTTGAAATTTTTCTACTTCATGATGAAAATATGTTAACGAAAATTGACAAGTCCAATCAATGCATGGCCGTGAATTTATGTAACGGACTAAAACATAATTGTCAATTCACCTAGGAACAGTTTTCTATTAAATTGATTTGATCAATATTGACCAAATACTATGGTGGTCCAGCTGAAGTTATCTTCATTGTTTCTAATATACTTTTTTGGATTGTCATTATTTATTTACACCAATTTGCACATCTAAACAGCTCCATGACGTCTTCAATCAAATCAAAGAGTTTTAAAAAATTTATATTCAGTTAATTTGAAGTATTAACTAGTTATTGTTAATAACAATTATACTATGTATAACAACCTAAATAGTGCTATTATTAAGTCATTAAAAGAGTTGAGTATTTACGGATCATTAATGAAAAAGAACTGATCAGAAAATATATTGTATTGTGGTTAGTTATTTCAATACATTTTAATCTACATATAGGTTCGGTATAAAATCCTTAATTTATAAGCAAAAAATGAAAACTTTGTTAGCTTAATTCTAGATTATTTTTTTACCGAAAATGTTGCAAAAAAGCTTATGAAGGGTTATGTTTTCTTCTCATTATATTAATATTTTGAGCATACTAGCACGCTTTCGCATTGAGTTATCGGCTTTTTGTTTTAAATGTAGAGATTTGGTGTTTTAGAAATAAATTTTGATAAAGTATTTAACATATCAAATAAGGCTTAAGGAAAAGTAGTAGGAATGATTCATAAATGATGTCCATTTTTTAGTGGTGAGGGGGGATCTGAAGCTGTGCCATACCTCCATAAAAAAGAACTTTTGTCATAAAATTAGATATTTTGATCGACGTTATTTGTGAATGACCCCTTATCCTATTATTTTTATCAATTGAGCTCGTTAGAACACTTAATTTGTGATTCTTAGAATAAATTTGTTTAAAATTAAATTTCTTCAACCGTCAGAAAAACGCAAAAACAAAAACCATGATTTCAATTTCCCAGGTCGTGTTTAATTTTTTTTAATGATTTACAAAATGTAAAGTAGATAACGATATATTTTTTTACGTAAAGTAGAATTGAATCAGAGACTTCGACTGCCATTTCACCGATGAGTACGAAGGAATTATTATTGAATAATAAACCAATTCTCATTCATTCTTAAATGGTGTAAAAAGAGTAAAGTAAAATAATAAAAGGGCAAATTCATAAAGAAATGGCAAAGGCATAAAAAACTTTTCGTTCTTTATAAGTTTTACTTGTTATTTTATGATGACTACAAAAAATGTTGTGCAGGTTATAAACGATTTAAGAGGCTGTCTATGTTTGTGTAATGATGTATAGATATAGATATAGAAAAGGGAAAATAAGGCTTAATGCTGACACTCCCTTTTGGCATTAAACATTTTTCCTTTGCTATATTACCTTCTTCTCCTTCACACAATTTAACTTTCATGTATGTATATAGTGCGGTTAATAAAATGCCATTGCATAACCCAGCTCAAGACAAAAATTATTAAACTCACGAAAGTGAATTGGAATATCAGAGTAAAAAGAAACAGAAAAGAGGCAACAAAAAAAATCAGAAATAAAATAAAAACATCTGACTGACTTTTCGGTAAGGCACTAACACAAGAAAGCTTCTCCCATGATTACAGAATGGAAGAGAGAAAAGTTTCCTTTTTTACATCCACAAACTCATGTGTCGTATAACCGAAAGTCGACGAAAATGTTGCTATGCCTCCGAAATTTTTTACATTTTATTATATATCGAAGGCGACGCTTAACACTCTCTAGTCAGCATGTTTTGTATACTTTTTCCTCTTCTTTTGGTGCTATATAATGTAATAAAATACACGTCAAAATAAATGGAAGAAAAAAAAGGAAGCGGCATTATGTAACAGGAAGAAAGCGGTATGCAACAAGTAGTTTCAGCATTTTTTCGTCGTCATTCTTTTTTTGTCTTCCTCCTATTGTTTGGCTATCAATTCAATGAAATGTCGTATATGTCTCAGCGCATTTTACTGCTCTTTTTTGCCATTTATGTACATACAATCGCAAATAAAATGGAAAAATTTCATCGCGTCTGATATTTGAATAAATAGAAAATTAATTTTCTTAGTAATTCTTTCATTTTCTTCGTTTCTCGACGTTCTTTTCTGTATCTCATTTTTTACATCACACGGCAAAATTGGGGCTCAAATAAATGGTGAGAGAGAGAGAGAGTGAAATAAATGATCATCCGTCGAGACATTCAAATACAATCAAAACAGTAATTTTTATTAATATCGCTTTACGTATTTTCTCAATGTATTTATGGCTAAAAATAATGAAAACAAAACGAAATACTTTTTCTTTTAATTTATCGAATTCAAAGTTAATTTAAGATCAAGAAACTTTTTCTTTCTCTGCAAGAAATTGAAGGTCAAGACAAGATAGATGTTTCAGCATCCAAATCACACATTCTTTGATATATTTTAGCGTTTTGTTTTACAATCTCTCACATTTGTGTATTTTCATTTAATTTGCACATATTTATTAAGAAGTTGTAGATTTTAACTTCCACGCAAAAGCGTGTAAGTTATTAGTTTCGTCAAAAACACACTTTTTTTATTACGGTATTAAGACTTCTTATTAAAAAAATTCTAATGATGCCAAAAGTTGTATATCGCAAGGCTGCATTTTTCTGTATATAAATTTTTTACACTAAGCATCATCTAAGGGTCCAAAACCTCGAAAAACGTGTTTTTTAGGGTCCACAAATTTGGTAATCAGGGTCACAGCCGAGCCATGTGCATATGGAAATTTGGTTTTTTTGCCATTTGGTTACACATATCAAGCGACCAGGGGAATGGAAAGTCATTTTAAGAAATTTTGAAATCTTTAGTGACTTTGAGGCTGTCAAAGTTGACAAACCTAGAAAAAATGACACTTTTTTTCAAACGCCTGACGACCCAGGGTTTTTTTCAAACTGGATATACCTTTGTATCTTATCTTACAGTACTCTACATGACGTTTACAAAAATACCCCACATGACTATGTTTGGACTTAATCTTGAGATTCTACAGCACTTTGAAAATCAAAAAAAAATGGATTTTTTTTAAAAAAAATTAATTATCATAAAGGCTCTGAATGTTTACTGGATCTTATTTTTATTGGACATAGAGGCTCTGGATGGTAGCTGGATCTTATTTTTATGGACATAGAGGCTCTGGATGGTAACTGGATCTTGTTTTTATTGGATATAGAGGCTCTGGGTGATAACTGGATCTTATTTTTATGGACATAGAGGCTGTAGATCATTACTGGATCTTATTTTTATGGACATAGAGGCTGTAGATCATTACTGGATCTTATTTTTATGGACATAGAGACTCTGGATGATTACTGGATCTCATATAAACGGACATAGAGGCTCTGGATGTTTACTGGATCTTAATTTTTTGGACATTAGAGGATCTGAATGTTTACTGGATCTTATTTTTATGGACATAGAGGCTCTGGATGGTAACTGGTTCTTATTATATTGGACATAGAGGCTCTGGATGGTAACTGGATCTTATTATATTGGACATAGAGGCTCTGGATGGTAACTGGATCTTATTATATTGGACATAGAGGCTCTGGGTGATAACTGGATCTTATTTTTATTGGATATAGAGGCTGTAGATCATTACTGGATCTTAATTTTTTGGACATAGAGGCTCTGAATGTTTACTGGATCTTATTTTTATGGACATAGAGGCTGTAGATCATTACTGGATCTTATTTTTATGGACATAGAGACTCTGGATGATTACTGGATCTTAATTTTTTGGACATAGAGACTCTAGATGTTTACTGGATCTCATATAAACGGACATAGAGGCTCTGGATGTTTACTGGATCTTAATTTTTTGGACATTAGAGGATCTGAATGTTTACTGGATCTTATTTTTATGGACATAGGGGCATTGGATGGTAACTGGATCTTTTTTTTATGGACATAGAGGCTCTGGATGGTAACTGGATCTTATTATATTGGACATAGAGGCTCATGGTGATAACTGGATCTTATTTTTATGGACATAGAGGCTCTGGATGATAACTGGATCTTATTATATTGGACATAGAGGCTCTGGATGGTAGCTGGATCTTATAATATTGGACATAGAGGCTCTGGGTGATAACTGGATCTTATTTTTATGGACATAGAGGCTCTGGATGGTAACTGGATCTTATTTTTATTGGACATAGAGGCTCAGGGTGATAACTGGATCTTATTTTTATGGACATAGAAGCTCTGGATGATAACTGGATCTTATTATATTGGACATAGAGGCTCTGGATAATAACTGGATCTTATTTTTATTGGACATAGAGGCTCATGGTGATAACTGGATCTTATTTTTATGGACATAGAGGCTCTGGATGATAACTGGATCTTATTATATTGGACATAGAGGCTCTGGATAATAACTGGATCTTGTTATATTGGATATAGATGCTCTGGATGATAACTGGATCTTATTATAATGGACATAGAGGCTCTGGATGGTAACTGGATCTTATTTTTATGGACATAGAGGCTCTGGATGATAACTGGATCTTATTATATTGGACATAGAGGCTCTGGATGGTAGCTGGATCTTATTATATTGGACATAGAGGCTCTGGGTGATAACTGGATCTTATTTTATTACCACGTTTTTTTCTTCTTTTCTTAACTTGCTTTCTTGTCTGTTTGTCGAGATCAAATCTTGCAATCGATTTTTCGACCACTTCCAATGCTCCAATTGAGCTGAATTTTTTTGTACATGTGTATTCTCGATGACAATACAATCTTTTAGCATTTTGAAGTCACAAAAATGCTTAATTATAGTATAATTTAATTTATGAATTTCTATATGAGAAAATAATCCAATATCAGTGATGTCATTTTCTCATGGACATTCTTGAAGATAATTTGATTTTAACTTCCACGCAAAAGCGTGTAAGTTATTAGTTTCGTCAAAAACACACTTTTTTTATTACGGTATTAAGACTTATTATTAAAAAAATTCTAATGATGCCAAAAGTTGTGTATCGCGAGGCTGCATTTTTCTGTATATAAATTTTTTTCACTAAGTATCATCTAAGGATCCAAAACCTCGAAAAACGTGTTTTTTAGGGTCCACAAATTTGGTAATCAGGGTCACAGCCGAGCCATGTACATATGGAAATTTGGTTTTTTTGCCATTTGGTCACACATATCAAGCGACCAGGGGAATGGAAAGTCATTTTAGGAAATTTTGAAATTTTCAGTGATTTTAAGGCTGTCAAAGTTGACAAACCTAGGAAAAATTACACTTTTCTTCAAACGCCTGACGACCCAGGGTTTTTTTCAAACTGGATATACCTTTGTATTCTATCTTATAGTCCTTTCCATGACGTTTACAAAAATACCCCACATGACTATGTTTGGACTTAATCCTGAGATTCTACAGCACTTTGAAAATCGAAAAAAATGGATTTTTTTTTAAAAAAATTGAATTATCATAAAGGCTCTAGATGATTACTGGATCTTATTTTTATGGACATAGAGGCTCTGGATGTTAACTGGATCTTATTTTTATTGGATATAGAAGCTCTGGATGGTAACTGGATCTTATTTTTATGGACATAGGGGCTCTGGATGGTAACTGGATCTTTTTTATTGGATAAAGAGGCTCTGGGTGATAACTGGATCTTATTTTTATGGACACAGGGGCTCTGGATGGTAACTGGATCTTATTTTTATCGGATATAGAGGGTCTGGGTGATAACTGGATCTTATTATATTGGACATAGAGGCTCTGGATGGTAGCTGGATCTTATTTTTATGGACATAGAGGCTCTGGATGATAACTGGATCTTATTTTTTGGACACAGAGGCTCTGGATGGTAACTGGATCTTATTTTTATTGGATAAAGAGGCTCTGGATGATAACTGGATCTTATTTTTATGGACACAGGGGCTCTGGATGGTAACTGGATCTTATTTTTATCGGATATAGAGGGTCTGGGTGATAACTGGATCTTATTATATTGGACATAGAGGCTCTGGATGGTAGCTGGATCTTATTTTTATGGACATAGAGGCTCTGGATGATAACTGGATCTTATTTTTATGGACACAGAGGCTCTGGGTGATAACTGGATCTTATTTTTATTGGATATAGAGGCTCTGGGAGATAACTGGACCTTATTTTTATGGACATAGAGGCTCTGGATGGCAACTGGATCTTATTTTTATGGACATAGAGGCTCTGGATTGTAACTGGATCTTATTTTTATGGACATAGAGGCTCTGGATGGTAACTGGATCTTATTTTTATTGGATAAAGAGGCTCTGGGTGATAACTGGATCTTATTTTTATGGACATAGAGGCTCTGGATGGTAACAGGATCTTATTTTTATGGACATAGAGGCTCTGGATGATAACTGGATCTTATTTTTATGGACATAGAGGCTCTGGATGGTAACTGGATCTTATTTTTATTGGATAAAGAGGCTCTGGATGATAACTGGATCTTTCTTTTATGGACATAGAGGCTCTAGATGGTAACTGGATCTTATTTTATTGGACATAGAGGCTCTGGATGATTACTGGATCATATATAATTGGAAAGAGGTGTTCTGGATGTTACTGGATCTTATATAAACGGACATATAGGTTCTGGATGTTTACTGGATCTTATTTTATTGGACATAGAGGCTCTGGATAATAACTGGATATTGTTTTATTGGACATGGATGTTTACTAGATCTTACATAAACGGAAATAGAGGCTTTGGATGATTACTGGATCTTATTTATTAGACATAGAGGCTCTGCATGATTACTGGATCTCATTTTTATTGAACATTTTGAACTATTAATACTTTTTGAGTGCAAATTTGGGCATAAAAAAATATTGATCCACTGTGCATCAATATTAATTTTTGGTTAAAGTTATTACCATAAAATTTGTTAATTTTACCAATTATTTAGTTATTTTTTAACAAAAGTTAAATTAATATTTTTCGGATCATAACTATTATCCTAAAAATTAATAGTCGTTTGAGTTAACCAGAAATGTTAATTTTAACCAAATATGTTGCAAACGCTATTTTATCGATTTTTTGGTTAAAACTTGCAGACAAATAGTTAAAGTTTGGTAAAATTATTTCTATGAGTATTTCTATGCGCAAACGAAACTTACGGCCTGTAGATATACGTAAGATATAAATAGTTGAATTTACTTTAATACGGTATTAAGACTTCTGTTGATGATACCAAAGTTGTGTATCGCAAGTCTGCATTTTTCTGTTTATAAATTTTTTGGATTAAGTATCATCTACGGGTACAAAACTTCAAAAAACGAGTATTTTGGGGTCCAAAAATTTTTTGCGACCTCGTTACCTCGGCCGCATACTTTTACTACTTATTGATAATAATTAGTTTGGACGAAAACCGGATTAGGTTGAGCAAATTTTTACATCCTGAATGGAGTGAATAGGAGTGAAGAATGTGGATGTACAAAAAAAACTTTATGGTATAATATTAGATATTGTTAAAACTAAAAGATCTATAAGGGTAAATCCACGAAAGATTTTTTGCAGTAGATTTACTTTTTCAAAAAATTCTTCAAAACTATTTGATATTTACATTCGTTTTGTTATTTGATGTATAAAATAAGTCAGCAGCTATCATTCTGTACTTAATTTAGTTAAAATGAAGCTTTAATTAAAGAATTATTGAAGTTTTAAAATATTTTACGAATAATTTTCCAAAAACTGTGGTTTTTCAAATTCATTTTTTTTCTAACTAAATACAAATATCATATTTAATCTAAAACAAGACAGTGTGGATTGTAATATTTGTTTATACTCAAAACTAACACAAGAGAGCGTGGAAGTTTCTGGCGTGATCTGTACGTCGTGATTTTTATAATTTGATTTTAAATTGAATATACGCATTTTATTGCGGAACAAATATATGTTAATGAAATACAATGTCGAACTAATTTTTAAAATCTAATTAAAATTCCGCTGATATGTTAATCCAGTGATGCTTACACACAGATTATTATTATTATTTATTGAATCTTTTCTTAAGATACTTAAAAAGGGGTTTGAATTTTGATCTTTGGATGATTTTAGAGACCTTTTAAAATCCAGTTACAAAAGTACGTCGCGAGAAAAAATGTTTAACCATCAATGAATTAAATTATCAATCGGATCACGAAAGGTTTCGTTTTGTTTCAGGTTATAAATTTTCATTACACATGTAGGAAAATGTTTTCATCTTTTTTCAAAAAAAAAATCATTTAGTGAGAAGTTTTTATTATAGTTCGTAAAATTTTAATTTGACTAAGGTTTTGCTTAAAATCTAGACACAATGTTATCTAATAAATAAGAGTTCAAACAATTGAAAAAAGAAATTTAAATCAAGCAAAAAGTTAAATTTAATAAAGACAAAAGAGCGTCGAGCGAGCCCCCAAAAAACTGAGTGGCCAATTTTTCAATACATATGAATATACGGAATCTGTGCAAACAACAACAAGCAATCAAAAAGTGACCTTTTGGATCCAACTCTACTACTAGTAAACAAAATCACAATAAGAAATGAATTCATCTGGAATAATTTTAAAGTTAACGGATGCAAAGCAAATCAATTCGTGTAATTGATAAGAATAATGAATAAATTTGTATAAATTTAAAGTTTATTAAAGATTTTGTTAATCCTCAATTTTCAAACATCATAAATAATTAGTTTATTTCCACAAAAATGCCATTATAAATAACCAGAAGAGTCCCTAAATAGTCTTCTTTGTATTTAATAGCTTTGCACTTCCATAAATTCATGAAAAATCTTTCTTGGTGCAAGACATTTGATATTATTTCAAAAATGAGACAAACATTAAGCAAATGAAATATTTCTTGACAACTTGAGAACTAAAAGAGGACATGGATGGCAAGAAATACAGAAAGAGTTTTGACTTTCAAAACTGGAATTTAAATGATCACTTTTTTAAAATTTTATTCACTATTGAATAAATAAAGCTTTTAATTAAAAGTGGTTATTACAGCGATTGTTGTGCACGTGGTTTTTTGTGTATACAAACAAGTTTCAAGTTTACAAATTGTATAAACTATTAATAAAAATTTAATGAATATTTTGATAAAAATTCTAAAAATCACGAAATTTTTTCAGCAGTTAAGCAAATATTATTATTAATTCGTGGTGCACAATTTTTGCAGAATAAACGATAAATGCAAGAATAAAAAAAACAAATTTCATAATTTGATTTCTCTAAAAAACCAGCCATTTCTTTTCAATTAAAAGTTCAACAACTTCCATGCTAATGTACAGAAATTAAGAAGTGCTCTCAAAACAAAACTTAAAAAGTCTCTTGATAATATTTTTTCTAATTTTTTAATCGTGTTAATTACTTGTTGTTATGATGTGTGCTTTTTGTTATGGAAATTATTACATAGCTTACTAATCGATTATTCAAGCATGCCTAGGATATTATGTAATTTTTGGTTCTTTGATTTTAAAGCAATCACTTATATGTCTTCATTTTAGAGGACTTTAAAGTTACATACAGAAGTTTTATGTAAAACTCAACTTTAAATGTGTAACAAATTTTATATTCTTAATACTAGGATAACAAAAAAAACCCCTTGTGTTATTCCACAATATACTTTGTAAAATATACCGTATAGTAACTTAAAGCGAAGTCGAATATCGATTCCAGACCACAAATTTCTTTAAAGTGTTTTATATTTTCTTAACAACCGAATACTCCATCAATATTAAGGCCACTTTGTTTTTTAAAAGCTTTACATTCAACTATCGTTATTAAATAATCCTTAATGTAAACCTGTAGCTTCTTAAATTTTTGAAATCAGAATTTATTATTTAGTGTATGAGATGCTTCAAAAACAATTAGAATTCAGATAATAAATCAGACTTTTTACAAGATTTCCAGAATATAAAAAAAACTTAGAGTATTTATCCTCATGAAAAAGAATTTAACCCAAGTAGAATTCCAGCATAATGTTTGAAGAAGTTTTATCTCTGCAAAGTATAAAAACGCGCGAAAATGTTAAACTTTTTTGTTTTGTGAAACAGAACATTTTTTATGAAAATATTTTTACACGTTCTTTTCATTTCATTCAGACGTTCGGAGTTTATTATAAAATTATGAATCTTTTTCTTAGAAAATTTAATTATTGTGCTTAAAATTCCTAAATTTACTCACTGATGAAGGTCAGACAGGTTTGTGTTGGTCATAGACTTTATGTATATATAAAAATATTACGTAGATTACAAAGGGAAAAATTATATGAATGGCACTTTTCAAGATCAAGGTGGTTCATAATTCCAGATATGTTGCAATAGAGACACAGAAATTAATTTATTTTAAGGAGCTTTCTAATGAATCCAGCTACAAAAGTAAGTAAATTATTTTTACTATGAATAGACACGCAAAGTATGAGGTGCTCACATTAGAAAAATTGTTAAAAATATATAAAACTGTTGGCTTAGAAAAAAATCAATAAATATTTCAACTGTTTCTTTTTTTTTCTCTTTTTATGAACCAATAAATAGTTTTTTTTCCTTCTCATTAACGTCCACTCTAGCGACATTGAGAAATACATAGAGAGAAAAAGAAAGAAAGAAATTGCTTTTTGACTTGATGTGTCGTCAATATAATTTAAATAATAATAGAAAATTTTTATATTATTATTTTTATAACTTTGTTGTTTATCACTCGGTACTGATACAAGTAGCGAATGTCATGGAAGGAAGAATTTCATAAAGTCGAAAATTATGAAAGTTGTTATTTTATTGAAAAGAGTAAGAGTAAAAGAAAAAGTTCGAAGAAAGCATAAATTGCGCATTTATTGTTGATACTTAAGGAATAATAAAAAATACTTGATATTTTATCAATAACTTTCTTACACATTGTATCCTTCCTGTTCTTGTAATGTTCTTCAAGATGGCACAGAAGTTTGTGATTTTTACTGATTTGAAAATCATTTTGAACATAATATATTTTTGAAGAGAAATTTATCAACTTTTCAAGTTATAAACTTCCGGTCTGTACCCTTCAAAATTTTATCTTTCTTCTATTTTTTGAAGACACACATTTGCCCATTTGCCTTGAAGGTAAAGCTTTCTTCCTTTTGAATTCCTCCTAGCATCCATTCACATAACATACTGCATAGATGTGGGTATGTATATATTAGACATCTTTTTTCAAACATTTCTAGTACACTTCGGTTCTGCTTCCTAATTTTTAAGAAGAAACTTTTTTGCCGCCTTTTTTAAATGTTAAAATAAATTTCAATTTTTTATACTACCAAAAATAAATTTGAAAGGCAATGAAAAGAAGTCGAGAAGACGAGAAAAGCAAGAGTGAGAAAGTTTTCATTCTTTTGTGATGTAATTTCTTCTATGTATATAAATTTCTTTACTGTAAAGTCGATGTCAGAGAAATTGCGCAAGACTTTTTTGGTTGCCATGCGGCCATTTTTCTCCTTTTTTTGATACTCACAAATAATTTTTGCTCTGTTTAATCTGATATATCCTATTTATAGAACATTTCGTCAGTATCCTTTTGAGAATTATGTTTCATGTTTTGATAGGATTGTAATACTTAAAACCCGGTATTTAATTCCACGAGCAAACATGCAAGTAGCCAATATAAACAAGCTGTTTTCAAATTCTTGGAAAATATCTTGCGATTTGTTATTAATATTTTAATCAGAATTTTTTGAAATTAACAAAATGATTTCAATAAAAGTCTGACTTCTAACATTTTTTAAGTAAAAACAAAAATACTATATTGTATGTTGTTATATCGATTCATATCGACCGGGTATAACATGTTGGTTTATCCCAAATATTTTATTACAGCTTTTTAATATTTAATTACTATAATTAAGTATATTTTTAAAAAAATGAGATGAGTCATGCTAAATTTTAGAATTTTTGCTCCACCGAAACTCGAGAATATTTATTTCCATGTTTAATTAATTATATTTTTTTAAAAAAATTTAATAATAAATAAGGATGCAAAATTACAATGATTTAAATAATTTTTTGGGAAGTCATTTTTTCTAATCATCTACAATTATTTTTCATCAATCATAATGAATATTTGATAATTTTAGACAAGTACCATTAAGTACATTTGAAAAGTATCAAATTTAGTCGAATAAATTCAAAAAAGAAAGGTGTCAACATTTAACTAAAAATAAAATTTGACTTTCGTTCTTCTCTTCCGATTAATAATGAATTATTTACTAATTATGTTTGTTTCTAACTAAATACTATCAATTGCTTTGAACAGTGGATACTCTTGTCAAAATCAATTCATGTCATGAATTGTGAACCTTCTATCAAATAATACGTTTCAATTTTTTGTTCATGATTTGAAATATTTAATATGTTGTAATCTAAAAATATCACAGAATTAATGATATTTTTGTTCTTCTCATAAAACCTTTATAAGCATCATAAATGCGTTCTTCATATATTTGTCAATAAAAAAGTTTTCGTAGTTCCTTATATCGGATATTCAGAACAAATCTTCAAATATTTTTTTCAGTATGAACTCTGCATGTAACTTCTTCTAACGAAATATTGACCTTCAAAGCTTAATGATTTTACTTTGAAGAAACTGATAGGGAAATTTTTGGGTTGCTAATTTTAAAAGTGCTCTTCTGTGTTTTTAAAGGAAAATAATTTTCCACGTATAATGACGAAGTGCTTCACTCCCTTTTCCGAGAATATTTTTATACAGGAAATATTGGGAAAATAGCTAACAATATGATGTTAGACGTATTCTAGGGTTTTCAATCTCGGGATTGAAATGTATATAATCCCGGGAGCGTATTCCCTGGAAGCAATATTATCTAAATTAGAACCAGAGCTCGAAGTCGATGCAGTTTAAGTCGACTCGAGTCGACTCGACTCGACTTAAATTGAGTCGACTCGAAGAAAGATAAAAATAAATTACTCGACTCAAGTCGACTCGAGTCGACTCAATTTCTTCCGAGTCGACTTCGAGTCGACTCGAAATTAAATTTTTTTCCAAGTCGACTCGGAGTCGACTCGAGTCGACTTGGATTTGAGATAAAAAAATATTTTTCATTTACTTATATCATTTCTGTTTGCTCTTGTGAAGTATATATTTTCATATAAAAATTTTTTGGAATAACTTTTTTGCTCGTTTTTTGCTATTTTAATATGATGTAATGTCATAAAATAAAGAACTATTAATTAAAAAGTTCTTTTTGAAATGTAAAAATGCCTAAAAATTGTCATAATTAGGGATTTCAAACCAAAATAAATTTTAGAAACCCAAATAGTAGAATTTTTTTACGTAAATCAACTTTAAATTAATTTTAATGATACAGAAATATTCCTATGTTTCAAATGATCTTAAAAAACTTGTAAAAAGCATTAATTTTTATTTTTAAATCAACTTTTTTGATCAATTAAAGCGAATAATTGACAACTAATTGCTCTAATTCATTTCAAAATAAATTTAATGTTTTGAAGAACTATTATATGAAAATATATACTTCACAAGAGCAAACAGAAATGAAATAAGTAAATGAAAAATATTTTTTTATCTCAAATCCAAGTCGACTCGAGTCGACTCCGAGTCGACTTGGAAAAAAAATTTAATTTCGAGTCGACTCGAAGTCGACTCGGAAGAAATTGAGTCGACTCGAGTCGACTTGAGTCGAGTAATTTATTTTTATTTTTTTTCGAGTCGACTCGGAGTCGACTTGAAATTTCCGAGTCGACTCGAGTCGACTCGCCTCGACTTCGAGCTCTGATTAGAACTTCAAATAAAAGGCAAAAAAGAAATAAATAAATTTGAACTTTTTTGACAAATCAATTAAATTTCCAGGATTTTTTTATAATTATTGGACCGATTCTTCGGAAATACCCAAAGAGTTTTCTAAGAAAATTTTAAGGGGTTTTCTAGGATTCTTGATCAAAACCCCCGGGAAATTGAAGAAGGTATTTTAACGATGCCTCTATTCTAGAGAATATCCTTGGAAACATGAAATATATTTAATTAAAGCTAAAAGAGGAAAATTAATCAAAACTTTTAGCATTTAATGACAATAATTCGTAAAAATGTGAAATTTACCGCAAAGTCGTCAATAACAACGACATAAATGAGAGCATTGACAGAAGAATAAATTGTAAGAAAATTTCAGCATGAAAAGCTCAAATAAATGACAGAGATAAAATTTTTTGAAGAAGAGAAGTCGAAATGAGAGAAATGGGAATTGAATCTAAAAGCATAATGGATTGTTTACTCAAACTCTGTTACTTTTTCGCATCACATAGACGTAGAACATTTTGATGACAAATGATTCTATATTTTTGTATGTACTCATTGTCTGATGAGTTACTATTAAAAAAGATCGCGTAGGCAGATAGATTTTTTGGTCCTATCTGATGTATAACACGATAATCTTACTGACAGAAAAAATCAAATCAAGATCTAATTATTAGTATAATATCTACAGTGGATAATAGTGATAATTTAAAATAAAATGGGTCGTAAAATCGATAGATACACAAAAACAATAGAAATGAATTTGCTACTCAAATGTAAATCTTCATTATTTGAAGCTTAAAAAATCACAACATTTATTTGAGAAAATAAACACTTGTCTCATGATGCTGAAAAACTCATAAATATTTGCTTAGAATCGTACTATTTTATCAACGTATTACTGTAAACATGAATGGAGAGTAAAATTACGTCAGCAACACATTTTGTATGTTTTCACTTTTCTCTGTTTTTGAATCAACAAATTAAATGTCGTCAGATTTTTGCCCTTTTCTTAATTCTTTGCTGTTTGTCGTCAATCTACTATTTATAAATCTTAGCGTAATTTTTTTTTCATTTGTCATTAACACCTCATTTCTATAAAATCTTGATTTGTCGCTAAAATTTACTTTTTTTTTTGTCTTTTTCCATAAATTGAAAAGGTCGTTAATCTTGTAATTAGACACCATTATAAATGACTATCAATAACTAGTATTGAGCTATTGAGTTTATTAAATTTTCATCACTAAATTGAATCATTATGACATAACGAATTTATTTTTCAGATATATTCAAAAATTTAGAGTTCTCGTGTATTTCAAATAGCCAGAATTTTAAAACAATAATTAAGTACTTATTGTTGAAACAAAATGATTATTTAGCAGTAATTGGAAAAAATATTCTCGGCTTTTACGATTATTGATTCTATAATTGAAAATTGAATGATGTAATTGAAAAATTGAACAAAAATACGAATTGAATAAAATTTTGGAGAAAATTTTATTTTTTTTTTTGTTATAGCAAAATGAATGAACCAGAACGTCCTTTATGTAGATTATTATTTGTTTTTTGAGTTAGTTTAATTCTCGTTGTCGTCACATATTTGTACAGCTTTCGATAGTATCAAGTGTTTTTGAGGTAAATGTCTTCCAAAATTTTATAGATACTAAAGTGAAAATTCTATCGTACATCTAACAGATGGTTTCAAAATAATGCTATCATCTTTTTTCACAAATTATAATTTATCTTTAAAATATGAAATTAAATTTAAATTATGTTTTATGTTCTTCCCCTTCATATTCTACCAACTATTTATTGCAACATTTTCAAATTTTCTGCAACATGAAGGTTTTTCAAAACAAAAAAAATTTAAATCAAGGTTCTTAAAGTACACAATAATTTCTCGTGAGGATATTCTGTTCAAATGTGACACCACGTTTGAATCAAGCTTGAAATATAACAACAAATTGAACATATTAATCCATTTGTGAATGAACTTCATGTAGATTGGAGTCATGCATAATTTGAAATGGTATTTGCATATAGAATCATGAATTGTCTATATTGTTTGTGTTAATAAGTAAATAGAATTGGAAAAATCTAGTTTATATTCAAATGCACCCGCCCAATTGCAATTCAATAATTATAATGGAAATTGTTTTGCATTATCTAATCTAACAAGCGTCTCTCTACGGTATCAAAATATTTCATGCAATTGTGATATTATTTTCAGAATAATATAAATATCTTGTAATGATATAATTTGTGTTCACACATACTCTTTCCATTAATTTAACAGATTATCAGCTTTTACATAATAAAGAAAAATGATTTTTTTTTGCATGTAATAAATTGTTTTTTTATTCACTTTAACATGAAATAATAAGGCACGATTTTCATATTATTATTATTGATTGACTGTCAATGAAAGTTCAAATTACTATATGAAGAAATTTATTTTACTATAATTGAGTATGAATAAATTTTAGTAATTAGTTTTTACAGTCGATAAGTCATGTTTATATTCAAAACAGTAAAATATTATTTCAATTATGAAAATAGAAATACTTGGAATTGAAAGTTGAGAATATTGTAACTAAAATTTTCCTGTATTTTATTTAATTTTTATTCAAGACATGCTAGACAGCATGAAGGCCGTTTTCTTATAATAAGAATAATTTGAAGTCCTGTTTAAATAACTCCTCTTATGTATAAAAAATTAATATTCTTGAAAATCTTTAATTATTTTTTGCTGAATATTTTTCTAATCATCTTCTTTCAAACAGGCATTCTTGTTGTATCTCACCTTGACCGCACACAGCAAAAATTTATAAACTCAAATAACCTTGAACATCTCTGAAGCTGAGGTTGACTGAGATTTGCGACATTTTATACTGGAAATTCTTTATTCATGATATTAATGTATTTCTCTTCTTCTAAAGGCTTATTGTGTACCGAGAAGCAGAAATTGTATAAAATTTCATTGAAAATTCATGAATCATAGAATAGGTTAACGAGGAAAATTCTAAGAATTTCTTTCGAGCTGACGTGACATTTCTCTTAAATTCCTTTTTCAGCCCAGATTTTTTACGCAATTAGAATTTTGTTTTCGAATCTAAAAACTAATTTAGGACTTTTTACTGCCTAGACTATTGTTCGGCCTAATTCGGTTTGTAATTTAATTATTTTGTATTATTAAAGTCTAAATTTAATTCATCGGAACTAAATTAAGTGAAACTGAAAAATCCATTTCGCCTACGCTTTTTTTTCTCAAGCCAGTCTGTACTCTCATTTTCAAGAAGAGAAATTTTTTCCAGCATCAACAACCAAAGTAAAATCTACGCCCTGAAATTCAAAATATCACGTAAGTCCGCGCTTCAATGTCTGAATAAACTTGTAATTGAATAAAAAGAATTAAATCGAAATGATTTATGGACCATTTTTTTATATAATTTCATTAATAGAAACTTTTGTCGAAAGGAAAAACTAAAAGTCTGCGAAAAGCTTCTATCTTCAACTGTTTATATTCAGCTTTCAACGAAAACATTAAATAATACATGTGAATATCTTCTTATATATTATATTCTATATTAAATCAAAGTAAATATTCTCGATTTTTTCCTCTTGACGTGATTTTTCCAGCACCATGTACATGTGTGTTTTTCCAGTAAAATAATGATAATATTAGAAATAATGAAAAGAAAATCTTTTTTAAAATTTACTTCCTAATGATGTTTTTGAGGCATAAATTTGTGTATAAAAAATGGCACGACACTTACGAGGAGAAAAAATAAAGAGACGAGATTTTCTATTTGATATCTCTACTGATATATTTACATTCTCTTGTGTATATGTGAAAAAGCGAGTGAGCGAGTGAGCAAATTAAGGAGCAAGCAAGAGAGATAGATGATAAAACACTTCACATTATGTATGTTGTGATAAAAAATCTACCTGTTTGTCATCTGTATCATGTTTCGCATATTATGATCACTTGATGTCGTCGCAGATGCCATATAATTTACTTGATATGGTTGATGATGAGGTTGATAGAAATTTGGTGTTGGGTAATAGGATGGATGTGCTGTTACTGCCGCTGGTGGTGGCAGATTATGGTGTGGTGGGTGTTGTGGTGGATTGTACCATGCCGGTAATTGACTTTTCGTTGATGATGACATTTGATATGGACTAAAATTTGTAATGTTACTGTTGTTGCCGTTTCTATATAATAGCGAATTCTGATTATTATTGTTGTTATTGGTACGACGATTGCAGTTAGCTGAATTTACACCACTACTGCTGCCCTCAAAGAAAGGTGAGTTTTTACTATTATTTATATCACTAGCACTAGGATTATTATCATATCCGTAATTAAATGTTTCGTTGTAACCTTCTGTCGCTGTCAATGAACCATAACTTAAATTCATATCATCACTATTATTTGGATTATCTAGATAATTATCATTAGGCATCAAATCAATTTCCTGTTTGCACTCAACATTTTCAATCTTCCAATTTTGATCACTCGAATTTTCAAGATATTGCAAATTACTCTGGTCACTTATATTTTGATGTACCTGCTGCTGTTGCTGAATATTTTGGACATATGGAACGGCATAATTATCACCACCAATTGTTTCATAACTATTTATCAGTTTTTTGCTATCATTATTATTAGTCAAATTATTATCATTATTATTATTTGGTCCTATTCCCGTTAAAAAGTGGGATGATGGTTTATCCATTGTGCAAATTTCCATTGAAAAATAATTTCAACATTTATTATATAAAATATATATATGATTTTATCTGTATAAATTTTTCACTATAAAATTGAGCTAGTAAAGCACTTAAGTTAAACACTAAATTCAAACTCCTTCCTCTTTCTTGTTCCTTTCTTTCTATCAAAAATTGACATCTATAATGTAATATCTATAAACTTTCAACATTTAATATATATTTTCGTAACAATATTTTTATGATGCCCTGTTCACAATAACATAACACTTTCGTCCTTTCTTTATTTTTTTTTAAAACTTTTCTTTTAAATTATTAAGCTCTTATTTGCTTCTCTTTTTCACGAATTTCGCAGGTTTAATGCACGATTTTATGTCATACTCACGAAAAAAAACTTGTTTTTTTCCCGGAGTATTTATCTGTATGTATTTTTTATAAGGTAAATAGTAAATAAACCTTTGCCTAGCAAAGCATGTGTTTTTTTATTTATTTTTGAATAATTTTTGCACAATTACTGACTTTTTGTTTAGCCACTTTCGGTTTTATATTTTTCTCACTACAAATTATTTTGTTGGTCATAGATCACTTTTTATACTTTATATTTGAAAAATATGTCTTCTTCTTATTTCGAGAATCTATACACATTTATATATGTACAACTGTAGTGAATGTCATTACACAGCTATTATATTCGACAGCACAGAACACAGAAAAAATTAGTGAGCACCACTTTAATGATAAAACAATATATATATTTGATACAGTTTTTTTTATTCTTTTATTTTTCGGCAGAGAAAGAACGAAATGAACAAAAAAATCAAAAATTTGTGTGAGTGAGAATCACAAAATTTCCTTTCTGCTTAATTTTTTTGATATTTTTTTATAAAAATAAATGTGTTGGCAATATTTTTTATTCATATAAATTTCAAATATATTTTTTCATCATCATAAGCTCTCAATATATGTATATATAAACATTATATTTCACATATTTTCTTCTTTATTCACTTTATATTATTTGATTTTTCGCGATCATCATTTTTTTTGTATAGATGCATAGAATATAGATATTCCTCACTCACTACACTCTACGCTTTTTTTCTTTTATTTTTAAAACACAAATTTTTTTTTTTTTGACTACTCGCGAATTGTAAAATATTTTGCCGATATTTTTTTTTGTTTTTTTTCTTTAAATCTTTCACTATGTGAAAATAATTTTTATTTTTCCTCTGAAAGCTTATTTTCCATAAGGCTTCAATTCAAAGCAATGAATAATTTTAATTGATTCCTTTCTTTCTTTATTAAATGCTATTCACTTGGAAAAATTCGCTCTTTTCAACATCTTTTTTTATTATTTTTCATTTAGATGCGAAATTATATATTATATTTATATATTTTCGGTTCATTCCTCAAGGCAACTGAATAATTAATTTTTTTTGTTCACTCTCTCATGCTCACAAAAAAATGTGTTGTCTTTTTTCTCTTTTTACTTATCAAATTTCTTGTAACAATTTTTTTTTGTTAAAAAGGAAAGAAAAAGTTGTTTTTACTTTCAATGGGATATAATTATTATATTTTTTTCTATAAGTATATATGTATGTTTGTATGTATATATAATAATAAATAAGAACTCGACGGAACTCGCGGGAAGCTCAGACCAAGCTATTTGATAAACACATATCGACTGCGACAGAAAATTTTATTGAGAAATCTCGTCTCGCTATATTAATTCAAACTTTTTTCTGTGTATGAATGTTATGTGTTTTTCACGAAGCTCACACGAACAGCCTGTATAATAAAATGAGTGTATTTTTTGCGCAAAACTGTAGTCGTAAGCTTCGACATTTAAAGCTCTTCTCTCTTTTCACTCTCGTCGTCGTCATTTTTTTGTACATTTTTTCTCAGTATAGATTCTCTACAATCATTCGTAATAACATTATAGAGAAAAGAAAAGACACTTGTGTATTAAGTATCTCTTCGGCTATGTGTTCTTTTTTTACAAAAATGAGGAACGAAAATTTTCTTTCAAATTCTCTTTGTATTTTACGTACTATTCCTACCTCTCAATTTTTTTTTGCTAAACGGACGGCTTATCAATATAATTTCAATTTGTATAGATTTAATCGACGCCATAATGAGAATATAAATGAATGAAGTTTATATACAAACATATACAACGTCCATTCGTTCATTTTTCGTGTATATTTATTAATATAACCTCAAAGATGTAGCAAGTGACAGAGAGCAAAAGATAAAGAATCAGGAATTAAGTGAGCGCAAAAAATGCCTCTTTTCCTATTATTATGTAATTCCATTCTGAATTCTATTCACTCACTTATTTGTCTATTTCTCTCACTCTCTATTTATTTATCTAAACATCTAATCTATTAAGTCGGCGGCGCAATAATTGGTTGCTAGTTGAATACGTGAAAAATAAATGAAAACAAAATGCTGCACATTGCTCATTGCAAAATAAAGCAAAAAAAAATGTTTTGCTTTCGTCGAAGACATATTTGGAAATTTTATTATTTCTTACTAAATCACTAGCTTTATCTTATTTACTCTGTACTGCTCTGTATTTTTTGTATTTTTCCATGAAAAAGATAGCAAGTTCGTGAAATTATGACTGGTAATAAACAAGCGTTCTGCATGGGTTAAGCATAATATTTGCTAAAGTAATTTTAAATTTTTGGTAAATATAGAATATTGCAGCCTTAAATTGTTTTTCTTCAGATTGATCTTATTTTATTTCTATTTTTTCCATATGTTGATTGTTTAGACAATATTTAAATTTTAATTATTAAAAAAATTCCTAATGTGTCATTTAATAAACAAATATTATTGTTTAAATTTTTCATAAGTAATATTTAAAAAAAATAGCGAAATATTCATTATTTTTGTGACAAACTAATTTAGCAATCCTCATATCCAAACTCTTAAATTTTTCCTAATGAACACTATTTTTAGTCAGTTTTAAAATTATCAAATTAATTTTTTTAATTTTCCAAACCATGAAAGTTGAAAATTAAGCTCAAAACTTTTAACATGACTATGCTAATAAATTTTTGAACTTTTTAATTATCATTTGACACAAAGAGTGTGAAAAACTTCATCCCATGACATTTGTGGTAATTACTATTTTTATTGCGTTCTAATTTAATTTAGTTAGGAGTTGCTAAGCTTTTGCAAAATTTCATTATATAAAACAGTTCCTAATACATAATATTTAATCCTTCGAATTACGCAACATATTAACAAATTCATTCACAAAGTTTCATTAACTAATACAGCACGAATATTGATGCAGAAGAATTCAGTGAAAAACTCGTTATAAAAACCCAAATAAATATAATTTTCAAAATATTTGACAAACGAATTCATGTGATATCATCACGAGAAGAAAATCAAAATTACGTCATAATGACGATTATTTACATCCGAACGTTTAATTATTGCGTAGTAAGAAGACCGTAGAAATTTTATTGTTATGGATTTTTCTACAATCATCAAGAGATTTTCAGTATGTTTGAGAAACATTTATGATTGCAATACTTTAATTCAATATTTTTCTAAACATTATATGCGTGTTTTATGCTCATTCAATGTTGTGTCATTATATATTAAATCTTAAAACGACGAAAATTATCTTTAATTTTTTAAATTTTCGTTTAAGTTTCTTTAAGTATTTTCCTTTAAATGTATCAAAAAACTTCTTTTTTTGGATTTATAGCTATTTTAATGAAAATGGATCTTCGTTGAATGAATTCTTTTTTAAGTAACAAATCAAGTAAGTCAGCTGTTAAATTTGATTATAAATTGAAAACCAATGTCAAATTTACAGTCACCTACTACTATTCAGATACAATTTATGAAAATCTTAAATGTAATATGAATTTAGTAATATCAATTTATCAAAATTAGATACATCCTTCTAAAGTCTTCAATGACAATGAGTCTGCTTTATGATGCAAATAAAAGAAAATTTAACAAAAAGGAAAATTCTTTGATGGAAAACTTGCTTTTAGAAAAACAGTGAATTAAAAATTCATGACACTTGTTGATTTTGCAGCTTTTTACTTATCATTTAATATTTATGGCACATTCTTTTAGAAAATAAATGAATATTCCAAGTAATTCCAAGATACTAGCTATGAAAATTAGAAGATATTTTGAAATTCAATTTAGTGAAGAAAAATTCTTTTATTCATTTATTAAGCTAATTAATGTCTAAATTGTGAAATGCTTAATTTTTCATAATTAGCTTGGAATTTCCTTTATTAATGAAGAGATTTATAAATATTTTCTTCTCTGAATGCTAAACAGTACACCTACATATAAACTAATCCTTAACATTTTCATCGAGCAAAAATATTGCAACTTTAATTCATGAATTAATAATTCAACGAAAAATAGCAACGTGCCGATTGCAGAGGTGTCTTTTAATATATAATATTTTTGTTTTTATTCTATTCAACAATTCTTCATTGTATTATATAGAATGGGATTAGGAAATCTTCTTTAGATTTTCTTTTTTTATAATTTCATATATTCTTATATTGGATTCATACATAAAAAATATTCATATATTTCCCAGGAGTCATACTTGTTCTTTTCCCAATTCAATTTGTGTTAATGAAATTTGGATTCTAAACTATATACGCTTTATTCGTAATAAGAGAAATATTCTGGAAAATATGCTGACATTCTTATTTGAAGTAGTTTTAGTATCACATACTACTGAACCATTCCCTTGAAATCTGATTTTAAAGCTTAAAATATTTAATACATTTTTTACAGCTTAAAAATCCTTTCCTTAAGACTTAAAAAGTATCACATTTTTCCATAAATTTTAAGAATTGAATGAAATGAGTAATACGGAGTAATAAAAATGAAAACTGAATTTTCTCTCTGTGCACACTGGTCTAAAATCGAAAAAAAAGTGCAATGGACCCCGTTTAGGAAAAGTTTCATCAAAATTCTTCGAAGATACCTCATTTGAAAGCTGATACATATAGGAACAAATTCCCAAAGTTTCAGACATTTTGGTTCATCTGGTGCCGTATGGCAGGCCCTTAAAGTTGATAAGGCGTAAATATTCGAAATTTTTTTGAACTCACTTGACCTAAATTATTTCAAAAACTTTTCAATCTATTGAAAAACGGTTTTCATTTCCTAAAAGTACATACAAATAGCTTTAATTTAGTGTATTAACATATAAAAGTTTTTGTGTCTATGTAGAGTTTTGTTGGAATATGTACGAAAATTTAGCAAAAAATGGCTCTAAAAATTATTGGAATTTCTACAGCGCATCAAAATCCAAGAGTAGACAAACTATTTTAGATTTTTCTAATAGTAGAAAGTCCCAGGTTTCCAAAATGGGGTCAACCTTTACAATCGGACTGCGAAAGAAGGTGTACTGGTCGATCAAAATTTGGTAAAAATCCGAACCCCTCAAATATTTAATTCTAAAATTTTGACCAAATTTCTCACTTTTTTTCGTAAAACATGTTAAAATACAATATTTTAAGTTATTTTGGCAATAGTAATCCATTTTTAATCGATTTTTTAAGAATTTTTTTAAAATGAGCTATTTTTTGGCACCCTATGCTGGTTATCGAGTAGCACCTTTTTTGACTCATTTAAACTACGATAACTTTTTACAAGAGAAATATTTTTCAACTCTGTTTTCGCTATTTGATAGCCTATTGTAATACCTTTTCAATGATATATAATACTTGATGAGTATGTATGGTCTTGGTCACGAAATGGGCCATGGTTTGTGACCGACCCCTTTCTCAAAAAGGCCATTTTCAGATATGGCATTTAAAAACCAAACCATTACTCATATTTATGTTTTTACCACGTTTTTCTTAACTTGCTTTCTTATGTGTTTGATTGATTGATTGATTGATTGATTGTCCGCAAAATTTCAAATTTTGCAATCAAATTTTCGACCACTTCTACTGCTCCAATCGAGCTGAAATTTTTCATGCTTACGTATTTTGGATGACAATACAATATTTTAGCATTTTGGAATCATAAAAATGCTTAATTATAGTACAATTTAATTTATTAATTTTTATATGAGAAAATAATCCAATATCAATGATGTCATTTTCTCATGGACATTCTTTGAGAGCATTTGATTTTTCCGAAATGTCATGGGTTCAAATCTCACCAATGATAAAAAACTTTTTTGAACTTTTTTGATTCTTTTTTACACTTTTTTGATGCCTTATGATGTTTCATGATTTATTTATGCATAATTATATTTTTTCTAAGTCATAAAACAGCAAAAAAGTACAAAAAAGAGTGAATTTTGATTTTTTGTATGAAATGTCGATATACTTCACAAGAGCAAAAATCTTTCTTTATACGTATATTTTTTTCACTAAAATCTATAGTCGTACAACAGTTTGGCTCAAAATAGTGTGTAAATACATGCAAATCGTTTCATAGGTAGATATCGGTGAATATATTTTTGGGGACAAAACAGAGTACGGCTGTGAGAAATGAAATTGTTTTGGGTAGAGAGTGTGTAAAAATTTATCTTGGGTTTTTGCATTTCATGATGTAACAATGAACAATATATAACAAAGCTGTGTGCAAGTGAGATCAACAAGTACGAGTAAAAAAGTCGAGAAAGCAGAATTCATGGATCAGATTAATAATAACTTTGGGCGAAATTTTAACATAAAAGATAAAACGAAGTTTGGACTAGATTGGAAGTTAGATTGAGCGTAGCTCACAAAATTTTCACGTCCTGAACGTAGCGTAGCGAGTGAAGGTGTGAAAATTTTCCAAAGTTGTTAGAAGACTGCAGATATGTGAGAAAGTGTTGTTGATTTGAGTAATAATAGTTCGAGCGGAGCTCGAATATAAAAGTTCGAACGTAGTTCGAACTAAGTTGAGCGTAGCTCACAAATTTTTACGTCCTGAACGTAGCGTAGCGAGTGAAGGCGTGAAAATTTTCCAAAGCCGTTAGAAGACTGCGGATATGTGAGAAAGTATTGGTGATTTGAGTAATAATAGTTCGAGCGGAGCTCGAATATAAAAGTTCGAACGTAGTTCGAACTAAGTTGAGCGTAGCTCACAAATTTTTACGTCCTGAACGTAGCGTAGCGAGTGAAGGCGTGAAAATTTTCCAAAGCCGTTAGAAGACTGCGGATATGTGAGAAAGTATTGGTGATTTGAGTAATAATAGTTCGAGCGGAGCTCGAATATAAAAGTTCGAACGTAGTTCGAACTAAGTTGAGCGTAGCTCACAAATTTTTACGTCCTGAACGTAGCGTAGCGAGTGAAGGCGTGAAAATTTTCCAAAGCCGTTAGAAGACTGCGGATATGTGAGAAAGTATTGGTGATTTGAGTAATAATAGTTCGAGCGGAGCTCGAATATAAAAGTTCGAACGTAGTTCGAACTAAGTTGAGCGTAGCTCACAAACTTTTACATCCTGAACGTAGCGTAGCGAGTGAAAATTTTCTAAAGTTGTTAGAAGACTGCAGATATATGAAAAAATTTGAGTTAACCCCTGTGATCTATAACAGTTGGACGAACGAAGCGAAGCGAAGTGGATCACTACTGTGATCTATAACAGTTGGACGAACGAAGCGGAGCGAAGTGGAGTCCAACACTACTGTGATCTATAACAGTTGGACGAACGAAGCGGAGCGAAGTGGAGTCCAACACTACTGTGATCTATAACAGTTGGACGAACGAAGCGGAGCGAAGTGGAGTCCAACACTACTGTGATCTATAACAGTTGGACGAACGAAGCGGAGCGAAGTGGAGTCCAACACTACTGTGATCTATAACAGTTGGACGAACGAAGCGGAGCGAAGTGGAGTCCAACACTACTGTGATCTATAACAGTTGGACGAACGAAGCGGAGTGAAGTGGAGTCCAACACTACTGTGATCTATAACAGTTGGACGAACGAAGCGGAGCGAAGAGGAGTCCAACACTAATCTGATCTATAAACTGTCAACTTATTATCAATCATATGAACAAATTAGTAAAATATTTGATTTTTAGTCTAAAAGTTATATTTATGGTATCTGAAAATGTAGCAATAACAATAACTTTAGTAGTGAGCTGTATTTCAAATGACAATTTTTTTAGAGAATAATCTCTCAATAATTAAAAATTTCATCAATTATTCAACAATAACTTCAAAGAATCTCAATGATTACTTTGATCATAAATAAATCTTCAGAAATGTTGTGATTTGATTCAACAGTATCATCGAAAGACTAAAAAGTAGAAAATAATTTACTATATAAAAAAATATTTTTTTAAAAAAAAAACCACGTTTTTCCCGTGGACTAAAAAGTAGAAAATAACTTTGATTTTTTATTTGTCAGAAATTAATTTTAAATTTTCAGATTTTATTTTAAAATTTTTATCCTCTTCCATGAATTCATGATCATCTATGAATTGCGAATAAGTACACTTCAAAATTATCGTATAGTTCGACTACTAAAAACGTGGGCGCATTTTATAGGAAGTTATAAATTTAATTAGGGTTTCAAATTTACTAAATTTCAATTGATAAATTCAGCATTACTGTATAGAATAGAAATTTCTTAAGTTACTTCTTATAAAATGCGCCCACGTTTTTAGTAGTCGAACTATACGATAATTTTGAAGTGTACTTATTCGCAATTCATAGATGATCATGAATTCATGGAAGAGGATAAAAATTTTAAAATAAAATCTGAAAATTTAAAATTAATTTCTGACAAATAAAAAATCAAAGTTATTTTCTACTTTTTAGTCCACGGGAAAAACGTGGTTTTTTTTTAAAAAAATATTTTTTTATATAGTAAATTTATGTTCAGCTATGAGGATTATGAGTAATAAAACCAAGATTTTGTGCTTTGGAAATATTTTTGCTATTCACAGGTAGTTACTAAACAATGATTAAGTTCTACTTCCGAAAGGACCACCTGTGAATAGCAAAAATATTTCCAATGCACAAAATCTTGGTTTTATTACTCATAATCCTCATAGCTGAACATAAAAAACATAAATATGAGTAATGGTTTGGTTTTTAAATGCCATATCTGAAAATGGCCTTTTTGAGAAAGGGGTCGGTCACAAACCATGGCCCATTTCGTGACCAAGACCATACATACTCATCAAGTATTATATATCATTGAAAAGGTATTACAATAGGCTATCAAATAGCGAAAACAGAGTTGAAAAATATTTCTCTCGTAAAAAGTTATCGTGGTTTAAATGAGTCAAAAAAGGTGCTACTCGATAACCAGCATAGGGTGCCAAAAAATAGCTCATTTTAAAAAAATTCTTCAAAAATCGATTAAAAATGGATTACTATTGTCAAAATAACTTAAAATATTGCATTTTAACATGTTTTACGAAAAAAAGTGAGAAATTTGGGCAAAATTTTAGAATTAAATATTTGAGGGGTTCGGATTTTTACCAAATTTTGATCGACCAGTACACCTTCTTTCGCAGTCCGATTGTAAAGGTTGACCCCATTTTGGAAACCTGGGACTTTCTACTATTAGAAAAATCTAAAATAGTTTGTCTACTCTTGGATTTTGATGCGCTGTAGAAATTCCAATAATTTTTAGAGCCATTTTTTGCTAAATTTTCGTACATATTCCAACAAAACTCTACATAGACACAAAAACTTTTATATGTTAATACACTAAATTAAAGCTATTTGTATGTACTTTTAGGAAATGAAAACCGTTTTTCAATAGATTGAAAAGTTTTTGAAATAATTTAGGTCAAGTGAGTTCAAAAAAATTTCGAATATTTACGCCTTATCAACTTTAAGGGCCTGCCATACGGCACCAGATGAACCAAAATGTCTGAAACTTTGGGAATTTGTTCCTATATGTATCAGCTTTCAAATGAGACATCTTCGAAGAATTTTGATGAAACTTTTCCTAAACGGGGTCCATTGCACTTTTTTTTCGATTTTAGACCAGTGTGCTGTGTACGTTCTGCATTAATAGAAATTACGATTTGTATTTAAAAAAAATATTACATCATTATACTTTAAAGGCTTAATAGCATTTTTTAGAATATTCTAAAAACTATTCAACGATTTGTTTACAATAAAAAATTCATAAAAATCGTCAAGGTTTGATATTTGATATGAATATATTAAATTACCTCATTTCTCGGATTAAATTGATTATGAATTATTAGAATTATTCATGGTTTTGTATGAACGGGCAGTGCCATATCCTTAGGCTGACCATCTGCTTGGTTTTTCAGAGGACAGTCCTCTATTTTTTTCATTTTTCAAAAATAAAAAAGACTTGTAATGTTCTAATTCGCCCAGAAAACGAATAAAACTAGTTGACATGGGGGATGTCCTCTATTTTTCTTGAAAATATCTGGTAACCCTACATATTCTTCACAAGATAAATTTATTTGTTTACGGATTTGTCTTCTTTTTTATAACAATACAATGGATCTAGTTTCAACAGCTGATAATAAAAGATACAAACTTAATGAAAATTCTCTAGCGTCACAGATTAATTCATGCTTTCAGTACTAAAAGATGTCAATTAAAAAAATGTGACTCATGAATTATTTGGGAATCGTTCATTTGTAATATCTAATATTAAGGGAAGAGTGAGATCTAATTATGATACTTTCGGAACTTTTTAACAACCTGAATTACTAAAATAACCTTACATTACTAAAATAACTAAATCTCAAAAGGATTAAAGCTTCTATATATAAAATTCCATAGTAATATCAAAAACCAAAAAGATGTTGCAAAAAATCAATAAATTCATATCTTAGAAAATTCAGTTTAAGGAATTCAAATCCAATTCAAATATGTGTTTTAACCTACATTGAGGCTCCTGCCTAGCGCAAAGCGCAACGTTTTTGAAAAATTCTAAAGTTATGAACATTAATGAGTGAGATCTCTTCAAACGATATCAAACACCCCCAAGCACTATACATATTGTATGAAACTTTAAAAAATCAGGGATTTAATTGAAATTTTAAAATGTATATTTCTCATTTCTTTATAGAAAGCCTCATATATACAGCAAAAAGAGACGCTATTCATATTTGATAACCTTTTATTGCTTATCATATTTTAATTCATGTTCGCATTCAATGAACAATAATTAGAATCGTTAACATAAACGTTTTACTAATCTGATGAGGTGTTTGAGTCATAAATTGTGTGGTCGTTTTGTCAATCACTTCTCTTTAGAGACGATTTATGCTAATTTAATATTCTTTTGTCACACACAAGTTTCAATAAGTAAAAAGCTAATATTTTCCTAAGCATTTATGAAGACTATTAAGAATTATATTCTCTTCTATTGTATTTTTTGATGGTCGTTCGGAACGAATTAAAATTTCAGAAATTTCGTTAATTTTTCTTAAAAGAGATGAATGAGAGGGATTGGAATTTTTCTTTTAAATTTACAACCTTGTTGTAAACTACTGTATAAAGGAGTAAGTATAGTATCTACATATTACTTCCAAACTTGAAGTTTTATTTTCATCATTTAGAAAATAATGAAAAAGTTGATATTTCTTCTAAAACATTTCAGATCAAGAGTATTTCATTGGTCATACATTTTCTTTCTAAGCTGTAAGCAGTTCATTCCACATTACTCAAACCGCAAAATAGTAAATTATATCTTTGATTTTTTACTGTGAATTATTATCTTGATTGCTGCACAATCCTAATTTAATTTGCATATTATTAGAGTAGACTAATGCAATTTACTTGTCGCATGATCTAATTAAATATGTTCAATGACATTTATTTCTAAAACATTCCAACTATTATAATTCCCAATTCTTATACATTTCTCAAATATTAAAAAATTCTGAAGAAGATTTTATAATTTAAATCATTTTTCTCCTAAAATGTTTCTCATCAAAATAAATACCTAATTATAAATAAAAGTTAAAAATTTCCAATATTTTACAAGCTTTAGGAGTGTTGAATATATTCATGCATTAAAACTTTGAAATTCACAATGCAGTACCACTAGTTGAGCATTTGTATAACTTTCAAGCTGCAAATATTTCACTATTATGCAATTTTATTGATTGTTCTCTCAGTTGAGAAGTCCTTAAACGTTAATCATGTAAGAACATTGTCATGCAATAAGAATTTTTTATAGTGCTTTGTTAACAAAATAAGTTGTTATTTGTAAAGTTTAAATTCCAATTATTTTGCTCAAAGCAGCACTTAACAAGCTGCATTTTTTTCAAATCACCAAAAGCTTATTATTTTTTATAGCGTTACTGTTGTGATGAGATACTTAGAATAAAATTTTATGAGTCAGCCACTTACAGCTTCTATTGATGATAAGGGTTTGAAAAATATTTTACAAAGTTGCAATTTTTAAAAAGTTCGAAGAATTTCCTCTTCTCATGTTCTTCAAATTCCATAAATATATGCTGTTATGATTTTGTTTCTTATTCATAATCTTAGATAAGATTTGTAAGATTGTTAAAATTTGTTATTGTTTTTTGTAATAGAACTTTTCACGCTTAATGTAATTTTTACCCCAAAGGAACAATTTGTTTAACAATAACTTGATTTATAAATTATGGGAGTGTTTACTTAGAATATAGTTGTATTCAGAGAACAACAAGAGGAAGATAAGATTTAGTCCATTGGCTGCAAACAGTTCTTATTATTCGAAAATGTTTCTTATTCTTCGAAGACAAAATTTCGAAAATTTGAATTTTTTTGAATTGAAAATGACCGTTGTAAATCAAAACAAAAACTTTTTTTACTTAATTTAAAATTTTTTTCTCAAATTCAAAAATTTTATCATTCGAAAATATTTTGAATTTAAAAAATAACGGTTCATGATGTTGTTTGCATCCAATGGGATTTAGTAAATTAAATAAACACATTTAAATTATATTTTTATGAATGAAATATTTATTTTCATAAATTTAGACACTATCTTTTAAAAAGTCTTCTCTAACATTTAATTCTTAAAATTGTATCTCTGTAGAAATTACAAATAAATTAAAAATATCATGAAAACATAATTCATATCAAAAAAGTCCATAATAAAATATTCACATAAAATTCATCTGAATATGAAGAAATCCAAAACTATTAAGTATGCTTCCATATTTACTATAAAATTTTAATATCATTTAAATCAGATATTCTACAGAATTTAAAAGCAAGATTTTCAACTTAATTTCGAGAATTTAAATTTGTTAATTATTGCTTCATTTAAATGATAACATTACTTCCTAGTTTAATAACCTAACAGTCTCTTCTATCAACTACATTCACTTAAGTTTGAAATAATGTAACTAATAAATACAAATTACTTAATTAATAAATTTTCAATTATAATGAATACTTAAACTTCTGAAATTTTAGTGTAAATTAGGATTTTGCCTATGAAGCTTTCAACGTAGAGAAAATGAAGATGTAAAATAACCATGGCTTTGGCACGTAGCATCTTTTCTTTTGACATTTAATATAAAGTTAGAATAAAATGTAGGCTTGCTAATCAGGGTCGTTGAAAAACAAATTTTTCCCAGAAGATGAAAATCATGAAGAATTTTTAAAGTAAAAATCTTCTTTAAACTTTGAACAACAAGTTGAATTTTATCTGAATAAATTATGTACTGAATATTTTGGATCGTTTTAAAATGAAATTTCCAGATGAAAGAAATTAATATGAATAACAATTTGCCAGGCATGATTATAAGTATTATAAAACTAGCAAATTTAGAGTGATTTTGATAATTTTAAATCACGTAAATTTTTAATGATTTACTTCACATAACACGCAGAAATAATATCAAAAAACGTTAGCAATCATTTTTAATTTAACGACACAAACTCAACAGCAATAAACAATCGAAATCAAAAAGTCGAATTTTAATAAAACTCATTTTAAATTTGTAACACAAGCTCAACAAGTATTAATCGTTCGACCTACATATACAGATTTTCGTCTTCTTTCTCTGTCTACGAAAAAAGTCGATTCATAAATTTGTTTTGCGATATGAAGCAAACAATTGTTCACTCGGTCAATAATAATTAAAATTGGTGATTTATTCATCAGAGTGAGTGTAAGATTGATTTTCTTCTTTTTTGAATTATTGATGTTCGTATTAATTTGCATTATTCATCAATATTTGCAGGAAAAACAGTGAAATAATTTAAAAAATTTATGCATTCCACAAATTGAATATAAAAAGCTATTATATTTTTTCTGTGCTTCCAATTTACAATATGCAGTGCCATTTTTCTGCATTTCTAGTATTTTCTGAGTTAGTATAGTCACGTTTTTAAAGCGAACAGGGAGAGTTGTCTAGTACGAGTGTTACAAAAAATGAGAAATAAGTCACAAATGGTGAGCAATCGCTTATTTTACTAGCAAATTTGAGGCATTCATATGTAGTAGAATATCAAAACTTAAATATAAATTTACTCAAAGTGCAGTAGGAGAAATAATAGTGGTTTCAAAATTCCTGATCAGGACACAATTTTATCTAGATATCCAAGAAGCTTCTCTTTTCAAAAGTATGCTTAAAGGTAGCAATAAGGGTTGTTCACTTATGATTCACAAAAATTAGTTTTGGTTAAAGTGCCATAAAATTCTAGACTCCCTTCCCCCTAATTGTTGGACATCATAAATGAATGGCCCAAACATTCACAGAAAATTAATAAGTTGAGATGGAAGTTGGGAATGTAACCAACCCTTGAGAAAAATACACCAATACACATATTTGAGTAGTAATAAATTATTTTAGTTTTTTTGTGTTTTCTCTTGCAATGAGGCGGTAATAAAGAATAATGTCGTCGTAGCATTTTTACATTTTCGCTCTTTTAGTTAATTTTTGTGGCCGATAAATTAAGAGAATATAATTTATAGTATAGGAGAAGAAAATTATAAAGGTAAAAACTCACCTATCAAGTTTATCATTGCTTGAGGTAGTTTCGGAATTATCGTCATAGTTAATTATTGCTTTTTGATCACACGGTGAAAAGCATTGTGGCGTTGTTGTCGTCTTCGAATTCTCCGATGATGTTGGTGATAAAAGAATTTGTTCGTGCTTTACTATCACATTTGTTAATGCTGACGATGAAGATGACGATGACAATGATGAGGTTGTTGGTGGTTGTTTGGTTGTCACTTTTACGACAACCGAATTGCCGTTCTTTAATTTATGTATTGGCTTTTCTTTACCAACCATTTCAATTCTTCTTTAATCATTTATTCAACATTTGCATAAGACAAAAAAACTTCTTGTTCGTTTTTATCTGGTTTTTATGCTTTTTCTGGTTTCTTTTATGGTTATATTTTATGTTCCTTTTTTTGTCTCTCTGCTTTTTATTGTCTAATCGTCGATTGAAATCTAATACAATGTCAATTAGTGATTTAATCTATCTATCTGCGTATATAAATGAGAGAAGATAAAAAACGATCAGATTACACTTGATTTACATAAATCATCAGTAAGATTACACCAAGGCATACACGTATGAATAAACATACTGGTAGGAATAAAAGCTCAATGAGCGAAAAACTAAATGCGCAAAAAGAAGTTGCAAAAACTGGCTTTGTCTTCACTTCTTCTTCTTCTGCGAAAAAAAATAATTGTCATAAATAAAAATGAATAAGACATTCCGTCAAAACAACTACCGGTGTCCCATTATTAGTCGTAAATAAATTAAAATAATTTTTGCACATAATAAATTTATATTCATTTTTGATGAATGAAAGTATTTTAGCAGTCAATGGAGAAAGGAAGCAACACATATTGTATGCTAATGTATGAATATAAACAGTATCAGAATCTAATTATATGCATGCATAAAATAAAATGCAGTTTATTTCTAATATATTAAAAGGAAGAGAAAGAGAAATTTGCATAAAATTGCATTTTACGTATTTGTGCACCTTAATGATTCATTTGATTGTTTAAAGTGGATATGGCGCTTTATGAATATTTTTTTATTTATTTGTTTGTTTGTTCTTAGAATTTTTTAGAGGTTTAATTTGAAATTTCGTGAGGTATGAAGGAAATGAGTAGAGTATAGACATATCGATGCCACTTATGTGAATTTTGTTAGAATTTAACTGCAGTTAAGCTTCAGCAGCATAATTTAAAATCACTCCTTAGCTTTTCTGAGTGCCAAAACTTCTGAGAACAGGAATTACCGGCAACCTTTTAAAAATACTCAACAAATATTAACTGAACTCCACAAAATTAGTTTTAAAGCCCAAATATACTTTTCTTATTCTATTAAAATTGTATTTTTTTTTTCATATAAGTATTGCGAAATTTTCGATTAGAATATTTTTACAGTCGATTGTAAGCCTCGATATTTCTCGTCACGTTTTTAGTATGTTTTATTTACAATTGCATTGATATCAGCAATTTAAATACACGAATTAATACAACAAAAGTTCAACGTAAAATTAAAGTTTTCACGATAATGCAATAATAATTAACATTTACAATTATCAGACTGATGTAACGATGTGCTGAAAGATACATTAATAGCATGAATTATATAAAATGACAATTACTATTTAGTGAATGATATTATCAAACCGATTTCTTGTCAAATTCACATGTAGTCATTAAAAAATACGATTTATGTTTTTGCATGCCTAATTTTATGAATTATTTGTTCTAGCTTTTAAATCTGATATCGAGCATATCTTTAAATTTTCTAACTAAATTAACTAAGTGCTACAATTTTTTAAATTTTCAAAATAATGCTGGTGAATACACACATGTGCTCATTAGAATATGAAAAATGTCAACAGGTATTATACACGAGTCCTCTCAAAATTAGTAAATTAATAAATGAATTAATGCTCCATAAAATATTAAATTTATAATAAAGCAATAAAAACTTCTGTGATTAATAAAAATGGCAAATCAGTGGAAAATGGCACGTACGTTAAAAATTTGTGTAACATGATATTGGATTATTTTTTGTAAAATTTAAGACCATAGTGCGGCAATCTTTTCGCAACTAGATAGTAAATTTTCCCATTTATCGGACACGATAAATTTGCGTCAAATTTTATTATTTTTAAAATGCATGGTCTTAACGTTTATGTGATGTAATCAAATTTCAGTCTATAGTCATAAAAACTTCTTCATCTAAGATAGTGGCGTAGTCAGAATTTCTTGAGGTTGGGGTGGAAAATATTTTTTTGTTTACTTCAAAAACCCTAGCAATTTTCAAGCAATTCTAAACAATTTTTTTGTTTGGGCTAACTTTTCAAAAGAGGTGGGATGGAAATCCATCCTCTATAGCTACACCACTGATCAAAGAGCTTTCACGATTCCATAAAAAACAGAAACCTTTAAAATTTCATTATTTTCACATTGAACCAAGTAACATCCACCTTGTTGATAGTCATGCTTTATAGGCGCATGTTAGGTTAAGCCCAATGACCGTATTGTAATTCTATAAACTTGTTTTAAAAGTTCAATTGAATCGAAAACTATATTTGAGCAATATCCACAAATTTAAATATAATTTGATTCAAATGAGTACTCCTTAGAAAATTTATTTATTTAAATAGAAAATTACAATTTGTAAATTTACTAAAATAGTAACTACCGTGGATGTCTTAACGAAAAGATTTCTTCAATCTTTTTTGACAATAATAAAAAGAATTTTGCTAAAAAATTCTACAAATTTTAAGAGAATTTTTAAAAGAAAAACTCATTTTTAATTTATTTTGATTTTTTTGGCGAGCATTGGGAATATTTTGGTGAAACTATTGTGTCCTCAGAGCATAGTTCAAGCATCACTGATATACGATGACCTGTTAGGTATTTTCCTGAACAAATTATATTATTTTAAAAATAAAATCGACTTTTTTATCGTTCTTTGAAATTTTAACGGAATTACCAGATTTTACCTTGAAAATTCACATCAGTATTTGTTTAAACCGATCTACAGCTACAGTTTTCTATTTCATAAATGTCACAAAATTCTCATTTTATGGTACCTTTATTTAAATGATATTTTGATGCACAAAAATTTGCTCACTCATTTATTTTCTGCTTTTTCATTTTTTATTCTTATTATTAAATTGACTTTTTTTCTATACATGTAGAACAAATTTCATCACATATTAAATAAATCACTTTAGTCACGATTTTAAATTTCTTAATTTTAGAAATTCTTTCAATTTTTTGTCACACTATTCTTCTTATTTCATCTCAAACTCACGAATTTCTATCCTTTTTTAATAATAGTTCTTTCAAGCTTCCTGCATGAAACTTTACGTAGTAAAATGTTGATAAACCAGTACACTAATAAATTGGTACGATAAAACATAAATTCTAAGTTGGAGAATCCACTAAATATTATTTAAATTATTGCGCATTTTTGATGGATTGATTAAATTTATTTTAATTCTTAAATGCACTTAATTAATATATATATTTTATTATCCAAATCCAAAATGTAACATGTATTGATTTCTAAATAATTGATATATAAGCATGAGGAAGAATCTTCTAGATTGTTGTCGATCATTCACCCATTCAGCCAATCAAATTAACTTAGTAGTTGTGAGTATTTTTTTGCAAATGTAAGCTAAAAACTTGATTTTTAGATGCTAATTTACACTCTCCATCGTTTTTAGCAGATTTTTGTGGAATGCATGCAGTCGCGTCATCAATTTTTCCGATAAATTAAACTGTATTAAATAATACGCCATAAATGGGTCTAGAAATTTATAGAAATATTTATTTTGTAAAAAAAAATTGTTGACAAACTCTGGATTTTATTAATTCTTATCTTGATAACAATCTGACTTTTTTCTTCTTCTCCGATGACTCACCCGAGTCTAGTACTTTCCAGTCAATTTTAGAAGCGTTGAGAATTTATTATCAGAACTGGTTTCTAAGAGTTTCCATCAAGCAGATTTCCCCCTATATACTGTATATTTAGCATTTTCAACCTTGAATCAACCGTACAGCTTTCTTACTTGAACTTTTTCAGTGGTGTAAAATCTCTAATACTTCTAGAGAGAAAAAACATTCTCACAATATTTCATTTTATTATCAGGAGATAACTTTACTCTATTACTTAATGCCACTATATTTTCATGTGATTAAAAACTGTTTGTTGCTCTAATTGCTGATTTGATTTGTAACTTCAAGCACACTTTCATCCAAATATAGCATATCGATTTGTACAAAAAAAATAATATTATAATTGAAATTCAATATTTTACAGCGATGCCAATATAGTTCTGTGTATTTGTGAGAATTAGTTAAATTAAAAAGTTTTTCATACTTAAAAAATTTCACTATAAATTCTTTAATGAGAACTACTATGTATGAAATACACTACACACAATCAGTTATAGTCAATGAATGCGAACATGAATAAAAAAGTAGAAATATTATTCCATCGTCTCAATCCATTGGAAACGACATCGCATAAGAGAAATAATTTGTAACCAAATGAGGTTGAAGAAAGAGAGGTATTTTTATCTAGCTGTCCTTAAATAAGCAAAATCATATCCCGTCGCGTATGATTTTTTTCTGTACTCCATAAATAATTTCACTTTACTCTTGTAAGCATACACAAACGGACACAAACATGTATTTATTTTGATCTCAAGGAATGAATGAAATATCTATGATCAAAGAGCATAGATGGAAAAATCTGCTGTGTATGTTATTATTGTTATTATCATTATACATGCTAATTTGATAAAGTAATCAAATCATCACAACAGTTGGAGATAACCCGTGTACGTTAATATCATGGATGCCGCCAACGCAAACTAATTTTATTTACAATCTTACTGAAACTTTTTCATTTTCTATCAAAAAGTCAGAAGAATCATTCATTTATAAAAAAAAATAAAACTACATATACATTATCGTTTTCATAATCACAGCTTGACCTTGACTTTACATTTAAAATATCAGAATCGAACATAAAAAAGAACAAAAAAAAGAACTGTAAGCTATCGCATGTTTTGCTCCAATTTTTCAGCTACTCATTGATTATTTTCTTTTTACTTGATGTGTATATAGTGCGTCATTTCTCATGACTCAATCATTCTTTTTCCCACCACAATATTCCTCTTTTATCGAGGTGCTTAGTTCGCAACAATCCTATAAACCGTCCTTCCGAATCACTAATTTATAACTAAAACATCTATTGGATTTTATATTTTGAAATGTTCCTTCTTTCATTGTATTACAAGCTATAATTTTTTTTGGCAATTCCTTATATCATAAATATGTTGTTGTTGTTTATTTCAATACGTTTTGAAAATATCAAGCATGGCTGAGAAAAATATAATTTTTGCGTAAATGATTCTAGCCTTCACATATACTTAAATAGGCTTAATTTTTTTTTATCTTATCAATTACTTCATATTTCTGTCTCTTTTTTACATTAGTTCCTTTAAAACACCTTAAATTTGTCACGTAAATTTATTTCCGAAAAACTGTTTATAGGTCAAAATTTAGTGCTATAATCATGAGACGTTTTACTCGAAATGCGTCACAACGTGTAGGAACATATGACGAAAAAAATATAGAAGAGATTAATCTAGAAAGAGTTGAAAATATTGTAAATAATAGAAAACACCGGCAAGCGATAATAGAGATGAATTCATTGTTCTTTTTCAAGGCTATTATACTTAACACAATGTCAACTCATCGTGAATCTTCATTGACTATTTAAAATCATTTGTCATTTTGTGTTCATATTTTCAATTCTCTCAAGACAGTCTTTGAAAATTTAAGGAAAAATTTAATTTTTTTTAATAATTACCAGGGAATCAAAGGTACACAAAATTGGTTATTTTCACATGTAAATTGTATTATTAATGTTTTCAATCCAAGACTAGGATACTAGGAACATGATAAGAAAAAATTCGAATAAACCATATAAATTTAAAAATAAGCAGATTGTAATCTTCTAGTTCATTCTTGAACTTCGAACTATCGAAAGCTCTGCAAAGCTTAACTCATTTTTATATTAATTCAATAAAAATATTATAAGATTTCATATAATTAAATGTAAACAATCTACACTCATAAAATTTAATTCAATATTAATTTCCACATAAGTACTTCAGAAAAGTCAAAATAACTCTTGATATTGATAACTTAATTAATTACAGACTGCTTCAATTTAAATTACTTGTTAGATTTCATGTATATGAATGGTAAGAAAGTGCAATAAGAAGCTTATTATTTTCACTACATTATAATTATGTTTTTAGAAATTAAAACACTATTCATATAAAGCTTTAAGTTACATGGCTTTAATCAGTCGTTCTCAAACTTTTCAAACAAAGAACTTAAATTTCACGACACATTACTTTTTAGCACATTTATTTATTTTTGGGTTTTGCGCTTGAGTTAATCTTATCTAGTGTAAATTAATCGTGTCGCCAAACTTTTTTCAACACACCTGTGGTGACGCCACGACACTAATCGAGAAGCAAAGGATGGGAAGCGCCACTTTGAACAATCAAATAACAAAAATTCATATTAAAGTCAAAAAATAATATCCTAATAAATCATTTGTAATAAATATGTGTACTAAGCAACCAGAATATACCTTATCATATTTACCCAAATATTATTTTTGAAATGATAAAAAAAATCTTTTTTTTTAATTTCTTTGTGATTCAAAAACTAAATTTAATTCAAGAGGTACTAAATACTGTGGTTATAACTACTTGACAAATACCAATACACCGGAATAGATTTTCGCGGTATTTTATATTTTGGATCTAGATATCTGAATGAGGATATCTGAATAATTGATATAAAATGACACTAGTTTTATAGATCAGATTTTTAAAATAACCGGTTTATCTATTAAATTAGAAAAAATAAGACTTCGTAAATTTTTTCATGCAAAGGTTATGCTTACAAAAAATTAGTTTTATGTTAAACAAAATATTTTAGGAGATGTAAAAATGAGAAGCCAATAGACTTTCAATAAGAATGTTTACAACTTACAACAAAAATAAATTAAATGGAGCTTCTATTATAATGTTTACACAACAAGCTCTAAAAAGTGATGATTTTAGAAAGAAATTTAAATTAGAATGTTTACAAGCTATGCTTGAAATAGTGCGCTCTTTTAGACATTAAAGTTTTTTGCGATTAATATGGAAAATATTTAAATTCATTTCAAATAATCTTTTTTATTAAAAAAATTTTATATGCAGAAACAAATTAAGTCATTATCATTAGTTTTAACATTCATATCAACTTATATATGTCAAATGAGTCTGTTCCTTTATCAATTTATTTATTTTTTTAAATATTCTAACGATTTTTGTAGATTCAAATGTTTGAATGAAAAACGGAAATACTTTTAAGTGACCCTAGCTTGATAGCTTAATTTACTCTTTTCTGCGTATTTTTTTGGTAAACAAATGTGACGTATGACTGATTGCCTGCTTTCTCGATTCAGATTGCAGCCTGGTCACAAAGGGCAACTTCATAATTGTTTTAATACTTCTTAATATACAATTGTGAATGAATCTATTTAATTAAATATTATTCTGTATTGTCCGTTGAATTATTAAAGCCTTAATAAGAAGGAGACAGATAAAGCAACAATTTTCCTCCATTTTGACGAAGAAAATCTTAAATCAAATTTTTATATTTTTTCCTTGAAAAACTTGAGTCGTAAATTTACCGGTTTTTAAATTTTGATATTATTTAGCTCAAAAATAATAAAAAATATATGCTGGACAGAGAAAGAGAATCAAATCTATTATAAATTCAATCATTTATTGATTTCTATTATTTATATAAACAGTGTGATTATAATAATAAGAGCAATAATAATAATGTCACATAAGACATAATTCTTAGTATTTAGTATTTTGAACTGTAGAAACCAGCTATACGAGCATTTATGAAGATGTGTTGTGTGGAATGATACGCCTATATTTGATAGTATTTCAAACACATCTTTCGAGAGACTACGATAAATAAATTTGAATTGTCCCCCAAGTTTTTTTATATACTCATATGTACATGCTGGTTTTTCTAGACTGAGATTCAGTTTTCATTTTTTACATTTGTTTTTTTTTATTTCGCACCAAAATACAGAAGTATATGATTTTTTGAAGAAACACAACACTTGCAAAAGCCTGACGTATGCGTTAACCGTACAGAGTCGAATCAAAATATAAAGCAGGAAAGAAATAAGTTCAAGGCCACGAGAAGCTTTTCATCAGCTGAATGAAAATGAAAAGCGAATTCTTCTTCTGAATATTTTTCCCTTCGTTATTTATTGTACATAACGGCGGCGATGACTCAATTCAATGACATTTGCAAAACAAAACCGGCACTGATTGTAAATAGCCTTTTTTCTATGAAAATTAAAATTTTGATTTGAAAAGCTCTTTAATTTTATTTTTAGCAAATTTAACATGTTTCATTTTCCGCATTAAAAATTTCACTTTTTCTTCTTTCGATTCAACTTGTATATTGGTATATAAGCTTTTACATAATTGGCTTCTTTATCTGCTTTATTTTCTTGTTTTCATCTCTCATTTTATCATTCACAAAAATAGTAATAAAAAAATTAACTCTTTTTGTTTATATACATATGAACACTCATAAATATACATGTATATTTGCAGAAAAATAAATGATGAGGAAGAGACGAAATCTTTGTGGCTTATTTCATTTTTATATTTTTCTTGTAAATTATCAAATCGTCGGCTAACGAAGTTTACAAGAACACAAACACAGCTGTCTTTAAAACGTCAACTAACTAGCACTGACCATGGTCGAATTTTTTTGGGTTTATACAGACTCTAATTTTTGTTTTTTTTTTTGTTTTTTTCGGTGTATTGATCACAGAAAAGTTTCAGATTTATGACAAAGAAGGAACACAAAAAAATAATACGCAACTTGATTCCACTAATTGTATTGATTTTCTCTTTAAGTTTTGCACTTGATTTTTTTCTCTTTCCTTCTTTCTCCTTCATCCATTCATACATTTTGAATATGTATATGCCGTGCACAAATATTTTCGATAAATTCTCTTCCACTAATTCGCTAATAAAATTTACCATAAATTTTTCTTTTTGATGAAAAATCCAATATACTTTAATTTTTTTGTGTATGCCTCATACATAAGTAATAGTGTGTAACCTTGAACCTTAATTAAATTATTTATATCACATATTTACATTGCAAGTTCACGGTTATTCCACATCAAAGATAAAAATAGTCCATTGTTTGAAAATTAATTTTCACTTTATATTACATTCAATTAATTTCGGCTGTCACAAAATTGATGATTGCACATTTGGTAATTTTAGTTTCTTACTTCTCTCTTATCTCTTGAGCTTTTTCTTTATCACCACAACTTTATTTTTCTCAAATAGACAAATACCTGACCTATTCACTATTTCAATTTTTTACTCTCACTCGTACTATATCTATCCAAAAATATAACTTTTTTGGATTTCTTAAAGGCTATGAATGTTTTTAATTTATTTTTAGTACATTTCATAGTAAGAAGAATCGAGTGTTTGTGAGGACGCGAGAAAATTAGCAATACTTTATTATGAACTTTTAAAAATATTTACGATTCTTTATTTCTTAATTTGCTGATTATTTCGTTTCATTAAATACACTGAATTGATTAAAATGGATGAATTTCTTTGACATTACTTTGTTGTAAACATATCATTAACTAATTTATTTAATTCCAATCCATCAGTGACAAATATTAGACAGAAATATTAACTGCATGAAGCAGGTCTGTACTAGGGAAATGTATCAACATTCGACATTTTGCAATTTCATGTTTCTATATATTTTTATTGTACACAAATATTAATTTAATTTCCTCTTATAGAAATCAATACTATTGGAATTACAAAACTATTTAAATCCAATTATATAAGACATTTTATAATCGTTTATTTTTCAGTATAAAAAAGCGTCCATTCTTACTGATAATAGCGCCATCTAGATGTCATTCACAAAAATCACATTTCTTGAATTCTTTTTTTCCGTTTCGATTTTTATCTTTTTTTTAATATGTAAAATTTGAAAAAATGCGAAGCTGATATGCATTTCAATTTTGAAGCATATACTGTCTAATGGGGTTTAATTTTTAAGTATCTTAGCTTGGAATCCACATCTTTTTTGTTGTAAATAAGGCATTTTTAAAAGTGATAAATTTAAGACCTTTTTTAAAAAACAGCTTCTTATCATAGAAACATAGTTTCTAAGAAATCCTTTTCTCAAAATTATTTAAGAACAGGAAATTTTGAGAGCTCGAGTCCCCTTTCCAAAAATTGAAAATTGGTAGAAAACATACGGTTAGTTTACAGATATTAGACTGCACAAAATAAAAAAATTTAGAAAAAAGATTAAGATTAAAATTGTGAGCATTTGTCTTTTTTAAATGGTCTGCCCTCGCCCCTGTCAAAAAGATTTTTGAGTTACACTACTTCCCCGCTTGGGGATTGCTTTTAAATTTTTTAAAAAAATTTTAATTTTTTTCAGTTTTCTAAAAATTTTTATTGTTATTATAAAACAAATCAAATAAGTACACAAACATTATAATAAGTGTAGGATTCCAGCGTTGAGATGAACTACGATCATTGATGACACTGTGATCCCGTCTGTTGTAGAGTCTACTGTACCACTAGAAAAACATAAATAGTGATCAAAATAATGACAACAAATGTCAATCGAATGGAGCCGAATGGAGATGACAAAAAAATATAGTGGCATAAATAGACAGTAAATTGGCTTTTCGTCCTTGAAACAAATTTAAAGTAAATGCCTTTTAAACTAATTATTTATAAAATTGACAGTCTTAATAAATTAAAATCCAATAATATCATTACAGATGATTTAGCTGATGACTGCTGTGCATGCTAATTGAAATAAAATAACACTTAAGCTCATAACTTGTCAAATTAGGATTAAAAACAAGCTTAAAGTCTATTTTCATTTCCAAAGCTTTTCTCTCCTTCAATTATGAATTAAATAATTAACAAGTTAAGTGAAAATATGCGAATTGTAACACCTGCTTGCATTCTTATTGAATTATTTAATGAAATGTATTCATTTCCTTTTTCAGAACGTATTTTCATTCCTTGTCAAAGCGGCTGATTCTGAGATTATTTAAATATTTACTTTAATTAAACAAAGACAGCATTCGTGCAAGAGGAAGGAACTGAAGTTTTTTTATAAACCTCTAGCCAGTTTCATAAGCTATAAATCTAACGGTCTATAAATTTATTACGTAATACTTTTTGCATGTAAATTTTCTTTGTTGCATTTCAGAGCAATAATCGCATTATTTTCAAAAGCTATTTAGTTTGTCCTTTAAATTTATGCCGACTTGTGAAACTTCAATAAACTATGGCGCTGCGTAGCAATATTAATTAGCTTGAGTTTTCTCTGTTGCAAATTTTTGGTTTAATATCGATTACTACGAGTCAATTTTTTATCGCAAAATGATCAATAGAATCTCAATTTTTTTCAATTATAAGGTAGCAAGTAGACAGCTATATTAATCTGTAAAGTATAATGAACAATAATTTTCTATACACAAGCTGTTAAGTCGAAACCCGGAAAGGGAACCTTTCTAATCTCCTTTTTAAAATGAAACATAGACATATTGATCAGTAAACAGCAGCTGATTAGTTTACTCGACGTTTTCCGTTGTCATGTTTGTTACATTTACTTTGGCATTGCTAACTGTTTTAAAGTTCAATAATAAACATTTCATAACTCAAAGTCTACTTCCCTTGGCAATTATTATTTAAAATTAATATCATCTCATGAATATTCATTATTTAAGTGTTAACTATAAATCAAATAGAATTTCTCAACAATTGCATAATATTCATACTATATTGAACTTCCCACGCTTCAAAGCGTTCATAAGAATGAGAGCGAAAACAGAAATGCACTTTAAACAAAAACAACTAAATTTTCCATTAAACATAGTCAGACTAGAAGAAGCGAGTTAAAAGTACATGACAGGTTATAAATCAATTATCGATTTGCGACATGATAAATTTTTGTGCTGACGTGCGAAAATGCTTTATACGATTTCAATATCCGAATACAAAAATCGATCGATGTTTCTATTATTCAAGTTCATGTTTGATCAATTACGGATATATGCAAATGAACGAAAGAAGTCTATAGAAAGAATTCGTGAGCTTTAACAAGCCTACTTAACAGCAATTACCTAATATTTATAAAAATACTCACACTTGTTGCCACCTGTGAAGCATAAAACAGATTTTCTCAGCTTCTGTAAATTTAAATGGTCTACGTGAGCGGATTTTTTTTAAATCCGGAATAACTTAATATTTTTACAGGCATACTTACAGAGATAATTTAATACATATTTGTAGACGTAAGTAGATATAATAACTGTAACAAATATAATTCTACTTGTTAGGTCAAATTAACGAAGAGAAAAGTCAATGTAAAGTTTTTTATGGTATTTATTAATGGACTTCTAAAGAAGTTCTAAATATATTCTTCAAATTCTTAGATTTAGACACATCTGGACTTATTAAAATTTAAAAAAAAATGAAAACCATTTCTATTATAAATCAATTAATTAATTATTTTAATTATATTCATTCATCAAGCACACTCAAGCACAGGAATATGAAAAATTCTTAAAAGTCGATCATCAATCATTAGAAACAGGAACTTCATGCCTTTAAAATTAATATATTTAGAATTTTTCACACCGATTTGTTTTTAAAATGGATAAACTTATTAAGGTTTGTTCTGCTTGAAAAACGGACATGAATTGATGTAGAACTGTGAATATTCAACATTTTTGTGAAAGTACATGCACAATGTTGTGTATTAGAATAACCTTCTTATTAACAAACAATCTATTTAGATGACTAATAGCTACTAATAAATTGTTAATTAATCAGAACTAATTTTAAAGTCACATGGTGAACTTTTTAAAACAACAAATTACTCATTTATAGCGATTACTATTATATGTATCGCATCATCAAGATAAATTAATTACATATATTGATTAAGTGATAATTAGCGTTTTTTGCTAGACTCTTTACACTTCAATGTTTTTATGCTCACACATATACTCTAACCTCAGGAAGTTTCAATTAAAATTGGCATTAAAATTTTAAGGTAAAATATTATTTTAGCATTTACAATGCAGCAGAATATGGAGCAGCTCTGGGATTAATAATTAATTTTTGAAATATTGTGAGCTAGGAAGATACATCTTGTTGAAGCCTAAAAAACCTAAAAGGGATACATAGCCTGTTTGAATTACATAGAATAAAAAATTATTAGAATTAAAAAGATTTTTAAATCCAAATGAAATAGTGTAATGTCTAACTTAATATTCAATTTACAGACGTTTGAATTAGAGAATATAATATTAATTATTGAACACATAGCGAATACGAGACTTGACATGATCATTCGTTAACGATATCGTTAAGAAAATGAATAATACTATAATTAGTCAGAAGCAAAATACCTAATTGTATGAGTGCGGTCAAAATCTTACCGCAAATTGCATTGTAAAGCATTATAAAAATGTAAACTTGAAAATGAATTTTCAAGCTACTAAAATTCTACGCGAAGGACTTCATAATAAGAACATCTGAAGGCATAAATAAATGTTTTTTATGTCAAACTGTTTGTTAGCAAGTGAAGCTAGTCAAACAAACAGTTCAATCAGTCGGCTGTAAAAATAATTTTACATAAAAACTAAGCAACTGAATAAAATGTTCATTGATATAATACAGCATTAAGTCACAACGATTTAATAATAATAAGCATAATATTTGCAGCTAAACGGAAGGTCATACACAGGGAAATACTTATTGTAGTTTATTGTGATTCATAAAACCAGCTACGCTGAAATGACTGCTCGAAAATTTCATTTCGTGCAAAAAAGTCGTAAATTGCTTTAAAAAGTTTTTTCAATGTTATAACATCAAATAATTATAAGCTTAATTTATTAAATAAAATTAGATTTTGATGAATTAATTTAATCTTAAAGGAAGAAAAGATTTTATTGCACTGATTGAATCTGTACATTAAATGCTTTGAGGTATTTGTGAAATAATGAATATTAATTTAGGAAGGAAAGATCGATTTGTAAAAAAAAACAGAAAGGAACAATGCTGTTTTCTTCGATGCCTAGACATTCAGTCTGCTTCAATTATTGTCCAAAATATCAACACTGCCGACAAATAAAATTTTGTTGTCTCATACGTGAATATCCTTGGAATGTACAAAATAAATTAAGTAAAATTATAACGGAAAAAAATTGCAGACTGGAAGTCAACATTAATGCAAATGTTAATGGGACGAAACTACCAAAATACAATAGAAATGTTCGATTCATGAAATAAAATCAGTTTTAATTTGCACAAAAATTTGGCGTTTCATGACCCGCAAGATCGTTTAATGATTTTCAAGGGAAAGTGAATTGAGGCAATTCAAATGACTTCAAGCAACTTTTTTTGGCATGCAATGAGAAATTAATTCTGACTTCTTATTTTGAAAAAGGAAGGAGATCTACCTCTGCAAATAATTCCGATCAGAAAAAACTGCAAAACAAAAAAATTTTTGAATAGAACAATTAAACATTTAATCGAGATCATCAAATTTGTTCAGGATGTTATTTATCGACAAAAATATTTATTTTAAATATTCACGCCTTTTCACCATAGCGTGATCACATCCCTTTGATATGTCTACGTGACTTTTTATTAATTATAAAATAAGACCAAGGCGTGGAAACTTTTTAACCCCGAAATTATTCAATAAGAACTTTAGAGAATTATCTGGATTTCAAAGATATATCTGTGTGTTTAACTGTTTTCTATTAAATTACGCAAATTAATTTTTTTCTATTCTTAAGCAACATTCTTTCATCTGGATCATATGTTCACAAAAAAAATCGTTTGGATTATAAAAACTTTATTTTATCACTCGATAGCAACAATTGAATATTCAAAATTCATGTCGCTGGTTTCTGTGTGCTAAACGATTAATATATAGGGGTTATGCTATTAATAATACTATACTTGAGAATTAAGAACATTCGTTTCTTTATTTCAAGAACATTGAAACGGTTAATCAAATGAATAAGTAAGCCATTGTCAAAATATTAAGCTCTATTGTAGCTGCAATCAAACAATCGAACAATGAAAAATGAGTTGAAAAGCTTGACAGCTCGGATTATTAGCCTAAATATAGATATTGAGATGATTAATTGAAATTATTGGTATTGCTAGTGAGCTTACATCCGATTACCTAATAGCTTAAGCATTTTTATTTGATTTCAAATAGAGTATTTAATTTACCTGTCAAAAAATCAAGCCATTAATATTCAATCTGAAAATTTAAGAATCATTACCATTTGTATTGAAATGTATAGCGCTACTGGAAATAACAAAGAAAAGATATTCTCCAAGAACTCTTCTGAACTTTAAAAATAGACTCACGTGGTAGAGAAATTAAGAAGCAGTTTAGAAGAATCATTCTGGGTGATTTTTGTTGATGAATAACACTGTTTTTACCTCACTATATGTGTTTATTCTTTAAGGGGATATACGTTATTTTAAAGTAAACAGATTAACACACTTCATTCGAAGAGAACTTTATTCTTTGGAATCGTCTCGATAAATTTGTCATCAATAAATTCAACTGGATTTTTTTCTTGTTTGATTTTATGAATTTTTCGTTCATTATCTGATCGTAAATAACGAAGTAGCCAATCTACACTAGATATATATTATTAAAAATGTTATTCAGCATACAAGTAGATGAGTCCCATTGCTTTTCTAAGAAACGAAGAATATATATTCAAATTTGTAAATATAATATCACGTATCCCTAGTAACAAAAATCGTTAAAAGTTAGTTAAAAACTAGCTGCTACTAACTTTTGGATAGCTAACTTTTGCCGGTTTGTGGTATCATTTGGATATTATTGTAATATTTAAAAGACAATAAAGTTGCATTGTTGTCAAATGACAATTTTCTTAGTTCTTGCCTGCATTGAACTATAAATAATGTCGAAATATACTTAAACTTACCGCTGTTCACATTGTACCATTAAAAACATAAATAGGCGATAAGCTGAAAATCTGCAATAAAATTACATCATTAGACTTATAACAGACTGTTTATGTCACGTATACATAATTATTGCAATTAAAATCCTAAAATCTATTAAAATCTAATCGATAACTAGATAGTATGTAAATGCATTATGACGATGAAATTGTTTTTGATTAATAACATTTAATTGATACTAGTTTGCTGTTTAAATTGAATTTTTAAATTATTTTGGTTGTTAGGCATTACAGAAACTTGACACTCATCAAAGTATCTGGCGAATTTTTTTACAAAACTAGAGATAAAAAGTCATGTCCTTGGTCTCTTTAAGAAGCTTTTGCAAGAAAATTTTTGTCATTCGAACTCTTATTTCTTTAAATTCATTTGCAAGGCATAATACCCTTGTATTGCCCACACCTAAAAAGTCAATTTACAAACATTACAACTATTCCATAATTTTTCTATTTTATTTTTTTATAGTAACGAAAATCTTTTGGGAATTTAATATAACGAAAAAAAATTCCTGAAAGCACATAGGGGTTGCTTACAAATGACGTCCATCATAAAATTGTATTTTTCTGTAAAAATTTTTTTTAAACAAAACAAAATACTTTTGTATAGAGTTTCTACAGCTCTATACTCCTCTTCCCCTTAAAAATTATACGTCATTTATGAACGACCCCATAAGACGAAAAAAAATGCATATTAATTTGTGAGCCAATATTAGATTGAACCAACCAAGTGAGCTTTTATAAAACACAATAATTGTCACGTTTTGGTATGCAAATTTTAAGCTTGCCGTGAGATTAATATCACCTTGAACCTGCTACTAAAGCATGACTGCATATATATCAGGAAACCTCGAGATACATTTTGCCTCAACATCTGTTCATGCCGGATAGCTCTGGATAGTCTCAATCTACTGAATAATTAACTCTATCCCATGTGTATATTTATTTCTAATTTATAATTAATTGAATTTTTCCACTCACCCTGGCTGACAATAGAGTCATGATTATTACAATTGTAAATTAATAAATTATTCCTAAAGTTTCATGATAGATGTGACCAGGTGGAGCGATCGAGCGGAGAAAAATCTATAGTCTTTATTGCGCGTGCAGACATCTGTACTGTAAAGCTATATAAAAGCTGTGACAGGTGCAAGGCAAACGTATATTGAATTGTATAGAGATATTTATGAAAGCTACATATAAAGCATAGAGGAACAGGAATAAATTCAGACATTAAATAATCTTTGCACTTCATCAAAAAATTTGCGCATTTTATTTTCTTCATATTTTGCCCGAGGAGCACAATCCAAAAAATGAAGCTGCATGATTTCTATAAAGTAACATTATTAACTTCATCTATGAGCTTTGTTGGTGGTTAAACATTGAAGCAGCTCGGAACTTTTTTACTTGATGATTCTAAAGCCGACACGTGCTTGCAAATACTGTAAAGCATAAAGTGAATGCTATTTTTCTCAAAACAAGTATCAAATATCAATTTCCTGTATTTTCTATGAAATAATTACTCTTTAGGTTTAAATTTTCTCGTGCATTCAGTGCTAAAGAATTAAAAAAACATTTTAATAAAAGAGAGTTGAAGAGAAGTTTTATTTTGTGCTCATTCAACCATTTACAAGGTTATATGTTATTAATAAATTGGCATTAAATTTTAACCAAGAAAAAATAACAAAAACAATTAAAAGCTACGTACAATTAAGAAATCTGTATAATTCTATCATAATTCATTGGCAGTAAGTAACAGAGTTAAATTTGGCATAATGCTATGAATGTATTTGGAAGAGAAATCAAGCCTCAATTAATGTTTATGTCTACTTCCAGTTTAAAAAAATATAGAATTGATACATAGAGATGTAATTTTTGCTGAGTAAAATTGCTTACCAGTAGATTTGCGTGAGGCAAGTCACATAGCACAACGCATCATCGTCACGTAATTAAAAGCCATACTACCACGGAATTTAATAAGTGGCATAAAAACTTTATGTTCATGCATTTATTTCAATGTGCGAATATCTTAATAATGCTTGTCATATGACAGTCAATATTGCAGTAATAATGCATTGCAGATTTAACGTTGATTGTAAAATTATTCAGACATAGGCACAGAGTTGCAGTTTATTTAGTTTTTTTTATGAAATGAATTTCAATTAATCTGAACAGTGGGATGTTAGACTCAGTCAAACATTAAAAATATGATCCAGTATCAGAATCTCAAGACGAATAATTTTTTGATTTATTTAAATATGCCGGCTAATAAAAAAGTAAACAAAACATTTTTCTGAAAATTACGCATTTTAAAGATTAATTTTAATAATATATACAAATTCCATTCGAACACTCAATTAAATTGACAAATAATAAAACCATAAGAACTAGATTTTTGACTTTTTACCATTTGCAATCAAATGAACGTGACCAAACGCCAGTAGCTACAAAATTTAAAAAAAATTAAGCAACACGAAGTGTGATAAAAAAATTTTTTTTGTGAAGTTACACAATGGCAAAACAAGAAATGAGTTTAATGTTGTGAATTATATATATATGTAGTTTTTTTCGCAAAATTGAGGTTCAAGGTTTGAAATGTTATTGAAGTGGAATAATAAAAACACACATAGAAATAGATGAAAGGATATCCGACAATTAAAAAAATTAAGAAAATTTGCATTCAGATGAATTATATAGCGCAATTTTTGAAAACTAATTTTTTAAGTCTGATCATGGTATTATTTTTTAATCACGTGCACTAGCTTTTTATAAAAATTTTATTTTTTTTAATAAAAAGGGAAAATTTAGAAAAAGTTTTGGGGTTCTCAAAAAAATGGTTAACGACTAGCTTAATAATTTTGTATCATGACTTGTGAACGAACTTAGAGATTACTTAGTAGCTCAAAATACCGGAGCCTTTTACAATATAAAAACTCATCTCCCTCCTAATTAAGTCTGACTGATCATTTGTTAAAATAACAACAAAAATGGACAGAGGAGCAAAATTCAGTCAAAAAATTTATTTGATGAAAATCTTGTTGATCTAAATCAACTCAGTAAAAATTCCTTTAGTTATTGCAGCACATCATAAAACAGATTAATCATTATTTACATTAATAACACTTTAAACCGATCATTTAACGCTTGATTTAGATTGCAAAAAGTAATCTTTTTGATTCTAATTATTACTCATATTATTTATCCCAGGTAATGATTCATTATTTCCTATTTAAGGAAATCAAATAAAGGGTTACAATTATCAAATGACATTACTTTATAATTCCTTATCCCACCTCCAATTATTTCTTGGATAATTATCACAACAATTTAAGTCATTTTTTAATTGACTCAATTACAGACAAGTTGTTCTGGGTGATGTAATTTAAGGTTGTATTTTTAGTTACTAGAATAACCTACATGTTCTCGATCTAATTCCATCTGTGAGTCATGATTTATTCCAGCAGTGATACACTCATAATTTAAATCGAGTTGTAAAATTCCGAACTAAGTATGGATATTTATAGTGTTATTTTCAGGGGATCCCCAAACGTGTTCTTTATTTACAGCAATACCGCAAAAGAGAGTGAGAAATAACCTGTTTGGAATTCTTTCCGCAGCGCATTGTAAAGAGGAGAATTAATAAGTATTAAAAACCATCAGAAATGCTGATGATTCACGATCAGATGGGAGGTTTACCATTTTGTGATACGTGACTATTTCTTAACCTCGAAGCATTCTTAATTATCATGCTCATTTTGATCTTATTCTCGCATTATGCTCATACTGTGTGCTTAATTTTTGGGAATTTCCAATCACGTGAGTTAGTTTTAACCAGTATCAACAGGATTTAAAATTTAAAAAGGATTTAAAATTTATAAACAAGAGCAATGCCTGCTTAATAATAATACATGACCGCTTGGAATTAGCTTTCAAATCACTTCATAATTATTATTCTCGTTCGACAGTTTTAATTTTTTAAACCTTTCATATTCTAATTGAATTCCTACCTCGATTCCTTTAAGTAAAACATTTTGCTTAAAAGTCACGTTTTGTTTATGTTAATTTGCTTCTTGGGCAATATTTTCGTGTCAGGAGACATATTATAGTAATACAATGATCCCAATTTTACCATTTAAAGAGATTCTTTAAAGAAATGATTCCTCTTTGAATAAGTTGTAAATTAGCGCCGATATATTTTGCATAAATGAAATATGATAAGCAATTAATATTTAAATTATTTATGGTACATACTATAAGCTATTAATCATGTTCAGTGCTTTTTACTTAGATTTTCCATATGGAAATACCTCTTACCATTTCTTAGAAATTAAAAAATTATTTAAATGTCAATATGAGCTAGTACTCTGCAAATGACGTTACAATGATTAAAGTGGGAATTCATCGTAATTAAATAAATTTTAATGCAAATAATTTATATTTTATTCAATTTCTATTCCAAGAAACTTGGTTATAAAATATTTCTCATCTTAAATTATTTTCCATAGTGACGAAGAGAACTGGCGGGTTTTTCCTATGAATACTGAATGGGGTTAAGCATGGACTGACACTTAGCTTTTAATATCTTCATATTGTGACTGTTGATTTTCAGCATTTCTTTTATGATTGTAAAAGACTAAGGTATTCCAAACATTCAACAAATAAACAATGTTGACCTTAAACCGGAACTTGAAATTATAACAAAAATCCCGATCTTCCTTGCCTTGATTGAATACGATAATTACAACAACAATAACTTAAACGTAGTTTTAGCAACAATTCATAATAGGTCAATGGATTCTTTTATGGCTGTATGATTGATAAAAATGACTGATTTTAATTTTCGATATTAAAAATTAAAAAAACTAGTTTTAATACCAGACAAATTATTTCAATCATCCTTTGTTGATCGTGCTGAATGTTTTTAATTAACGACTTGGATTTTTAAATGATTTTCGATTAAAGCCAGAATGTATCTTAAATATTATTATTATTATTTTTTTGAACTTCTTTATGATAATAAAATAATTATTTGATGCTGACACCAGACACGTAGTTGTTGTGATAAATTCCTCTCTAGCCAAAAAATTTATCGATGATCAATTGATTGATTAAGTTTTATTAGCCCCCTCGGGTAGATAAGCGACGTTACGACTACAGAGAAATTGATGAAACTTTAAATTTTTAATTTAAAAAATATTATAAAAGTCTATGAAGCCCACCACCTCAAATGGCAATCAATATCACAATACATAGTATGACCACCTTGAAAACATGTAGGTTCTAAAATTTATTTACATGTTGAGAGATCATGTGTAGATCAGATGAGATAAAGGCAATTATGAATTATTATATAATGAATCTCGTGATGCAAAAACAAAAGTACAAAGTTATTTTATTGTATTCAAGATCGCGAAAAAAAATTTTTTTTAACGAAGTAATTAAGTCACGACACATGACTTTATTATCGATGGGAGAAATACAAAATCGTTGAATATTTATAAATTTATGCAGTTAGACCTCTAAAGTGGCTTTAATAATGTGATAAAAACGTGGTCATTATCTTAAATTTAATCGATTAATAAAATAGATTCTCATAATTTTAATTTCTTATAATAATTTAAGTATATTTTCTTTTAATCCTTATCTGCCAATAAAATAATAATAAAATTGATGAGTATGTTAAAACAATACCGATCATTGTTCCTGATCACACGAGCCATGTACAAAAGTGCATTTCTCATATCATTGAAGTTGTCATTCATTTACGATCTCATTTATATAACATAATTTTTATGGCATTAGAAAATTAAAACAAACAAAATATTTTTTACGATCGATAATGATGAGCATGCTTATGTTATGTATCGTGGTCATGAACGAATTGAAATTAAAACACTTTAACATTGTACTGAACGTAGCGAAAAAATTATATGATTAAGATCTAGTATACGTGCAAAATTAGAGGTAAATGTTAGAGAATATTGGTATGAATGGACAGACACAACAGATGATTATTAAAAGTTTATTTTTAGATCATATTAGGTGTTTTCAAATTTTTGATTTTACATAACTTTGCCGGAATGTTTATAAATTTTAAAGCGGCTACCCTTTGTTTTGTTTTCATCATATAAAATACATTAATATAAGCATTTTTAAGGCTTCAAATTGAAGCATAATATGATTGGAATATTTTCTTTAATAGAACATTTTTAAAATATATTTTTTCAAAAACAGTTTCAATATCAAAAAGTTAAAGATTTTTAATTATATAAATTTTTAGAATATATGTTTAGCAGCATTAAAATTATTTCCACCTTGCTATTCACAATCAATGAATTTTCATGTTGTTGTTGTTATTATCATTAAAAAAATTATGTTGTTGTTCCAGTAATTTTAATGATCGATTAATATGAAGAATCGAAAATTTAGTGAAAGTACAGTTTATTCCTTTTGAACCATATGCATAAATCATCTACATAAATAATGTTATTTATTTTTATAGGCATTAATTAATAGATATTTACAATTCTTTTCTTCGTTCCTTTTACACGATGCTTAATTTTACAATGAAATTCTAGACGTACTGTTTAAACTTTTTTTAAAAATATTTACAAGCTATTAAAATCAACGACAATATATTTTTATAAACATCAAATGAAATCATCTTCTGCATACGCAGCACATGGCTTTTACTTTCGTCATATGATGCTTCCAGAAAGTAATAAAAACATTTTGTCTACGTGATTTTCCATGGAATTTTGCTTATATTTGATATGATTGATGTCAATAATAATTACTAAAAATTCACTTAATTTTTTTCTAATGAAGGATTAAAAAATTTAAGCAACTCCTTGAAATATCGAAAGTCTAAAAACATTACCTAATTGTTTATCTGTTATTGAAATGTATGAAATTCTTGCATATAATTTACTACAACAACAATAAATTGATACTAATAAGAAACAAAGGACAAAATACCGGTTAATGATAGCATTTTTATTTTTTGCGTCTTTTTTAGCAGATATTAGTCACGCAGCAATAGCGTAGCAAAGGATTTTATCGCCAGGGGTCAAATTGAATATATGCGACCTGGTGAATTAAGTATGGCACTTCATAAAAAATGTTTGTGGCTCTTTGTAAGTGATTATTAAATGGCACCCGAGCCCTGCCAAGATATTGTGGTAGTCAGATTCTTACGAATTCTTTTGCAAATGATTTTATACCGGCAAAAGTTTTTCCAAATCATTTACAACAAAATACATTTTTAAGTTATTTTATAATATATTTTAAATATTTTAGGAATCTTAAATTTGAAGGTAAAGTTGCTGATAAAAGAAATTTATTTCTTTGAATTTTTTAAACCAGAATAAAATCTACTAATTAATATTTTGGACATTTATCTCCAAATATTAATCATTTAATTACTACTTCTTGAGAAATCTGAGTATAAACATTTTCGGCAACAGTGACTCAATGGGAAGTTTATAAAAAATATCAGTACAGAGTCACATATTTTAAATATTTAAAAAAGAAACATGTGAGTTTAAAGAGAATTCTAATAATTCTTAAATTTACCCATGTATGGATTAAGACATTTTATTGCACTTTGAAAAAAACAGTAAGATTTTATTTTTTTCTCTTGGCTTTGTTATTATTGTTGTCTACCGATGCATACTGTAGGGTCAATTTTAGAAGAAACTTAAAAAACCACTGAAATAAGTACACAGTAATTTAAAGAACAGATGCATTAATTAAAAACTTCCTATTACATGATAATGCTGGCATTAAATAATTGGAAGTTATAATTTGCGCTCATGAATTTCATTTTAATTTCATTTAAAATATTCATTTCAAAAATTAAATTTTAAATCCTCGTTGCTACTAACCAGTCTAATTTTCCAAATCATTTAAATATTTTCAGAATACAAACATTCATTTATTCTATAAAACTAGAATATTAATTTCATGTTGCAAATATAATTATTAAATTAAATATTCATAAGTGAATAATTAGATTATATCCTTATTAATTGCATTGACAAATTAATTACTCATTATACTTCTTAGTAAACGAATTATTTTATGACTTTCCAGAAATGATATGTGAGGGATAGTGATAAACCAAAAACAAAAATGAGAATAGACAATTGGAATAATTTAAAAAAATAAGTTAATTAGATTAATTTTCCCAGTATGTAAATATTGTTGTGCACCTGTTAATTGCACTTACTAGTTTGCCACTTTAAAAACTTGACACTCAGTTTATTGAACGTTTTTTAAGGAAATAAAAAAATCCCCTAACACGACCTGTTTGTAAAACTGAGGTGAATCGTCGACTAATAACATGCACTCCGATAATATAAACAAAAATGGACATAACAGAATCAAAAGAAATTTTTAAGAAATGAAGAAAGTAATACGTACTTTCCGTAACCGAAATGGTGACGCATGGCTCTTTCGTGACATCACAGTGAAGTTTTTTTATGGGAATTTTTTTTTCTCCCTACGACTCGTTTGCCGCTTCTTTTCTTCATTTTCTCTGTTTTGCTTTTCTTATTAATTCTACAACACATATACAGACGAAGGAAGAAAAAATCATTCATAAATGTGCAATACACTCAAAGAGAACAAAGTTGTAAGAGACAGAATATTAATACAGTGAGTAAAAATATACGGAGAGCTTTTTATGCATCTCTATGGCTCATACACACAATATTCATAATGTATTAAAGTGTGTACACTCAATTTATCATTGTTGTTCAGGAGAGGTGGCATTACACACATACATTGTTGAAAACGGCTACAAGCAGAAAATGTTGTGGAAACTTTAGCCATCTCGACTATATATAAGTTAGAAGCAAAGCAGCCGAAATAATCATATACTTTTATTATTTTGCTTGTGCTGCTTCTAAGCAGAGAAAGAGTAAAGATTATTTTCGTTAGTTCTTGACGTTAAAAAAGTTAAATTTTGTTCTGTAGTTTTTGCTTTTTTGCTTGAAAAGTAAAGTGAATCAATTCGTGTTTTACACCAAAAATCATCAAAAAAGAAATTATAAATTCAACAAACGGATTTTGTGATCTAAGAAAGGATACAAATCGTGTGGTTGAAAATTTAAAAGCTTCTAGACAAACAAAATTTGTGTCTGTGCAAAAAAATCAAGAGTTTTTACGAAAAAATAAATTCATTGCAATTCAATTTTTAAATCGTACCGAAAGTTTGTCATAAAAAATAAATATTAACAATGGCAGTATCAATCGCAGCTCACTCAGCCCCTAAAAATCGCGAAATGTTTGCTATCAAGAAGTCTTATAGCATTGAGGTAAGTTGAATAAAAATTAGAAGCGTGCAAAGTGTAAATTAGAATTTGTCACCAGTTCAGAAGATTTTGTTCATCAAGGATTTATACTGAAAAACTGTAAAAATCTGACAACAGTTCCAAACTGGAAGTGCAACAGTTTTTATTTGATGTTTATAAGATGTTTACACTTAGTATTTAAAAAATTGTAGAATAATAGAATAATTACGGCAATTAAACAGGTGCTTAGATTTTATTTAAGTTCAAAGTACAATAAAAAAATTAAATGGAACAGAAAATTATTTTGAAGTATAAAAACTGTACTCATGGCTATTAAAAGTGAAGGTGCAACATGTGCTAAAGAGAATTTAAGCGCTAGTGAAAGGGAAACTTAATTATTCAGAGTGAATGTATAACTCAGAAAAAAATATTGAAAAGTATTACTTTGTGCTATTCATCTAAAATTCCCATATATTCATTCAGATATTCTGATTACACAAACGCAAAAATGATTAGCTTAATAAGAGATTTCAATTGAAATTTTGTTATGATAAGAAATTATCTCACGTTACTTCCATAATTTTTAATTATTCAATATTTTTAATGCTTTCAACCTGATTTGCTTAATCAGAATTCATACTGTTGAAAATTAATGCAAATCAAGTTGCACAACATTGTGATTTTTTTCAAGCATTTTTATTGATAAGTAAAAATGGAATTTTAGTAGAAAACTGAATCATACGGCAAAAATTGATTTTGCGAATGACTTATTTCCACGTTCATTTAACTTCTTTAAAATTCAAAAGAATTTGATAAAATTCCGAAGAATTGAAAAAAAATATCGTAATCTTAAAACCAGAAACAACCGAAATAAATATTCAATAATATGAAATAAATATCGAACCAAATGATTGAGAAAGCAAAGTCGATGAAAATTGCTAGTCAATTTCATAAAAGTGCAAAACCCTAGCTTCACAAATAAATATGTCTAGTAAAAAAGTATTAAATTGAGTACAAAGTATGGGAAGTCCAAGCCGAAAGAATAAATACTCCTATTAAATAGAATAATCTAAAGCTTATAGAACGTTCCAATGACTATAAATTTTGCATTAATTTAAAATTAAGTATATTTCGTTCTTAAACTCTATAAAAGTGTCAAGAAAAATATAGCACATAATGAATAGTGTCGTGAGTCAACAACACCCCGTTAATGATTCTTTCCATTTTCTTCTTACGTGCTTAGACTGATTCTTTCAATATTGTGAGTCCATCGTTAGGCATTAAATGTGATAATTTTTTATATTTTTAACGGGGAAGTAATTGAAAAGACATAGAAACTCGTTTAGATATCCACCCAAGTGTACATGTTGCATTACATTAAAAATCTTCAGTCAATAAATTGTTTAATCCAATATTAAAGGATCAATTAATTTTATTATAATTAAAATATTAACCTACTCATCATTATTATTTTATTCGCAAATAATTAATGTCAATGAAAAGATTAATAATAAAAAATATAACCCCCAATTATGAGCTTGACATTAGCATTATGAGAATGATATTGAAAATTGTGCATATTGCGGTAGATTTCATTTCAATGCGAGAATGACTATATAAAAAAGATTAAGTGTGTAAAGCATGTATCGTATAACTTCAATTCAATTAAATTGCCAGGTTGGTTCAACGAACTGTCAGAGAGCGAAAAAAACAATAATTCAATTCGTTAATAGTGCAAAAAATATAGCATATATTGTAATGTTCTCTAGTTTAGGGGTTACCGTGAGGTATTTCTCAAATGTGCCTACGTGACTTGTTCAACATATGCACTAAACTCATTCCAGTAATTGGTTTTATGTTATTTTAATACGTCGCATAAATGTCAGTATGAAATTGATACTTTTGTAATAAAACGCATCTAATTGAATGCGATTAATTTTACTTCATGGCATCAGCTTTTGCTTGACGCCTACCTTTTCTCGTACTCCTTTCTCGAATAATGTTCTTATAAAGAATAGAGGATATCCGCGTTTTAATTCACGAGTGATAAATTACTGAAAAATTTTAAACATGTGAAAATTGCCATCGATTAATTCCAGATGCTAAACACTCAATTTAAAATTGGAATAAGTAGCCTTAATTGTCATTCATTTATTACCTGCTTCACATCATATCAAGCAACAACAACGAAATGAAAATGATATAAAAACAGAGACGAGAAGAAGTAGGAAGAAGAGAAAGAGGGTCATTAATGTCAGTTATCAATGAATACAACCAGACTTTCCAATCATAAACATTTTGTCAACACTCATCGATATAGTAATCGGTAGCGATCATTTATGAGCGAAACGAGACAAGTCAAAATCAGACACACGAATGCAAAGATTAATTGCTGTAAATAAAACCCGCGTCGAGTCATTCATCTGCCTCAGCTGTTTTGTTTATGTGATTTTATTTTCAATTCTCTATTTTTGTTAAAGTCGCGTGAATAATCGCAAAAAAAATTTTTTTTTCTCTATTCGTAAGCTAAACAAATCGCGCTTACTTCTCACACCAGTCAATAAAATAAAGCTTGTCTATAATCCGAATCGATATCATCTGAATTAATGAGTGAAGGCTTTCAAAACCTTGACTTAGAAATATTTTTTATTTTTTTCTATTCTGTCTCTCTCACTCTCGATTCGATGCACCTGTTGCACTTTGTTTAAAAATGAACATATGTGAATTTTCATTGCATTCAATTTATTCATTGTTTAAAGCTTTTTTTTGTATCTACTTGAATAATTAAACGAAACTGTTTGTTCATCATATTGGGGCAATAAATAAAATAAACACTTTGCATAATTTTCAACTTTGATCCTTGGTCTTGCTTGTTCATTGTAAAACTGCACATATATATGCCTTTAATTAGATATTGCATTGAATATGAAACCTGAAAACAAGGTTAACGCCGAAGAATTAATTGATTTTTGTACTGTCTGCTGGTGCTAATAGAGTCACTTCTTTTATTATTATTCATTTTGTGTCCAATACTTTAGCAATAGTTTAGCTTAATTTATTCTTAGGATTGGTAGTATTTTCTATAATTGGCCTATATTTTTTATTATACTGAAATAAATATCTAATTCTGTATTTGACATAAGAAATATTAATTATTTGAATAATGAACATTAAGTCATGCTGTTTTTAGAAAAGTATTTCAACATCAAGTATTGCCAATGTGCTTTATGAACTGTTTCTTATAGAACTATTAACATTTATTTGCTAAATTTAAGAGATTTCATTCAACAGGTTTTCACATTCATAATTAGCATCTATGAATAATGGCCAGCTGAGCAACGTTTATTTGAAATGATGATGATTTTTTGAGGAACTACTAAAGTATTTCAATCTGGTCATTCAAAAATCGATAAATCAACATTGTCATTTGCACTTTCAAAGTCAGTTCCTAGGAATTTTTCTAGTTAAAGCCCTATGCATGTATTTTATAGCACGATCATACACGTGCTCTCATTTATTGAGACATTACTCTAATTTATATATTTTTAAAGCTCATGATTTACAATTTGAATATATAATTAGGTCTGGTATTTATTGTGCATATACATCCATAGAAAAATCCTTATAAAATCACTAGAGCTGTATATGAAAATTGATCTAAATTATATTTTACATGGTGAATTATCTCACGATATAAACATATTAATTCATTCGATAAAAACAACTTGTAGTAATTTATAACTCAGAAAAATTCTGTATCCATAAAAAGTGATCAGAACAGTTATATTATTCTCCATATATATAAATACTTGTATCACAGATCTACATGTATGACCTGAGGTATATAAAAAATGTTCATGAAATAATCCAATTAACTGAATAATCTTACTGGCAATTTATGTGAATAATTTCATTTAAAACTTGCAGATTTTAAATGTTTACTCTACATACTTTAATCATTACATCCTAATTACCATTAAGATGAAACAGCAAATTTAAAATTCATGCTAGGTATATTCCAATCTCATTAGTCTAAAAGTCTAGAACTGTCTTATTAGAGCTTTAGTCGTTAGAATAATAGAATTGTGATATTTTGTATCCGTCATGATACACGACTTATTCCCTAGTCGATTAAATTCTTTATATGCTCAATTAGCTCCATTATAATTCTTTATTGCTAAAGCTGTGTCCACTCAATACAAAAAAGATAATTATATTGAATATTTTATCCATTAACTCGTGTATTATATGATAAATCTCATTTTTTATACATTATACATGAGTATTATAATTAAAATATGTTTTATTCTGAACAACATTAATATGAGCTGATGACAAATAATTACACCTCTATCGATATTTTTTCCAACATAAAAACGATGATTTTATTAATTTATTGAATATTTTTCACATCATAAACAATCGCAAAGTGTAGCGATTATTATTAAGCTACACATAAATTTATTACATGACATGCAAATTATTTTAATCATATACAATATTATTAAATTCTTCTAGAATGGATACCCATCACGCCGTCGTTCATTGGTTGATGACGCACGCTTTGAAAGTTCAGTTGTCAAGCAAACAAAGAAGGTCGTTTTGGATGAAGCACGCCTTAAGGCAAATGGTGAGTTTTGCTGTCATGCAGATAATTTTTAAGGAACTATAAAACTGAAAATGAGGAAATTAATTTCACTTCCTTGCTCGACTTGTTTTTGACTCATTTCCTTGCCTTTGTTCCTATCAAAATAAATTTGCTAAGAGCAAATAATAAATTTAATTGCAATCAAACAATCAAAAAAATATTATTTCAATTCAGCTAGCCGGTTGAAGGTTAATTAATTACTTTAACAACCTGATTTTGAATTGCTCCAATAAAAATTTTCAATTTATTTACTTTATTTCATTCAATTAGTTTTTCATATGCCGGCTGGTGCTTTTCATAATTTTTAATAGTTGTTAAATGTAAATATTCTCACATGTAAACATTCTTTCTGATTCCATTATGCTTCAGGAAGGACACATGTGTATATAACTGGCATGCTTTAATTTTGAATTAAAAATTGATGTCTATAGAAATGACATTATTTGTATGCCCAAACGAGATGTTGCTTCCATTTAAGGATATTTAATTGTCCACCTGTTCCGACTTACATTCTAGAATTTTTCATTAGACAAGTCAGTATCAAGTCAGTTTCAGGGTTAGAAGGCAACAAACCGCAAACTTGATTGTTTAGTGGAACATTTTATAAAACAAGAAATAAATGCAGTTAGATTGATGCATTTCTCTAAACTCAGAATAGCTGTTTCTAGCAATTAAATAAATGCTTTTCTTGTCACGTGATGTTTCTTATATCCATTTTTTCTGTTTATCTTTTTCTTTTGCATGTTGCATTATTTTTTGCCATAAATATCTGTGCTTTAATGTAAATGTAAAATAAATGTGTAGATGGATCAGAATGTAGAGATATTCCAAATGGAGAGAATGATGAAAATGAAGAAGAAGAACAAGAAATTGACGAACAGGAATACTATGTTGAAGGTTAGTATTAGAGTGTGCTAACATTATTTATCTGGTTTTGTGAGGATTGTAAAATTGTAGACCTTAGATAGCTCCTCCTTGTATGTACACATTTAGCCACGAATGTCTTTCTTACATTTCATAAAACATAAAAAATATATATCTTTGTATATTACTCATTGCATGTCCATATCGATCATTGTCGCATGATTTCGTCTCATTTATAGTTGATGATAATGTTTATGTCAAGCCATATGATGGTGGAAATGATAATCAGCGCGAAGATAATGAAAAAAAGGATGAAGATGAAGAGAAAAAAGAAGAAGAAAATGAAAAAGAGGAAGAACAAAAAGTAGAAGAAGAAAAGTCAGATGGTAAGTAATGAAGAAATTTTAAATTTCTAACAATTTTATTCTCTCTCTTTCTTCATGACACAATGATCGATTTAAAAGTCGTTTTATGATGAGAACATTATACAGCACGCTCTAAGTGCTCAATTCCATTTCATCGTCCTACACACATACACAAATCTAATGTGCTTTTTTATGAATGAAAAGCTCCTTCCATTTCCTTTTATTATTACAATTTTTACTGCCATTTATATTCGACACAAAAATCCTTTTTCCTTAAAAATAGAATTAATGTAAGGGATAAAATTCACATTTATCACACATATGACTTCATACAATTCACTGGTCAACCGGTCAGCACCCCAATGTATAGCAATTGATGTTGACGACTTTATATGTATACATACGTATCATACGTGTATGCTTAGACATTCATTCCTTTTGAAAGTGACATAAATGGAGTGAAAATCACTATATTATGAAAAATATACAGCACGCAATATAGTTTTAATGCTTTTCTTTTGTTACTTACTCTCACTATCCTTGCCTCTAATGTGTATGTGGCTTAAATCTTACTTTTGGCTAGTAGTATGTAGTTTATAGCAATTCCAATCCCTTCCACTTGTGCATGATGCTGCTTAGAAAATCTATATATGTATTTCTATAATTTTAGGTCTTAAAAAAAATCACGTACGCCAGAGCACATATAAAAAAATTTTTCTTCCTTTTCTGTGCACTTAGCTAAAATGTTCACAATAAAAACTAACCATGTGGAAAGCTTAAATGGGGAAAATTTTTAAGCATTTTTTCCTAACAGATTTCCTTTTCTTTTCTTCCAAAAAAAATCTATTTATAGATTCCGAATTAACCGAAGAGGAAATGATTTTGCAAAATGCTGCTTCTGTCTCAGAAGAAGCCGCCAATGCTATCATTAAGGCAGCACTCGTTGTAAAATTACGCGATGGTATGGGATCATTAGGACGTATCTTGAAAGCTGTTGAGACTTACAAGGGAGCCGTTATTCATTTAGAATCACGCAAGTCACGTGAAAATGATATCCAATTTGATGTCTTGATCAAGACTGAAATTGCACGTTCGAGCTTGTTGCAATTATGCCGTTCACTTCGTCAATCAATGTCATTTGGTGGTATAACTGTATTGAGTGAAAATAATGTCAGTATCAAGGCTCCATGGTTCCCCAAGCACGCATCTGAATTGGATAACTGCAATCACTTGATGACCAAATACGAACCAGATTTAGATATGAATCATCCAGGTTTTGCCGATAAGGAATATCGGGCACGTAGAAAGATGATTGCTGAAGTTGCATTCTCATACAAGCATGGTGATCCAATTCCAATCATTGGCTACACCGAAGTTGAAAATCAAACATGGAAAGCCGTCTTCAATGTAGTTAAGGATTTGGTTCCAAAACATGCTTGCAGAGAGTACCGTAACATTTTCGCAAAATTGGAAGAAGAAGGAATCTTCACAGAAAACAGAATTCCACAATTACAAGAAATGAATGACTTCTTGCACCAGAGTACTGGCTTCACACTCCGTCCAGCTGCTGGTCTTTTAACATCTCGCGATTTCCTCTACTCATTAGCCTTCCGTGTTTTCCAAAGTACACAATATGTTCGTCACGGAAACAGTCCAATGCACACACCAGAACCGTAAGTTTTATGATCATTTTTATATCAATAACTCAATTATTGCTAGTTCTGGAGCAGTTAGTCTATTTGATTGCTGTAAAATTTATTCATTCACTCATGATGAGTTTGTCAATGATGATGACAATGATGATGTAAATTGATTACAAGGAATGAAAATGTACAGGACAGAAATTTAATTATCCGTAACTAAATGATATTGTGAGAAAATTGCTTTTAAAACTTTCTCAAGCATACAAATTATTTCGAGCTTTTATAAATTATCGCACTATTAATAAATGAAGAGATTGAAAGCAATAATTAAGGAAGCATGTAACATAATTAAAACTCGAGGTTCCTTTCATTTATAACAAAGTGAAATTTCAACTACGAATTTTTTTGGTTGATGAAATGAAAATGTGACTTTAATGTTGTGTAGACTCAAAGGACAATCATTTAAAATTTATCTTTTTTTAGTCTTCCTAAAAGAATCTTATTTAAATTATATTTATTAGTTATGTCCAGTACTGTGAGCTCTTGATAATATATCCTTCCACGAATTTGTCTGACATAAAATCAATCCACTTATTTCCATCTAGTCATTGACATTGTCCTCATCAAAAACAAATTTACAAGTATAGTTCTGTATTAAGTGACAGCAAGTAGCTTTAATTTCAATGAAAATTCAATTTCGTATTGTTTAATTTCTACAGCTTTCAGTTCCAATTAAACTGCTCATTGATTTTCTAATTTATTTTCTCGGAGAAGAAATTTTCTCCTCATTGGCTTTCTGTCGAAATAAAATCAACAGTTCATAGAGCATGAAAAGAATAAGGAAGAAAAAGTTTTCTTGCTTTGATGTAAAAAATTTTGTAATTCAGAAAATGAATTTTCCATTTACGCTTTGGCTTTCTTCAGCTACAGTAACTCATTCCCATTTTCATTATTGCCACTTTTTTGTGTGCTTTAATTTACTTCTTCCCTACAATTCATTTTTTTTCATTCTTCTATATTTGTGAAGACTCTCTTATTGTAACTGTTGCGCATTTGAGCGGAAAAGGAAAATTACGACAGTGAAAATAGGAGGAAAATTGCATATAAAAAGAGGCAAAAGGCTAATGGAGTGATACTTACAATAGAATCACTTTTTCTTTCTTGTCTGCCGCATATTCTTTATTTTCCAACATTTTTTTTTCTCTTCTTCCGTTTCTCATACCCTACACATAAAATAAGCCAAGTCAATTTGAAGAGATTTTATTCTTAGTTAAGGAGACGGAAAATGCGGTTAGTTAAAAAATAGGAAAAATGAGTGAATAAATTTATAATCGCATTAGAAAATAATTTACCTTAAAGCTTTATAACGTTGATATAGCATCAATTTATTAATCCCCTGAAATTTTTCCAATTTTGTATCATCTACAGAGATTACATTCACGAAATGTTAGGACACATGCCACTCCTTGGTGACGCATCATTCGCACAATTCTCACAGGAAATCGGTTTGGCATCATTGGGAGCATCAGATGAAGAAATTGAAAAGCTTTCTACTGTAAGTATAGACATAAGGTTTAGTTAAGGTTGAATCTTAGAGGGAAGCTACTCAATGCGTATAAAATGAAACAAAAGAATCGATTCTTTTTCCGGTTCTTACCTTAAAATCAATTAAGCGAGAACAATCCCAACAAGATTCATCCAAATTGCTATGTGTAGAGTATATTGAACTATGAAGCAGCCACACAGAAGCAAGAGTATTAGCATATATTATATAATATCAGCAATTACAAATTTATTTATACATAACTCTTAATCTCAATTAAATGATCATGACCTTGTATGTGAGTAAGAAGAAAATGAGCTAATGTATTCACATACATATTTGGTCGGTTCAATTCAATACGAGTTTTTTATTACTAACAATTATGTAGCTATTTTAAAGCTAACAGAAGAAGAAGTTGAAGAAACACAACAGTCATAAATTACCAGATTGAATCGTTTAAAATGCGAAGTTGGACAGGTGGTAATGATTATCTAATTGTGTATGTTACATGCTCACTTTATGGTGTTTATGAAAACAAACATGTGCATTACCAACTTGCTTTTCTTGACTCTATTGTACTTGCACTTGGACAACTTTCTTGTGTTCATAAATAAATACTTTTTTGGTTTCGGCATGTTTATTTGCACGAAGGTCATTAACGAGAACGAATTATTGCATTGTGACCTTAGTATAAAAATGCATTGGACGGAACTTGTTCTCAATAAATTACCACAGAGATTAAATCTTATTGATGGACAGCATCTGAGCTATAAAAAATTTAATTGATTATAAATTTATCCGGAATTGTTGAATTTTATTTGATTCAATATCCAACCCAACATCTTAATTAAGTTCAAGTGCAGACATTATTGTCTGTTTATGTAAAAAAATTACTACCAAAAAAACAATAACTTTTCTTCTTCTTCATGTAATTTTTGCTGAATAACAGCAATAAGGAAATGAAGGAAAGTTTCTCGTATTGGCACAGCCTTCGACATGCCAAGCATGCACGTGTATTATATGCTAATTACAAGTTCTGTGCAATTTTTGCTGCTAATTCCAGATGTCATTAAACAACAAGTTTTTAATTCCTCAATTATTGTTCCTTCCTAAAACAGGTCTACTGGTTCACAGTTGAATTTGGATTGTGCAAGGAGAATAATGAAGTCAAAGCATATGGTGCCGGTTTATTGTCAGCTTATGGAGAATTGTTACATGCTGTTAGTGACAAGCCAGAACATCGTCCATTCGACCCAGAGACAACAGCTATTCAACCATACCAAGATCAAGAATATCAACCAATCTATTTCGTAGCAGATAGCTTTGAAGATGCAAAGGAAAAATTCCGCAGATGGGTATCAAACATGTCACGTCCATTCGAAGTCCGTTACAATCCACACACCGAACGTGTTGAAGTTCTTGATTCAGTTGAGAAATTGGAATCATTAGTATCACAATTGAACACAGAGGTGTTGCACTTGACGAATGCTATCGACAAATTGAAGAAACCGCTCTGCTAAGCTATTGAATAAGAAAACCATAACCTATATGATATTCTTTACAGAATCATTGCCCGATAACCTTATTAGACTTTATATTATTATGATAATTATTAATATTTTATTATTACTGTTAAGATGATTCATGATAGTATGAAAGGAAGCAAAAAAAGCAATTGTGACAATAATTATTTCTATTATCCAATCTTATGTGATCGAATTTGTTATATATAAATTCTAAATTTTATTGTATTCGCACATATACACACGTATGGCTAGTTTGTAGTATTTTCTATATCTATGAATATATTTATGTAACTTATTTAAGTTCTCATATCCATTTCGCGATTAGTTTGTTCTTTGTATCTCACTAAATGCTGTATTCAGCAAGCACATTGATTTTATTACATTTTTTTTGTATAAACTTAAAGAGAATGGCAATGAAAAACATATGAGAAAATATTGAATATTAATATTGTTTAGGATATTAGATCCAACATACACATATGCACACGCATATATATAAAAGTATATTGCAAGAATGCTTTAAAAAAGTATATGATTTGTTCTTATTATTTGCTCACTCCCAACAGCACATGTTCAATAAATGTAATTACAGTTATCAGAGGTTGTCATGACGAACAACTTGGAAACGAATTACTTGGCATTGTTGGGACAATTCAATTGCAATTTATTGCCACACAATATTTTTTTATATCTTACACATTTTTTCTATTGAAATGAAGAATTTAATTTTTTAATGCTCCTCCAATTCCACTTAAGAAAGATAATCTTTTTCACAATTTAATGTACTTATGTCAACGACAAGATTGCATTTTATGACTGAGAAAAGGAAAAAACATTTATTTAATGTCTTTCTTATTATATTCTGTTCTTTCTTATTATTAATGTGGAAAATCCTTTCAATTTTTATTTATTAGGTATTTGTCTTGTGATTCAGACAATTATCATGAAATAAAATGCATTAAATTCACAATAATTCTTTTATGTTTTTATTTCCTTTATTTTTTCAGTTAGTCGATTTATTTTTGATTTTTTTTTTGTGCTTTCTTTGTGTTTTATTTGTGATTTTAAAAGGGAATTCGAAATTTTTCATGGGAGCTTGGTATGAGAAGTAAATACTCAGTAATTTTAAAATGCTGTACTTCGTGTCAAAAAAATCAAAAAATGTTGAATTGTTAAATATTTTGGAACTAAATGACTGTTTATCTTAGCTTATATCATTTAATGGGAAAGTGTACTGAAAATTTAAGGCTGGTAAAATCAGGACACTTTCTTGTTATTGATTAAAAAAGCAAAACTGATGTTAAAAGACAGCTGCAATAACAAAAGACCAATATATACACGTATATAGATTATATTGAATGTTGACTTGAATCATGTACTTTATGACCAGTTTGTCGTTGTACTTATTAAAAAAGTTAATAAAAATTTTCGGTGTTTAAGCAAGATGAAGTTGATTTTTATTTTAAAAAATTCTATTCTTGACTGTCAGAAATAAGATTGAGATTTTCATAGTTCCTAAACCGTCGCAAATTATTTTCAGTTCGATCGATATTGATTAGCCCTTCAACCAGAGAATCAGCAGAACGTGCGCTGACATTCAAATGATCTAAACGTCGACGAATATTATCCAAAATTGATTTGTTTTCATTGCTTGATTGAGTATCAAAGGTACTCGGAACAAAGTTTGAACTCGATTGATCGGATGAATAATGTGTAGCCTCTCTTTCATCATCGATTCTCAATTGCTGCATAAAAATTTCATTTATCATCGATTGAGTTGTAAAGTCAATTTCCCCAATTATTTTGTAAACAGCTCCCCAGTTGCAGTCTTGATTGTTGCAGAAAAACTTGTATATTGACATTATAAAGCTTCGCATTTCCGTACAAATGACTTCGATTCTATTTAGCAACTTTTTATCTTCAGATGAAAACTGTAAATGTGCTGGTTGCGGACCAATTGAATTTTCTTTATTGAATGTACGATTTGTTGAACAATGTGGTTCGAGAGAAAAATTTTGCATTCTTGAACTACTAACATTATAAGTTTGTTGAGCTGGAGCTGGTATATCGAATGTTTGATTTCGATTTTCAATGTTAAATGTTTGCATTGGATTCACACTTGCACGGAAAGTTCTACTTGGATTCCGAGTATTAAAAGTTTTATTTGAATTTCTGCGAGGACTGAATGTTCGATTGCATTTATATGTTACATTTGAACCTTTTAAATTCATTCTCCTAGGAGTTTTAGGACTCATTGTCCTTGTCTTGTTACTGTTCACCATAAATGTTGACATTATTGTATTTCCAAAATTAATTTGATTACAGAAAATTTCGATAAACTTTTATCAGAATCAGAAACTAAATAAGAAAAAAAAATGAGATGGTTACTTTGATTTTTGATGATGTATTTATGAAATTAACGTGGCGTTGTAACTTGCGACATCTGATTGTGAACAAATGATTTAAAAATTCATTGACAACTTCTGAAAGGCTGATTTCATAAAATGTTAAGTTTTTATTAGGGTGATCATATTCGTGGTATTTCAACGGACAGTCCTGTACTTTTCAATACTGTCTTATAGTGTTAATACCTTGGTCTAAGCTTATAGTACATTTTTTACTATTGAGATTTGGTAATTAAGTCTTTATATTGAAAAAGGGTATAAAAATTTAATAACTATGATGATTTTTGGAGATAAAGGTCCTTTTTCAAAGTTTTCTTAACCGATGAATTCAATTTAATTAAATTGACATTTTAACATATTTTACATATTAAAAATAATTGAGTGTAGATCATTGTAATATTTTTTTTTAATTTTCTAGGAACACAGTTTATTAATGTTTACTCAATCAATATGACCTGATTTTCCACCTGTGTAAACATAAATGAAAAAAATATTTTCAGTCAATTTGCTTTAAACATCGTCAAACAACATTAGCAACATTTCTGACTTATAGATGGAGCTTCGGTATAATTGTTATGTTCTTTATACAAAATTAAAAATATACAATTTTACACAATTGTCTTGTGATCACGAAATCATTTAAGGAAAATTATTTATTGAACCTCACTATTCTGTAGAAATTCTCCAAGAATAATTAAATAAAATGACCGTTGGTTAGAGAAAGACATTTTGTTAGAGCACGTCGGCTTGAAAATAAAGCTGTAATAATAAAACCAAACATTTTTATAAAATGAGTGGTTTGCATTAAATTCTGACTCCTCTTGATTAATATTCTATGCCAATTGATATTTTCGAATAATTACTTCCAAAAACAAAACTCTTTCATCGAAAAATTAATTTCGGTTTACATCAAAAGCCTCAAACTGGACATCAATTAAAAATTTCCCACACCCATGTAAATCAAATTCAATCATTTTCAATTAACAGTTCATTTAATAAATTTTCCGCAACTGTAAATTAATATTCATCTCCTGCAAAAATTTATCAATCATCATGAGATTTCACTTGAAAAAATCAGTTTTTTCAAAAATGTTTATAAACGTGATACATCATCGTTGTTCTCAATATATGATGAGCATAATAAGTATTTTCGATTCTCATTTCATTTACTTGATAGCTATCAATCCCAATGTTAACTTGCATCACTATGACACGCGAGTAAACATTTCAAAACTAATTTGTAACTTTTTCTCCTCTCTTCTCTTTCTGTTCATGTCTGATCATACGAGAGAAGAACATTTAGTGATGAAAAGTTTTTGTGTTAATTTTAGAAGCGCATTTTCTCAATTGTGAGAATTAAAAACAAACAATTTTTAAGTCAAAATAAACTGTCGCATCAACATTTTGGGTCACTTCTCATCATCCGATGAAAAAATACCAAAATGTATTTAAATCAACCTAACAGACAAAGAACGTACTAATTTTAATGAGAATGCTTATATCACACTTTGTTAGTATAATTGAGTATGCTCAGAGCATGCTCTTTGCCCGTTAGGATTATTTACATTATGTGACCCTTTTGAGATTCTTAATTTAGGTTTAAATTCATATTATAGCGATATAAGCAAACATGATCAGTAAGGACAAATGTCAGACACTAGTAACTCGATTCCATCAAGAACTGAACACGAAAATGTTTTTATGAGAAAATGTAAACATCAAAAAGTTTTCTGTGAATAAGTATGTGAATATGTATGTAAGTATTTTGCTTAATACCTTTGAAATTTACAGTATTGGATTAAGGTAAGGAAGTCAGTGAATTTTTTTTTTAAATTATCAATTGTATTAAATACACAAATTGCACGGCAATTAAGCTCCAATTTTAAAGGATATTATTTTAGTAGATATGATAAGTATCATTATACAGCACAACAAAAGAATTAATTTAAAAGGGAATCTAATAATACGTTTGAAGAAATACGTAATTTAATGCACATACTGTCACATCCTTAATAGTTGTCATTGATGAGGCACATGTTGCTTTATCATCTACTAATTAGATTGGCCATCTAATTTTAGACCATAAACGTGAATAATTTTCCGCATTATAATTCCTGTCCCTTCATGGAATGAAAATAATCTTATTGAATTTATTAAGAATTGATATCAATTATTGAAATGATGTTGTGTACTGCATAATGATGCTTTAATATTTTAATATTAATTAATTATAATAATGATGATAAAATGTAAATCTGTTACGCACAATTTCATAGAATTCTTAGCTTAATATATTCAATTGCTTACATAATTTATCAGTGTTTCCACAGGACATTTTTTTCGAGGTATTTCATTTAATTTTCATTCTTATTTTGTCTCATGACTCATGACAAAATAATGAACCACGTTTACAATACTTTAATGATTTTTTCTGAATGCAAATCTCATAATTGCAGAATTAATGCGTAATTTACATTACATTTTGAATAGCGAAAGTGAAAAAATGTAATCAATGGTCAATGTTTAGAAGAGTCATTATTAAAGATGAAAATTAATTATTTTGCTCATTAGTATCAAAATCATTTAGGTCAGAAGAGTAGCCTCGTCCTGACCGACACAATATGTAAACAATCAGACGAAAATGAGAAGTAAGAAGAAAAAAACTATTAAAACAGTAATTTCAGAGAAAAGAAAACATTATAATTATTATTACTATATTCACATTTTTTCTCCTCTCTTTCTTTCTTCCATACATACATTTGACACCCAAGTAAATTTTCACAATATCGTACGTGCCAATTAAGAGATGAAGAAAAGTCATTAAGTGAGGATCAACTTAAAAGAACATTCAACCATCTCCATATTACACATCTGTGTGAAATTATACATTATTATTTTTAGCTCACAAAATATCCCACATTGATGATTCTCTCAATTTTTTTTTTTCTTAGTTTCTACACAAAATAAATTTTTCGCGTTTTTCCTCCTCAGAATAAAAAAATCTTCCGATACTTTTACATCTTTAAGATCTGTTTCCTCTCGGTCTCGCAAAAAAAAAGTCTGTATAAATGTATGAAACAGACGTGATGCAAAGGAAAAGTTTATTATATTAGTTAAAGCTGAACTCTCCGCGTTGACAGTTGCCTCTATTAAGACGATTCTGTAAATATAGTTCCATTTTTTTGTTCCTGGACTGGAAGTGTCTTAAGTGCAAACAAGAAATTATTTTTTAAACTAAAAATTAATTAGTAACAACAAGAAGCAAGGAGGAGGGAGGACTTTGTTGTTTTTATTTATAAAAGAATTAAAAAAGTTGAAAAAGAATTTTTAAAAGAAGATACACAAGTGCAACAAACGGAAGTGAGCATCATATACAAAGTTTTGAAAGTGTAAAAAAGATTTAAAAGAAGAAGCAAAAAGTTGTTGTTGTTGCCATTCTTCCTGTTTTATATTGTGCATGAAGAGCATAAACATTTATAAGAAAAGAGAAGTACAGAAGCTGTTGCGATAACAAAGGCGCTTCCTATCTTTTTTTTCTTCTTATATCTCTTTGCTTTCCTCATTCTCTCCGTTTGCTTTATTATTGTTACACGGAGTAGAAAAAAAAGTGGAAGTTTATATCAAAAAGATACACACACGTACATCATAGCTTTAGAAATTATAGCTGGAAAAAGCAAGCAGGAAATTTTTGTCTTCTTTTCATCGAATTTCCTTTTAAATTAAATTAAAGTAATGACAACAAGAGGAATTCGTCGCAAAAAGTCTTACCTAGTTGATGCCAAAATTGCCGTTTGTGGTCAAAAATCTGTTGGCAAGTCAGGTTGGTAAACAATCGTCATGATTTTCTTTTTTTAACAAATAAAAAATGATTCACGGAAATTTGGAGGAATTGAATTCATCAAAAATTTAATTTTCAGACCCTTGCATCAATCAAAAATTTTAATTTAAAAATCAATTTATTTGAAGTGTCACGTAGGTTTAGATCTCATTTTCTTCGTAAATGATAGACATCATAATTCAGTGATGCTCAATGTTGGTAAATTTCAAGTCACACAAAAATAATTATGGGTACTCGGATGTGAGACCAAAAATAATAATGATAGCTTATATAGTTTGCAACAAATGTACCAGTCTAGACTGAAAAATGTTTAATACACAAAAAACACCTTCCAAAATTCACATGGAAGTTAATACACATTTTTTCATGTGATGAGGAAAATGCAAGGCAACAGACGAATGATGATGAGAGAAGAGAACGAAAAAAATGTGTAGAAGAAATATTTTTATGTGTGTAAAATAAAATATGTTAACCTTGAACTATTTTTCTCAACGTGAAGCGAAAATAGAAAAATAATGAAAAAAGTACACAGAAAGAAAATCTTTCTTATTTTTCTCTTAATTCTTCTCACATGCTTGAGCGAAAATTCATTTTTCTTCTTCAATAATGAAGAACTAGAAGAACTGAAAGTAATGAAAATTGTTATTATGAAGATTGGACGCAGATTTAAAGAGTCATTGAAATTCTGGCTCGTCAGAAGCTAATTAACGACACGCCTTGAGTCTGTGAAATTTTTTATAAAATATTAATGAAATAGGAATAAGAAGATATTAAAGAGATTCAAAAGGGTAATGAAACGTAAGAATGCAGCATGCTGTCATAATTTTCATAATGCGAAAATTTTCTAGTTTAAAAACTTCATTTGCGAAGGAAGTTCAAAGAAAGATTAGCAACATTTTGTGAATTTCTTATGACTTGAAGGGTTGTGTAGGGAATGCTTGCTTGAAGAATTTAAATCAATATAAATATGGTTCATGCGAAAAATTCTAAAATCAATTAGCATATCTAGAACCACAATTGAACATTAAAATTGTAAAAGTAATGTTTTTTCCAGTGATAAAACATATCCACAGAAAATTCCTACAATTCTTATTTAAAATTAACAAAACAATCTGAAAACCCACATTCTCATTTCTATCTACTTCCGAATTCAACAATATAACCATTGTCCAAATTGATGTTCAATAATATATGCATTAGTCTTTTATTTCACATGGATAAAATTCAGAAAAATTGACCATCAATGCTTCCTATATAAAATAAAATGATTTTACTTTGAATTCTCTAAATTTGCATTTTTGCTGAATAAATTTTTGATGAGAATAAATTTGATTTTTTCTGAACTGGAATAAAAATTTTAATGCATCATTTAATCTAGTGTCTTTCAAATATTTCTAGTCATTCATATGCATTGTAATTTTTTTGAAATAATTAAATTAATCGTTATTGTTCTTAATTGGATGATAAATGTCCTATTTGGTGAGCCTTCCTTAAAATTTGAAATTTTTGTTTTGAAATTTTGAAAGATAATTTAAAAATTCTGATTCATAAAAAGAATGTAGTCATTTAAAATGTAAATAATTTTATTTACGACGTGTAAAAGTAATTTAAAGACAACGAAACAGCAGACATGCCCATAGCGAATTGTATACAAAAAAGATGAAAACTATATTTAAGTCCCCAATAATTATTCATATTTTATTGTCATTTACGTTCTTTTTTATAAAAAAAACATTACAATTTAATTGCATAAAGCTGTTTTTGCTATTGTAAATCTCAATATTTTCCATTTCTCGCTCACAAAATTGCATACATTTTTAATACATTTATACACACATATAAAATTTATGCCGAATGAAAATTTTTAATTACAAAAAAAGTCTGCTCCTCGACACTCAAACTCTCAATGCATGTAAATAAAACGATTCTCTATTAAAATGAAAAAATAATAAACATTTAAAAAGTTTTTATTTTCTGCATTTATAAAAATTCATGGAAAGACCATGTCTATCCATATAATGAATGAGCTTGTGGTCTCTTTCACTTTAGACATATTTCAAAAAAAATTGCCATAATAAATGGTCAATACAGTGTAAGAGTGAAAATATCGAAGCGGAAAAATTGATCGCAAAAATTGAATAAAAATTTTTTTGCTGATTTTTTTTCATTTACTGTTTTATGGTTTTGTTAAATTGATTTTTTTTTTCTTCATTATTTACGGATTTTTGTTTTATTCTTTAATTTTCCACACGGCTTGGGAAAACAATAATTTTGGATTCATATTATTCACGCACTTAAACATTCATTAATGAGCTTTTTTGAGCTGCAATCATTTCGAAAGTATTTATTATACAATTTATTTTAATGACCTTTTTATCCTTAAAAATAAAAATCGTTTTTACTTTTTTATATTCTTATTTTTTTGTTTTAAAACAAAAAAAGTGCTTTTTGTTGTGAGTTTGAAAATTTTCATTAATTTTTGAAAAAACTGCTATATTTTAACCAGAATTTGATCAAGAATTTTAAATTTCGTGGAATTATTATTTTTTAATTAAGGCTAAAATCCGTTCAAAATATGAAATTCACACATGCAACTAAATAAAATTTTAAAATTCAATATTTCATTTTAAATTATTAATGATATTAATTTTAGCAAAATTAGAAACGGAATATAGGAATTGAATAGCTGTAGGTGTCGAATTTATGATTATTATCACCATTATTATGACACTGATGATATACAAAATGTTTTTCAAAACAATTTTCATGAGAAAATTTTTTTCTGTCTGGACTACGTAAATTCTCTTGTGTATGATTTTCAAAATTTGCGAGTTTTGTTGAAAAATTTATGAAAATATTGTTGTTTGATTCAAAAGAGACATGAAAATATTTTGATCTTATGACATTTTCGTTATTTACTAAAAAATTTATTTTTAAGCGAATGCGTACATTGAATACAGTATCTTATAGCATGTATTATTTTTTGAGCATGCTTTTATTTTTGAAAATTAAAAAATTTTAGTCTGGATCATAAAAACTTTGAAGACTATTTAATTTAACATGTTTATAGTCACTCAGAAGACTGTGAATATTTTAGTTCTTTTAAAGATAATTCGCTTTGATTTTCGGTCATCGTAAGAACATAAAAAGATGAGCATAAAAAAGTCATAAAAATTATTGTTTTCGCATCATTAATCAATATTTTTTAAGCAAGTTGACTCTTTCATTTCAAAATATATTTTTAAGTAAATTTTATTTTTGCCAAATTTTGAGTCGTGTGCTAAATCGAAAAATTTAATAGCTGTTGGCAAATCCATAAAAATATATGTTTAAAATGAATATTACATCTTAAGAGATCAAAATAATCTTAAAGAAAAATCAAGCTTCTTCAGTATCAGAATACAAAGTTGAAATTCAAGATGTATCGCAAAATACTTGTTTTATAGATAAAATAAGCAAATAATTTTTCAAATAGCACGAAAATGTTCAATATTAGATTAAGAATCTCTTATTATTTGAACAACTTTATTTCCATGTGTGCAGATCATTAAAAATTAAGTCAACAGAAGTTTTCAATTGTTACTGAAATGAACTCGAGTAATCCAATTTACGTACGCTGAATTGCAAATTTTACGCCTCTATGATAATAAGTACATAGTTTTATTTTGTGATAAAATATCCTGAAATAAACTTTATCTTCACCAATAATTCATTCAAAATAATATTAAATCTATCACGTATCACTTAATTATTTTCGAATTAATATAATACAAGGATAATAAGCATCTGTTCAGGGGCGAATTCAGGGGTTGAGGTCAAACCCCGCTACCCCCCTCCTTCTTTGAGAAATTTTTTCAATTTGCTATGGTTTTTTTACGAAAAAATCCCAAAAACCATCTTAAATTTTCCCGTTCATACAAAAAAACGACCCTGAATCTGTTACCACATGTTTCCCGATACAGTAGTTAAAAAATTAATTAAGCATTTCAAAAATAAAAGATAAATTATTTTTAAGAAAATATGTAAATGTTCACTAAATTCCTGAATTTTTGAGTGCAATTTTTTATTTATTTTTTAATTAAAACTAATTTGCAGTATATCTAACAATATCATATTAATTATTAACTCCTGAATATATTTTTAAAAACATCACGATTTTTCAGTAAGCTACTCGAACTTAGTATTTAGTAAATTAGTAGAATTATTTTTAATTTACCAAATATTCCTCTAATCAACTTTATGAAAAACCCACAACATATGAACGATTGACAGACAAAAGAACAATAGTGTCCATTCTCATCAGAAAATACACTAATATCATCAATTTCATCTATGATTTTTTTTTTCAAATCCAAATTGATTTTGAAATGAAAAACGAAGCACTTCACCTGAAAATAAAAAATTTTAATTTCGATTGAAAGGGTTTTTAATGGATTTTTGATGAATGTTTGAAAGCTTGTCAAAAGCATATTGAGTTTTCGATCAAGCTGAAATTATTGATTAATTTAAACATCAATAAAAGACGAGAGGAAATTTCATTTTAGTTTATTTCTTTTTTATCAATAAATATTTCCACAGCGCTTACTGTTCGATTTTTGACGAAGCGATACATAGGCGAGTATGACCATCAGGCGGATAAAGTACACAAACACGAGATTCTCGTTGATAACGAGGCTGTTTTAGTTGAGCTATGGGATACATGCATGGTAAGTAAATATTTAATTTTATTCAATTTGAAAACATTTTCGTAAATTTACACAACTTATTTATTGTAAAAATGACGTCTCTCTTACTTAATGGCACCCAATGTCGCATATAATGAAAACAACAATGAAATGATAAATTGTGTCTCATGAAAAAGTCATTTGTTAAACATTTTCATCGCTAATTGAGTCAATGACATGATCCTCTCAATGCTACATTTTTTTTCAACCATCTCTTTTGTATTCCTTCTTTTTATTTTGTCTTCATCACTTGCTCATTCATTCAACAAGCATTTTACTGATAATTAATTCAAATCTTTACATAAGGAGACATTTTTTATAAAGCCATCCTCAGAGTTGGATGATTGCAAATGACTCGTGAATTTTTCATTAAAAAATTATATTTTAGAGGAACAATCATAAATGACGTCAATAATGACGCTCTAATACCTTCAAATGAAATTATATTGAACATCAACATTAATTTTTCAGTTAAGCTCAATTGAAATTTTCCAACACTGTCTACACTCCTGTGAGTGTCGCGTGGTTCTTTCACGTCAGCGATTTGTGTGGTTTAAGTTTCAAATAGTCTCGGAATATTCGCATCGCTATTTCCTTCTATCCACAGATTTAAAACTGAAAAGAAAATTAATACAGATAGATTTTCCTATGGAATGTTAGCTACTCACAAAACGGTGATATTAATAGCCAACAATTTAAAATCATCGAGATAAAATTTCAGCTTTTTTTCTGTAGCAAATATCATTTGATGCTTCTTTTTTCTTGTTGCCACTTTTCCCATCTGATTTCAAATATTGTTTCATCTAATTTGCCGTCACATGACAGTTGAGCTTGTCAATTTTAATTCAAGAAAAAGTTCATTGATTCATGAAAATTGTATTTTTAATCATTCGAATAGATTTTTATCGTTGTAAACTTACGTGTTTGTGCCAAATGTGACTTTCTGTCTTCATTCTACATCTATCTTCAGTTTATTTATTTTATTTCATTTTGGTGTATACTTTACTCTCCAATGGATGGTTGAATAGATAGATTATAATAACACGTCACCACAACAAGCATGGAAAGTATACAATTTTCCTTCTTTTTTACCCTCTTAAATGGGATATAGATATATAGAAACAGTCATTGCAGCGTGAAGGAGAAAAAATCCAATTTTATTTTAACAAAATTTTTGATAAGAGCAGAGAATTTTATTTTTTCCGTTTGGGGGGGTCGTTTGGATATTCTGTAACGCTACGAGAGATAAAGGTCAATAAAGTGAGACAAAGTGATTTGGTAATGGTTTAGCGGGGTTTAGCTCTCCGTTTCCTATTTATTGTACACCAGATCGTGGTTTCGAAGCTCAGCCGGGGGAAACTTTTCGCTTGTCATTTTTCAGAGCATTTATTTATATAAAGCTGAGTACCTTCCTTTCTAGTCTACAGGCAGAAATGTCATCAAATGTCATCGCTATCAAGTTTATATCTGTGATAATTGATGCTGTAACATTAACGTTGAAATTATCGTCCCAATAATTCTTGAAAAATACAAATTTTGTGGCAACTAAGAGGATGAATCTAAAACTTTTAAATTTTGTAATAATGTTAAGAACCCAAAAATGCGCTTCGATGGTGTCGTGCCCAGATATTTCAACAATTTTCTTTCGTAGACAATTTGTACGATTTGAGCATGACGCTAGTCGTCTTTTATCATTTGACGTCAAAAATAATTTTCTCTATCTTTCTTTCTTCATTCATCGACAGCATGCCTTCAAGGCGAGAAATTTTTATGGGTTAAGTAAAAGTGTGTTTAATAGTAATTTCATTTTCACATTCGCAATTTGTTATAGTTGAACTTCAACAGTAAGAGAAGAGGAAAAATTTTCATATTTCGGCTATATAAATTGAGAAAACACGAGGGATTTAGAAGAGGAGTCCATATGCGATTAATTCCCACGCATATCGCAATCAGTATTTAATACAACACTTTTTTCACCCGCTCAAGCAGAAATGAAAAGAAATCTGATGAAAATTATCATCATCATTATCATTACCACATAATGTCTTTTTTATATGGGGAACTGTACTCATGTATCTCCCCCATTTTATGCTTTGTACAATAATAATAAAAATAATAAGCCAGACAAATGTGAAAAAGTATAAAAATAAAAATACTCATCATCATCGACGTGCAAACGACTGAGGAATTGTGATAAATTTTTAATGACCAGCATTTGCGAATTGCGATGCTAATTGATGTCTCAAGAGAGTGGATTATGCTTCTTTTTTGCAGATCCCGTTCTTGTTCAACCCCAATTTAACACATATTATACAGGATATCTTCACAATAGCATGAATCTCAATGGCAATAACGGTGGTGTTGAAATTTGCACTTTATTTAATTGCTGAATAATTTATAAAATCGTCATCGCCGTGTGAAATGTCTGTTACGTTTGTTCAGCTTTTTTGGCTGTAGAGTAGCAAAAAAACGTCTAGAATCCGATAGTCTCGATGAAATATTTTTCATGTGTACATTTGAGAATTTTAAAAAATCATATTTGAATGACAATTGTTTATTCAACAATTTCCCCAACACTTTTATCCTTACCAGCTCAATAAATGGCTTAAAAATAATACTTGGTATTTAGCAGATGATATTGAAAAAATAAATTCTTGATATTTTTCAAAGTGATGAATGAAATGATGTTGATTGCTACGTCTCGTATCTTAAATGAAGATAAAAACATTCAATATTTTGACTTGGCATTAGCTTAGGAAAGATATTTTCTACTTAATTTTAACTTCCAGATCTCATTATCTCAAGATAATCCAATTTGTGAAAGAATATTAAATATTTTAAAAAAACTTACAACAAAATTGAATTAATTAAATAAATAGTAAAGTTTCTGTAATAAAATTTTAGTGCATCCCACTAATAATTAAATTTATTTCACATGTGACAGCGATAAAAGCTGCAATGACCAGCGAAAATCAGGACGACTTATAATGCACATTAATTTCCAATAAAAATTTAATATTTCACAATTTCATATTATGACTTTTTAAAGCTCAACTGCAATAAATCATAGCACTTGATGTAAGTACATTCACTAAAGTACGACTTGCACGATTTTCGATTAATTTTTTATTATCTACATTTCACATAAAATAGATCTCACACCAAACTGTTGATCCTTAAATCATCTCTTATATCATGAATTTCACCTTAACGACCTTTTTCACACTCTCAATGTATGAATGTCTATATACTTTGTCATCGTACTTAGCCATTATTCTTGTCCATGTCTATTTAACATGCATGTTATTTTTTGACATATGGGAGTTGTATAGAAAATATAATGTTTAAATAATGACTAAAGAATCGTGCCCAAGGTGCAAAAAATACAATTAAAATTTGGATTTTGTGTGTGATAGAATGTCTACATTTATTTTACTATAAAATCTACACGTTCACGTAGTTGACGATGATGATGATGATACATTAAGAAGATGAAACCTGTCAACTTTTATGAGATCATTTAACTTGATTTTTATTTTCGTTTTCATTTACTACGGCTAGTCTCTCATCGGTAGTGTAAAAATATGTACCATTCAATGCCAAACAGTTATCTTCTATAGATTTTTGCGTTAGAGTAAATGATTTATGAAGGACTTTTTTCATAGAACTTTGAAGTCCTTAAATGAAGTCTATCAAAAAAATGGTATTTTGGACCTGTCCCACAGATTATCGGACAGGATCAGACGATTTCTTGTCTGGCTTTTTGACGTTTTCCAGGAAATTTTAAAAAAGCATAAAAATTCTATTGCTGTAATGACTAAAAATGAATCATTTCCGCGGATTTTATTTCGAACAACAATTTGGCAATCACTGGTAAAAGTATTTTTTTTTCATAGTCAGGTGATATGTGACAACACTAATAACAAGGCTAGATAAATGTATGTAAAGGCAAGGACTAATAAATATACGGTAGATGAATATTAAATGTATCATGACATATGCACGTCGCAATTTTAGACAGAAAGATAAAGATAAAACAAAAGGAACAAGCGAACACCATTTAATGTATATGTTTTATGTGATATCATATCATTTTATTTCAACGACATTTCTCTGAATCGGACATTTGACAATAAATGAACACTTGAGGAATATAATCTAGTTCTTAAATAAAAGGCAAGCAAAATTGATAGAAATTTTTTTTCGTTTTGCGGATGAAAGAGCAGGCAAGCACAAAAAATTATTATTAAATCGACAGGCATTGAGTACACCTCTTATATGGCATGAATCGTAGCCAAAAAGAAATAATTTTATATCTAGCAAAAAAATTATTATCTTTTTATTGAATTTTCTATTTCCATCTCTCTTCATCGCGCAATCCCTCTCCCCTCAAGATATACATTTTTTTCTACTTCTGCCATGCCGCTTCAATAGTTGATGTCTTGCCAAAGAGAAATAAGAAGAAGACAAGTAGAAAGAATCACAAATCGGTTGTTATCTCTTTTATTATTTTCTTTTTTATGTGAAATTATATTTTATATAGACTTTTGCCTCTATTCTCATCCTCATCTGGCTTATATTTTATTTCCAATCATCATCATCATGATCATTTCTTTGTTGTTGGTGGTGCCACTCAAACTCTTTCTCTCATCCACTCATAAAAGCATCTTTTCCACTACTTGCTCTTTTTAAAATAAATTTCTACTCAACTATACTATACTTTACCAATTGTTATCCTAAATTGATGTGATGAAAGTGGATAGAAATGTTTTTATTTCTTGCAATTGCTTTTTCATTTCAATGTCTTCATTTTATGAATCAAATGATACGTGAAATGGTCTCGACGAAGCGAATAACGACAAATGAAAGAGTAAAGTGAACGTTCATACATTTTAGAATAAAAGGAGGTGGCAAGATGAAGAAAACGGAACACAAAAAGAAAAGTTTTCAATAAAAAATTCAATTTAGTAATGTAAAGAATGAGAACATGCATTTAACATACTGTATACTATACATGAACAAAACCAAAATAGCATTAACAACAAATCAAATGAACATGAAGAGAAAATAATGAAAAGAATTGAGACAGAGCAGAAAATGATGAAGGAAACTTTTTCATTTATTTTTTATGCACTTCAATGAAAAATAACTGAGGAATATTTTTAAAGAGAAAATTTATACTTGAAGAAATCATCAAATTTCAGTTTTCAATGCTGATTTGTTCATTTTTATTTTAAAATATAAATTTTAATCTTTTAAGGATATTTGCAGAATATTAAGTGCAAATATAGAATAAGTTGTCCTAAATAGAGCATATAATGAAAAACATACAGACCAATAAGATGTCAACACCAATAATTTGAATTTAAAATTTTCTCTCTATTTAGTCAAGACTTCAACTTATCTAATTTCAATTTAAATTAAATGTTAAAGTGACAATACACCCACAAAATTTAGAAAGCATTGGAAGTGAACAAAAAGTTGAAAACCAAACAATGAGAAATAATACAACACAAAAACTAAAAACTTTTCCTTCGTCTTTTTGTGTTTAAAATTTTGCAGTATATGCACCCGAGCGACACAAATGACAAAATCGCCATATGGAAGCCATTAAGGTTCCATCAGGGATACATTTATTAACACCAGATGGATTCCGCGCCACCTCCACCTCCGTATGGAATCCATATGGAAGTCATCATGGAGGTGTAGGCGGCGCGGAATCCATATGACTTCCATATGGATTCCATACGGAGGTGGAGGTGGCGCGGAATCCATCTGGTGTTAATAAATGTATCCCTGATGGAACCTTAATGGCTTCCATATGGCGATTTTGTCATTTGTGTCGCTCGGGGCAGATCCTATCTCATATTAGTTAATATTAAACAAACAGATACATTCGTACTCTTAATTACGTACAAAATATGCATGCAAAAAAGTTTTCTATCGTACATCTTTTTGGCTTCCTATTTCATGTGAATTAAATATAGGGAGAGTAAAAAAATGAAGGAAATTTAAATTTTACAAATTTTTCGAAACCAACAAAATGAAATGAGAGAGAATTTTTGAATTGTTGATGCCAAATATTTATTTTAAAGTTCTGTTTAAAGTTTGTTTAATGAATGTACTGTGACAAATGTCATTAAAGAATGTTGTAATGAAAATTGTGGAAATCCAGTGGGAAATTTTCAATAAAAGTTTAAATTCATTTTTCTTGTGCAAAAATTCCACGTTTATTAAAATTCTTCTTTGAAATAAAATGAAAGAAAATTGGAGAAAAAAAAACAATTCAACTTTTATGTACCAAGCAACATTCCCTCGCCTTCTTTCCTATTCAAGTTTCATCAAGTTATTTTTGAATAAAGGAACGATTCTTTTTCATGATATAAAAATCTTCTGTATAGCGAAATATTCTTATACCTGGAAAATCTTCAGTAATGATAATTGATTACGAAAGTAAATGGAATATCATCATCTCCATATTATATTGGATTTATCTGATGAGAAGTTAACAAATTTTTCTTTCTTAAAAGGTAGCTTGTCTACAACTTTTTACCTTTGGATACGAACTCTCTGGATCTTTAATTTGAATGAGCAAAAGTAAAGCATAAGCATAATTATTTTCAAATCAAATCTTGCAGCGCAGAATAGGAGCCAAGAAAAAAATTATAGGGGATGATTTCAGAATTTTATTACATGTTATGTAATAGTTTACAATCTGCATTAATTATTTAAATAGCTATTTTAGTTGACACGTAAACATCATGAATTGTTTTTACAGAAATTCCCATCATAATCTCATTTTCGAAACGTAAATACAGAACTGTAATTATTATCCTTCATCATAAAAGAAAATCTGGAAAATTCCCTCCAGAGATCATTTAATACACGGAAGAAATACGATAAGAACATCAAGACAGCTTCCATTATCATCATTGTTATCATAGATGCATACTTATATAAATAAATGACTGAATGAAAAATATTGTGCATTTTAAGTGCTAAGTTGAAAATATCTTAACTATGCATGTATTGCAAGTCTATGTTTTCTTCTGTACTGGTATCTTCTATAAGAAAATGCAATAACTCAAAACAAAAATTTTTATTTGTCTCTTCTCTTTCTAAATAAACGTTGCTGTAGATCCAAGAAACATAAACAAGTGAGAAAGAAGAAGTTAAATGTGAAGAAAATTTTAAGATGTCAATAAAAACTTGCTCATATACATAACTATAATTACACAAATAAATACATCATAAGCATGAGATATAGTCATAAAAATTGCAAAAAAGCAAGTCAATAAGTCAGATCATGTAGAAACAACTGAGAAATGGAAAATAATTTTACGATGATAAATAACAATGTTTAATACACATGAATACATCCTTATGAATGGTAGCACAAACTTAATGATATCATCACTATGTCAATTTAGATTTTGTTTTCGATAATATTATATTTTGTCTTAGCAAATTTTCTCTACCATGAAATGTTAATTCAATTCTGTTTATTCGCCTTTAAATTTGTATCACTTTGAAGTCGTTCGTTTATAGTTTCCAACTTTTAGTACAAGAGCGGGGTCAGAAGTCAATTGATGTTCTTTTCTAATGTTTCTAATTTTTATTTTGAGACAGAAACGGGGAGGTGTTACAAAAATCTAAATTTTACTTGACGTGATTTATAAATGAACCCTTTAAAGTATGCAAATAGAAATTTACAAAGTATAGGTATTATAATTGAGATGTGTTTGGATATATGAGCAATATGAAAGTTTCAAACAAATTTCTCAAAACTTCTGAACAGAGTGAATGGAAAACTTTTGCATAAAATTTACTTGAATTAAACTTAAATCATACAAAAAAGCATCTCGAAATAATGATATCAGTATGAAATGGAATTTGTTCTAAATAAACTTATGACTGGATAATAAATTTTCATAACTTTTTTGCAAACTAAATTCTCTTGACTGAACATGCTGATTCGGATACAAAATATACGCTAGAATTACCATCAATATACTTTCTTTCTAATTTGATTATTTAATTTATTCCTTATTCTTCTTTCTTACCACAGGCTGATGATAATGATTCAATATCAAGTAAATCGGAAGCTATGGCATGGTGTGATGGATTGCTCTTAGTATATTCCATAAACGATAGAGATTCATTTAATTTCATCAAGAAGGTAAAACAGGAGCTACAAAACAGTGACACACCAGTCTTATTAATCGGTAAGGGTGACAGCTGCTCTTTACATGTCTGCTGCTGATGTGTTAATGAGAAAAAATAACACTTCAGAAAATTTATAGTACTGAAAAGAAAACTCAATTAATATAAAATATCATTTTTGCTTCTTTTTATTATATTCTTTCCATCATCAATTAATCAGGTAATAAAGCAGATTTAATTCATTTACGGCAAGTCAGCACGGAGGAAGGTGAAATATTAGCAAAAGATTTTGATTGTAAATTTTATGAAATTTCGGCAGCTGAACAAGTACAACAAGTGAGTGATGCCTTCCTCGACATATGTCGTGAAATAATTCAAGCCAAAAGGAAATCAAAACAAAGCTTTATAGACAAAATTGATAAGATGTTGGGTGGTGCACGTTATTATAGTCGAGGGAAGAGTGATAGTGCTATACAAAAGGAATAACTTTAAATATAATGATGAGCAATTAGGGCATAAAACAGAAGAATAATATTTTCTTTACAAGCAATTATTTATGATCTCCAAAAGATGTCGTCGACAAGAAAATAATGAATGAGAAGAAAAACTACTTAAATGAGAATTTATATACAACATAATATATATTTTGAAGAAGAATTATTTAAATTGTTAAGAAGGAAAAGAAACATTAAGGAATGTAATGCAAATTCAAGAGCTAGAACAGAAAAAATAAAGAAAAATGAAAATACAATGCTAAGGAAATATGCTTTTATTTTTTGTGTAGAAATGCTTGACTTATACAAAAATTTCTTCACAATAAAAAATTGTTGTCGCATGATTTCTTCACAATTTAAAAACTGAATGAATGGGTGAGATGAAAAACGAGGTTTTTATAAATTTTTCCTTTTTCTTTCATTGTACATATTTTGTTGCTTCTTGCTGTGCAACGTTGAAAATACTATAGGTTAAAAACAAAGTGTTAATAATCGGGAAAATAAATTTTTTGAACCAAAAATTGTTTTAGGTCTTCTTGAAATGAAATCTCTGGTCTCCTAAGGGGTCATTCACTTATAACGTCCATGGTTTAGGGGAGAGGGAGGAGTCTGAGATTTTGTGACACTTTAAATTAAAGAAATTTTTTTGAATTAAAATTTTGTGACAAGAGAGGGAGTGGGGGTTTAAAATCCCATTTTTTGATGGACGTCATAAGTGAATGACCCCTAAGAAATTCCTGGCCTATTCATCATATATTATCAGGATCCGTTGCAATTTTTAACATACTATGTCAGGAAGTCTTGGGATTTTTTGAGATTAATTACGAGTGTGAAAGCCTTGGTTAAAAGCTACTCAAATTATACATATTAACTGCTGATAGTTAAACTCTTTTGACTCACGACACACCAAACAACCTTTTTCCAAAGGCGTAGCCAGGGTGTGGTCCCTAGGTGCCCGAGCATCCCTTCTCGAGATCAAAATTCAATACAAATTCTTAAATTTTTAAAATCGAAAAATTAGTTTTTACACAAAAATGATGAAGACGAGTAGTCTTCAAAAAAATCAATCTTAATGTCTAAAATATGAAAATTTAATACAAAGGTTTTATTACAATGATTTTTTCAAAAATAAAAAATTGGGCACCCCCTTCAAAAATCCTACTAAAAATCCTTGCCTTTTCAATCGAAAATCTTAAATTAGGTCATTTAAAAAATAATAATGCAATGTGTAAATTTATATCTGCAGAAAACTTAAATTCATTGATGTAAAAACCTTAAATTGGAGTAAAATCATAACTTTTATTGACCAAATATAAATCCTCTCTCAAGGATTTCTCATAAATAAAAATTCAAAAAATAATGCCATAAAAATATCTTTCACATCTTTTTATGTCTTATTAAAATGTTTTTAAGGAGATTTTCATACCATTTCAAAAAGTAATAATATTGTTCTCACATAATTTCTTATGCAACCTATCTAGTGTACTGCGACATTTACTTTTATGAGGGAACGATCGCCTATAAAAAAATTTATGATTGTGAGACACTGCCGACTTGTCCTTGAGTATCTTTTTTTATTGTGGACATTTATATTTGAAATTTTTTGATTGACAACTTATCACGTTATTCCGACAGAATCATGATTGGTATAAAACAACAGAATAAAACAAAAGTCAAAGTTTTTAGGAAGCAAAACTTTAACATAATAATAAGTACCTCAATTATTTCAACCAAAAGAGTAGGAAACGTCGACGACTCATAATTTAGTTATCATAATTTTTTAGATTCTTTAAATCAATCAACTTAAAATATGGAATTATTTTTTTTTAGATCAGTAGTGCATCATAATAAAAAACTGCAATCAACTTCTTGATAATTAAATATTTTTATAAGGTTATTAGATTATTTTTATATGTAATAAGGTTTCATTTTAATTAAGCTTTTAATTTCAGTTCCATCATCATTTAGCAGTAAATTTCATTAAAAGATTAGATTTGTCTTGAAAACTTATAGTTACCTCAGAAATGGAGAAGCATTTAATAATATTTTTTGTTTCATGCTTCAAAAAAAAATATTAAGCTCAACAGTGGGAAGATGTATCAATTTTCTTATCCCAATAAATAACTACAAAGAAGGAAAATGAAAAGGAATATTTATTATGTCTATAAATACACAACATTCGCCTAAATAAACTCCCACGACGCCTTTATTCATAATTCCTTTATTATCTAAATTTTTTGGTCTTGTTCATTCATTTTATGACTTGTTGGATATTATTTTAACCTCCATGTCTCATTCCTTTTTGGCATGTCAGCGGAAAAGTTTCGATAGGTACTGTCAGATAAAAAAGAACTTACTTGTCCATTAGACGAACAATTCATCCAGTTATGATGATCTGTTATGGAAGTCGCCCAACAGAACTCAAAAGTGATTTTTTTTTCTTATGAAATCCTCACTGAAAAAAGTTTTAATTTATATTTTTTAAGAAAAAATAAAATCTTTTCTTTCCCTTCAGTTCCATAACAGAAGAAAAGGAGGAAGTGGTATACAATGAAGATAGAATGGGCATACCTTAAGGGAGAAAATGAAATTTCCCTGGATGGATGGATTTTTTTCTTCGTGGTGCCAAGATTACATCTGCTTTCAGATCAGTTGGTTTTCAAATCATATAAAGTGAGACTGAACAAAATTAAATATGAAGAGCGCAAAACGAGGACAAACATTATAGAAATTGAAAAGTTTGAATGCACTTTGTGCAGTTTAAGCGCATCATTCAATTGAATAAATTTTGGTATTTCTGTTATGAAAGCTTCTTTTATTAGAGACGGATCCAAGAAAGGGTTAAAACACGTTTACTTAAAAGTTTATAATATACGCAGGGGGAAGATAACAGGGCGTAAAATTTTTACGCCCAAAAATTTAGGGTGGAAAATTTTACGCTTTTTACACTTTTTACGCTTTTTTACGCTTTTTACGCTTTTTTTTTACGCTTTTTACGCTTTTTTACGCTTTTTACGCTTTTTTTACGCTTTTTACAATCTTTTACATATTTTGAAGAATTTTTTATCTTTTTAATAAATTTGACTACTTTTTCATATATTTAAAGCATATCAATATAAATATATTATTTTTCAATTATTTTTGTTCAGATTAAAATATTATTCTTCTTATTTTCTGACAACTCAAAGCAAAATTACCAAAAATGTTCAATTTTGAGGAAGATTAAACCTGAAATTCTGTTTTTTATCAGAACTGAAAGAAATGGAATTATATTAAAAAAGTGGATTATTCTGGATTTTTTAAATGACAATTTCACTTTTTAGTTGCTGTTGAACTGTGCATAACGAAAACTCACTTTTGGTTTAAAATAAACCAATCTAAAATTATATAATAAGGGCTGTTTTCACTAAAGTGGATAATCCTCATTTTCGGATTATCTATTTTGCAGAGCAAGAAAAATTCAAATTTTTTCTGATGTAGAATTAGGTATATTGTGATTGTACAACAATAAACAAAATCATCATATTTCATGATTAAAATGAAATACATAGTATATAAAGAAAAAGTAGTACATTGTTTTAAGAAAATTACAAAACTTTGTAATTTTCAATGTTTTTGAAAGTTTTCATATCCTAGAAACATCAAAAATTTTAATGGACAAAACTGAAAAACCGCGGTATTTTACTCAAATCCTGAAAAGCGCAAGTGTAGAGATTTCAGTTACGTAAAATCTTTTTTTGTTTACGTTTTTTCATGATGAATCGTTTTATGCATTTCAGTGTGAAATTCAGCTGTTCTGAATAAACACATTAGCCTTTAAGTGCTTAAATTAACTAAATTTTGTTACAAAGATTATGTATTTTTCCTACGGATCAGCTAGATATTTTTAAAATTCAAAATTTATGTAATCAAAAAACTTTTATGTTCAAAAAATTGTGCTTAAAAATATCTACCAAAATCTGTTTAAATCAATCAAGAATTTGATTCCTGTAATTAGTTATGCTCGTTTTTGTGAAAATCTCATACAAAAGTAGCCAGAGTTGGAAAATTTATATTTCGCTTATACAGAGTTGTATTTCAAATATCTCTATACTGCATTTAAGTACGCTAAAAGCTTTATTATAAAAGTCTAATTAAGAAATTTTCAGCTTGGCAGAACATAACAAATCAAAGCATTCAAAAAGTATGGTTTACTCATGATTCCAAGACCTCGTGTTCCAACCTTGGATATATTAATAAAGTATAATTAACTTTTTTGAATAGCCGAAAGTAGGAACTTTCCAAAAATATATAATAGGGTAAAAATGTTAATTTTGGTCAATGTATTTTTTGGTCATTTTCTAAAATGGACACTAAGCATTTTAGGTACCACATTTGTTTACAAGATTTGAAGAGGAGCAAAACATAAGGATACGTTTTTGAGCTTTTGAATTTTAAGCCATCCTGTGACTTGAAATCTTCAAAACAAAAAAATGTAAGAAAATCCAAAATTTGGTACTTTTTTGGTTTTGTCATTTGTGCCTAAGGAGGTGATTTTCATAACATAATGAGTATACAGAAAGAAAGCTCTTGATTTCTTCTATCGATGCTCATACCAACTTTCTTAAATAAATAAAGCATTGCTTCAAAAACTTGAAAACAAAATGACCCATTTTCAAATGTATTTTTTGGTCAAAAAAATGTATTTTTTGGTCATTTTGTAATGATCAAAAGTATTAAAAAGTTTGAAACTTTTTGATGAGGATTTAAAGGTTTGGGTCTAAGTATTACGTGACATAAAGGATTTGGACATAGCTGCAAGATAAAAGCATGAAATCACCCATAAAACTTTTTAAAAATTGTCTGTGTACAAAAAATTTCAATGCTCACTTCGGAAAAAAAGTACCAATTTTAACATTTTTTGTGACCAAAAAATACATTTTTCTTTTAAATGGATATATCTTGGATACGACAAGTTTGTGGATTCTGATTTTTTCTGGAGTGAAAATATCCACACATTGTGACATTTTGATGTATTTTCAAGCAAGCTCAAATGAAGCAGTGAAGAGTACAGAGCATTCAAAGTTCTCAAGTGTAAAAATGACCAAAATTAACATTTTTTACCCTATAACATATTTTTGTGCTAGAATTGGTAAAATATCATTGAAATAAGAAAAAATGTACGGTTCCCATTTTAACTTGCAGATCCTCATATTTTACGTAACTGGAATCTCTAAGCGTGATTTCAGTTACGGAAGAAAAAATCTGAGATCTTTTTCTTTTTCACGAACCCTGTTTTAAAATCCAAAACCGGAAAACCGTGGTTTTTAAAAAATATTCAAACTCAAAACCCTTCTTGATTTCTTTTCTCCTACAAAGCGTTATGGTCCGAATGGCTCCAAAATTTCATTAAAGTCTCTGGAAAATTGAAGGTTTTTGTTTACTAAAGATTTTTATATTCACACCGTTATTTACGTGTGAATCTTTTGTTATATTATTAATATGTTGGCCATAAAAACTATTATGTAAAGATTTCCATGAAAGATTGCACAAATAATTTTTTCTAAAGTGTAGATAAATGATTAAAACTTCTTAATATAGTTACAAAACTCAAAAAACTTGCAAAAAACGTCATACTTTGTTAATAAATCTTTTTTAAATGCAAAATATTATTTTTACGTTTTTTACGTTTTTTTACACTTTTTACGCTTTTTCCGCTTTTTTTTACACTTTTTACGCTTTTTCCACTTTTTTTTTTACACTTTTTACGCTTTTTCCGCTTTTATTTTACGCTTTTTTTACGCCCAAAAAATTTTACGCCCTGTTATCTTCCCCCTGAATATACGTATCCTGGATACGTCCATGTCATTTTATGTATCCATGGAACAAGCTACAAAATGTCCAAACAGTTAAACAAAATAAATTTAATATTATACTTTTCATAGAAATTCGCTCACAAACTAAATGAAAAAAGTTTCGTGAAATTATTTGCCATTGAATAAATTGAATAAAAATCATGGTTGGCACACAAAAACTTTTTTGTCTTCCTTCGTCGTCCTTTCATTTACAGAAATAAAATAAAGAAAAGAGAGGTAAGTAAAGTTTTGGAAATGGAATGACAGCGTTAAATGTCGAGCGACGAAAAAGTAAGTTGACGACTGAACAAAAAATAATCAAATGTTCATGATTTTCCTTCATCATCATCGGTATCATTATACATAATACAATGCTGAGGCTGAAAGCACGAAATAAGATGAGAAAAAAGAATTCAATTGTTTTTCAGCTAATAAAATCACGCGGGGATCGACGAATGTACACAAAACGGAAATAGAATCTAATTTTTGAATTCATCTTTCTCTCATCCCAACTTTTTGTTTTCTTCTTCATTCTTCTACGTTTCATCATCTCTGACAAACTGGAAAATTTGACAATCAGAATATTTTCCTCTGTGTATAAATTTCACTGTAGGTTGTCTGAGTATTAGGATGATTCGTATTACTTATTGCTTTGTAGTGTCTAAAAAGTGGCTATTTGGTAAATTTATAATCACTCCTACACTATGTCACAAAATCATCGTATAGACAAAAACTCTTTGTTAGATTGTCATCCCGCATCAGCTTTATACATGAGAATTGTGGCAGTAAAGGTCATTCTCATAGAAAACAATATGAACAAGTAATTCCATAAGATTTAAAGCTTTGACATAAGATAAATAAGAAAGAAGGAAAGTTCAGAAAAGTCAAACAAAGTAAGCTTAACCTAGGATCAATAATTTCTCCAGCTTTCGTATTTCACAAAGATTTCAACCTCATTAATTCATTGCTAACAAATAGTACTTTTGTGTATGTGTGTACGTATTTAGATAAAGGAAAAATTGAAATAAATAGAAGAAAATAGTGAAAAGAGAATGAGGAGCGAGGAAAAGAGATTTCTATAAAAATACACATCTATGGAATTTAATTCTCCATCTACAGATATCACATTTTCAACAATAATCATTTTCTGCCGAATGATGTTTGAAATATGCTGTTGGGAATTGTTCGCTCAATAAAATTTCTTTTTTTTGTGTGTGTACGATTCTCTGATCGCTGCTTCTCATATTAAAACATTATTTGCACACAATTTTTCCAGTTGTTCTGATTGATTTGAGATTTTATAAACAATTCGGATTTGAGCTATACTTGTTCAATATTATCAATCCATCTTCTTTCCTCTTGCAACCTCGACTCATTCTGTTGTTATTTGTCGAAAATTTCTTTCATCAAATCACTCGAAACGCAACTAAACATTTTCATGTGATGGTGTGTGCTGATGTTATTTCTATTTACAAATGAAATATCTGAAAGCATGATAATGACATGATACTTACTGATGCTGTTTGCTTTTTTATACAGCTGCCCAGAGCAATTTGGTAACATGAGAGAGAAAAACAGCGAACACGACTAAACGAAAAAGATAAAATTGTGTTATCACAAATCTTCCTCGTGTGACCATCCACCATTGTTTATTGTTATTTTACTTTTTGTCTCCCGATAAACGATATGATATGAAGTGGATGAACATTTTCAGATTAGTTTTCAATGAACTATGAGCTTTGTAGGTCGTTTTGTCTTTTTTAATTATGTCTACAAATCACAATAGTGGTCTAAAATGAAATGAGAATTATTGGCGCAGTAGGAGTAGGCTAGTGTGTAACAGAAAACGGTGACTGGGTTCGAGACTGTTTTTTCGATAAGACATGGTGCTTTTTCTCGAGTCATATATTGAAAATGCTACTAATTTTCATCTGTTTGTAGAACCTGTAGAAAGAAATGTTATCACAGTAGTGGCTATGTCCCCTTGTCGAAAAAAAATTAAAAAACGATTTTTTCAACTTCAACATATTACATCCAGCAAAACAAAATACAAATGTACATTAAAAGTAAAAAGTTCATCCAATAGAGAAACAATTACAAAGCAGCTACAGCAATAATTGTAAATCTTTTTCAATTTGCACAGATTTTTTGCTAAATATGGAAATACAGTATGTGAGCAAAATAATGTGTACTTTTTTAAAACTCAGTTTTTTGGACCTGGTGGCTAAAGCTTAATAGATATCCAAAAACTATAAAGGAAGGAAATGCTCCAATTTTGATTCCATATCCAATAATATACAATGTTGGACATAACTTCCATGCATACAATAGTTATGCTCATTTTTCAACTTTATGTCTTGCCAAATATATGGAAAAAATTCACATTTTTTGACATTTTTAACCGTATTTCAGCAGTGCTTTATCCGATCAGTATGAAACTTTCACAGAATATTCTTCTTATATTGTGCATGATATAACAGGTATTTAAAAATTTTTGGATGCACTGCTATCAAACTTCCACACCAATTATTTGTGCTTCATATAAAAAAGTTTATGACTACATATTCAGTTAATCTAAATAGTTGCTAATGATTCTTATAGCACTTTTGAAAGCATTTTGATTTAGCTTTCATTTGATATATAATTCATTACTTGAGCTGCAACGAGTCAAGAAAAATCAATCAAAAAATCCAAGATGGCGGAAAAATTTTCATTGAAATTGTAGAAAATCATTGATATTTCCGAATAATTACTCAGGAACTGTTGATGTTTTTGTATATTCGTAATCTTCCGTTTGTTTGCAAGAAATCATGCATACATTATATAGTTCTACTGTAAATGTAAACTCAACTTTTTTGGGTGCAAATATCATAAAATTTCAAAATCGAAAAATTTTGTATGAGCAAAAATAAAGTTTTTTATTTAGAGCTGTTTAAAGCTTTTAGATGCTTTTAATTTGTTTTTTGCTTATATTTATTGCAAAATAAACTCATTTTGTAAAGTATTCGAATGCATTTCTTGCAAAAACTTCAATTTTATTTTTGCTCATATAAAATTTTTCGATTTTGAAATTTTATGATATTTGCACCCGAAAAAGTTGAGTTTACATTTACAGTAGAACTATATAATGTATGCATGATTTCTTGCAAACAAATTGAAGATTACGAATATACAAAAACATCAACAGTTCCTGAGTAATTATTCGGAAATATCAATGATTTTCTACAATTTCAATGAAAAATTTTCCACCATCTTGGATTTTTTGATTGATTTTTCTTGACTCGTTGCAGCTCAAGTAATGAATTATATATCAAATGAAAGCTAAATCAAAATGCTTTCAAAAGTGCTATAAGAATCATTAGCAACTATTTAGATTAACTGAATATGTAGTCATAAACTTTTTTATATGAAGCACAAATAATTGGTGTGGAAGTTTGATAGCAGTGCATCCAAAAATTTTTAAATACCTGTTATATCATGCACAATATAAGAAGAATATTCTGTGAAAGTTTCATACTGATCGGATAAAGCACTGCTGAAATACGGTTAAAAATGTCAAAAAATGTGAATTTTTTCATATATTGGGTAAGACATAAAGTCGAAAAATGGACATATCTATTATACGCATGGAAGTTATGTCCAACATTGTATATCATTGGATAGGGAATCAAAATTGGAGCATTTCTTGCCTTTATAGTTTTTGGATATCTATTAAGCTTTAGCCACCAGGTCCAAAAAACTGAGTTTTAAAAAAGTACACATTATTTTGCTCACATACTGTAAAATACCATCAATAGGGCAAACAGAGCAAATGGAAAGAGGAGTATTATGAAAGGCAATTTCACAATATATCCCATGTTTGTATGGATGTAGGAATGCCTTTAATAGACGAACAACATTAAAAAGCGAAGCATGAGAGAAATTGAAATGAATAAATGCTCAATTGCTGTTTATCACCATTGTAACATGACAATATTACATTGGTCTCATACTGCTGGCTGTTGGCAATAGCCTCTGCTGCTACACAAATGATAGAATATTAAATAAATTTATTGTGTTTGTATGATTGCATTTTCGGGCTATTCGAAAAGCAATTTTCTATGTTCCCAAAAAAAAGTTGAGAGAAGGAATGGAGGATGTGAAAGTCATAAAAAGATGCAAAAAAGGTGGAATTTTTCAGATAGCAAAGAGAAAATTAAGCGAAAAAATTCTCCACTATTGCTAGTGTTACACGTAGATTTTTATTCAAACCTAGCCGAGCAGATGGATTTTGGAAGCAAAAAATATTTTCATGGGATTTTGATTATAAATTTATGATTTCATACAAAATTGACAAAATTTAGTATCAAATCGAATTAAAGGAACCTCTCGAATTGTTCCACATTACCCAGGAAGCACAAGGTGCCGCGGAAGCTAAAATCCAGTCCCAGGTTAGCGTCGTGCCAGTGCACGAAAATTGAGATAGTTCATCAAACTCAAAAGTGACAAGAACTTTATGGAATAAAAAAATAAAACCAATTTTTGCCATTCATACACTCTCAAAAAATCATAAATCATGTATGATAATCATCAGTTCCAGGCTTGAACATAAAAAAGTTGTTTTCAGCAGTTAAAAGTTTAGAACTTTTTAAAAACCAAGTTAACAATATGAAGGTATTAAATAAAGTTAGTTCAATGCACTTTCTAAAGAACAAAATTTTTAAAATAGAAAGGTATGGAAAAAAGTTTTCCTACTTCAAAGAATTCACAAACTTTGAATGAGCATCCATATGTTGTGATAAAAGCATTTGGTATTATTTTTTCACCCAACCTATCTCATTTTCAAAAAAATGCTGTAAATTTTTCATTTAGTCATGTACGTTTGATGTTATTTATACATTCGTGTGTGCTGAGATGTTATGCAATGCAATTTGAAAAAAAATATGAATAAAAAAGTTTTTTACCAGTTTCTATTGTATTTTTCCACAAAAAGCAATTCATCTTTTGTTATGCATATACAAAAAATTCACAGAAAAAAAGTTTTTCATTTTTTCACATATCGATTCGATTAAAGTTTGTACCCTCAAAAAAGGAACACTCTCTTTTTTATATTTCGACGACTTTTTGCCAGCTCATGTTTGCCACTTTGTCGTTCTTGTCGAGTCTCATTTTTTGCTGTTCTATATTTCATTTTGTGTGTATATGCTCAAAAATAGAGAGAACTACAGGAAAAACTCCCGTAGTCTTACAATAACAATTGCACTAAAAATATTGCTCCATTGAAATTGTATCATTTTCTGTTGTTATTACCATAGTACAATCAAACTTTGTGGTTCTATTTTTACTTTAATATAGTGGGATGTTTCTCTTTTTTCTGGTATTTTTCTTACTCACAATATAGCAGATTTTGGTTCATGTTTAAGAATTTATTTTTATTTATTCCCCATTTTTTACTAGATTTTCCCTTCCAACCCACAGACGAGAAAAGCTGAAGATATGTGTATACATTTATATATGGTATATGTTAGCTCTATTGTCATGTAAGAAATCGGAAGGAAAATGTGGCTTCGGTGCGCAAATAAATGTTTGTAGTTATTCCTTTCGAGTTGTCAATTTGCTAAATTTATTTCGTAGAATTGAACATTATTTTTTACTATCTCCATCTTTCTCACTATCCAAAAAAAAACTATAGAGATGCTCGTGAGGTCTCCTCATTCTGTGAGTGTCTTCCGAAAATTTTATTATAGTCTTTACAAATGTAGAAAAATAGGATTGAGGATGGAAAAATGAGCAAGAAAAATGGAAGTAAATTTTATACTCTTCACATTCATTTTGTGCCCCACATTTTTCCCATTTATATATTTTTTTGATACTGAGGAAGAAGAATGAGATGATAGTAAAACAAAAAATATTATCGTTTTACCAATGTGCAACTATCATGTCGCATCATTATGGGCATGTGTCCAAGAAAGAAAAATTTAGGATAAGGGATTGTAAAAAGAAGTTAAATCAAGTTGAAAGTGCTAGGTGCTCTTTAAGGGCAAAAATGAAGTGAATCTGTGTAATTTCCTGAAATGCATTAGCTTACTAATCTGAAGGAGAAATGTTATTAATCCATTTTAACAACCAATAGATCTGTGGTTCTCAAACTTTTCGCGACACACCTGAGATGACGCCGCGACACAGTAGTGTGAGTACTACTGCAATAGATTGAATGGCCAGGGTGTGTTAATCAGTAACTTCTTCAACTTAGCGGACATAATAAGGACAAAGTGCTTCTTACATTCTTAACGATGGACAATAAATGACGAAAATTGCACTTCCATTCCATTCACTCGTTACCACACACAACTTCATATACTTTTTGTTGCCTCTTTTAAACTTTCCTTTCTCTAATCAAAAGGGATTTATCTTCAAATGCAATTTAATGCAGAGAGCTTTTACTTCATTTGATCATTTGGTTCTATAATGTGTAAACTTTACAGTTTTTTCTTGCTATCAAAGCTGATTTGCTTTTTGAAGTTTAGGATGCCATCATTTTCATTTTGTCTGGCTATTTTTTTTTACAATCACGTTGCAGAAATCTTATAAAATATTTGATATAATGACTTCTTTGCTGTTGAAGCTACCAACAATGAATTCGATGCTGAATTTATTTTATCTTCATGTTTTATGATAGTACTCAGTCATAAAATCATCCAGAAGATTTTTTTCAATTTTCTCATGATTTCGACTTCATTATTTACGTGAAATATCCATTTTTCTTAAGCACTTGAAACAAATCATACTAAAATGTAAGTTTATATTTCAATAAATGTTCAAATTTAATAGAAATTCTGACAGTCGATTGAAAATCTTCAACATTGATTATTTTTCATGAGATTCATACTTGAACGAGCTTTCTTCATCTTAAACAATATTGACGTCTACAATATGGCAGCCCTTGAATTTTCTGAAAATATTCCAATTGATATGCGCTTTACTTCAGCAGCTGATTGAATCTTCAAACTTTTCCTTTGCAGCAATTTAAAGTAACCTTTAGTAAATTCCTCCATTGACAACATTTTTCTATCTTTACCCTTTTCTTTTTGATATGTGCATTTGTGTGGTCTAAGATTTAAGTAAACAAGCAGTTGAAAAGAAATGAATGGAAAAATTGTTTTTGACTCTAATGCATCTAATCTTTTCTTTATTTAAGATACAGAAAAATACGATATTTAAGTTAACGAAGAAGAAATGGTAAAGGAATGAGAAGAAAAAGAATGCTGAAAAGTGACCAATTTTTAAGTATGTGATGACTTCTTGCCACATTTACCATTTCCACCCTTTTGTTTTTCAAGATTCACAGTAAGAGAGATTGCTTTAGTAAAAAGTTAAATATTTGCTGACATTTTACATTTTTTGTCGTCCTCCATCTCCTTTCATCTGCCATTACATTCATTTATTCGTTACATTTTGACCAGTTTGGACGATTATCTCAATTTATCCGTTCATGTCCCCATCTGAATGAATAAAAAATTATATAAATCGTATGTGGGAAGTTTCACGATAGGAAATCGTGTGAGAAAGAAAAATTGAGGTCATCTATAATGGTTGGCATGAAAGCAGCAATTAAGATCAAATGAATATAAATTTTATCATGTGACACATATGATTATTTAAAGATTTAAGTCTGTGTCTATCCCTTTCGTACTTTATCCTCCTTTCCAATTTAAGTTTCGTCAGAAAATTGCCGTAAGGTAAGATAGTATTCTATTTGCCAATTAAAAATTCAATCATAGCACTAAAGATTGGTAAACAAATGGATCATAGGCGATAAATTGAAGGCAATTAGAATATTTTGATCTTTGCATAAAATTTGCATAAAACTTTTACCTCTACATTCAATCCATTTATTGATTCTATGTCTCTTTTGATTTTGAATGATTCAACCTCATCATTTTATGAATTAATCTCTCGTCCTTCTTCCTCTAAATCCTCATCATTCAAGCGTCCTCAAAACGAACATTAAGTTGAAATTTACTGAGCTTTGAAAATATAATTTATAGAATAATAAACCATAAAATCATTTCGTTTAATTATGTTCAGTTCATAAGCGTTAAGCAATGAGTAAAAAAACGGAAGCAAAAATTATGCACATAAATCTACCATAATATTTTAAAAGCTATTTTACAGTCTGTATTATTTCGATCTAATCCAACATGAAGGTGAGAAGGTCCCGACTAAACTGACTGCACAAAACATCATAAAATCGTGGCTTTATGATGAGTGAAATTTTTATTATTATTATTGTATGAATTAAACAGTTTTTATATCGTTTGCATGAAATCATAAAGTCATCATTCACAATTAATAATTAATTGATTGATATATATTACGCAATTATATTATGATTGTGAATAATGTTAATATGCATGCATGAATGTGTGGTTTGATGTTCATGTGTTGGTTAATTTGCACCCAATAAACGTAAAGGAGCTTATCATCATGTTGAACTTATAAAATTTGATTTTTTGTACTGTTTTCGTTCACAAATCAGAAAATTTTATAAACAATAAACATTAAATAATCAGAAATATGATAAAGCTTCACATCTATACAGTAAGTTCAACAAAATTCTGTTATTCAAATTTTACAAAACCACAATTTCCACCGATAGAGTTACAGTATCAGTTCAACTGTTCAACCATCAAACACGCGCATATGAAATACAATTTTAAAAATTAGAACAAGTCGCTGTAAGCCACATCAGCCACAATAATCGAGCTGCGATAATAAGCTACAGGTGAGGTCATCTTCATACACATTGGATGCAAAAACTGGTCTGACAACAAAAGAAATATGAGCATGTTTTTGACTGGGCTTTAACCCATTTCTGAAACGTTAAACAATCATCACATCCAGTTCATGCTGTTCATATATATTTTTTAATTAAATATCATAAGCCTTCATTTATTAATGCGACATTATTTTATGCTTTTTACCATAAACATTTTTTTATCCTCCAAGCTTTCGATTAAATACAAATAATGCTCATTGTGACTTTCATCAATATAAAAAATGAATTTCCCATAAATTTATATAAACATATAATAATGTATTCATGAGCTTATCACAATTCAATCATGATTGCATACAGTCATAAATAGATAAATGATCATGGCACAATTTATTCATGCACAGCTGAAGTTTAATAACAACTGTCCAGCTTACTTTATTTGACACTCATATTCATGTCGAAATCCAATTCATAAATATATTGAAAATCCATATCAGTTTTTAAAAGAAAAACTTAAAACCTTAAAAAATGTCTGAATATGTCCATAACCAAAACTTTTAGAATTTTTCCACCCTATCTCTGCTGGTGAAGTCCCTAAATTTCAGGATATACTCGAAAAACTTACCCCATGCAAGTAGAAAATAAATGAGTTCCAATTACTTTTCATGTCCCTTTAAATTTTGAAATATTATTAAATAAATAAGCACAGAAATTTTTCAAAAAAAAAATTGCAGTTTGTGCACAAATAGCTGTACATCATAATGATAATGATGATGATTATGATGAAGAGTAGAACAAAAAAATATATAGTTCATTATATTTACTTTAAAAGACTTTATCTCTTCATTATGCAATTTTAAAAAAAACTGCTGGAAAAAAGATGAGAACTGCACAATTTAACTGCATAAAAGACTACTTCTCATCCGATTCTATACAATTACGTAAGTTCAAAAGAAATAATGTTGCATTCATTGAGAGAAAATAAAATGAAAAGCAAAGGGTGGATGAATGGGTGATGGGAGGTGAGGAAAAAAATGTACAGGAAAGCAGGAAATTACAATTTGTAATGAACAAATGAATGAAACATCAACATTTGTACTGTATTTATGAAAAGAAAGCTCCACTACTTTTTTCCAACTCATTCTTTTTTCATTCACATTTTATACGATGAAACATAATACACGAATTTAAGCTTAATAGTACAAAATGTAAAACGGAAAGAGATTTAATGTTGAGATCCTTTTATATGAAATAGAAAATTAAATGCAGTTGAAAGCAATGTTCATTTTATTTGGGATATTAAAATTGTTTTTGCAACCGCAGATTTACTCATTTGTAAATATGCTCGTTAAAAATTATATTTTAATTTCACTTTGTTTGTTTATAATTTAAGTAATTTTTAACCAAAAACGAGCAATTTATACTTTTAAGTACTTTCGTTGTGGCAACATACTAATTTGATATTGGACATAAGAAGTAATGAGTCTAGCATTCTAATTTAACAACGTAAATCAAAATTTAGTTTTTATTTAAGGGGTCGTTCACAAATTTTGTCACGTAAAAAACGACTTTTTCGAATCCTTTGTCACAAATTTTCCAAACAACAAAAAATTTTGTATTTGAATTGGCACAAATTCTTTAAACTCACTCCCTACCCTCCTCCTAAAACGTGACTAATTGTACGAACGACCCCTAACAGAAAATTTATAATAAATCTAACCGCTGGTTTGGATATCATATAACCCTAAAAATTATCATTTTAAACTCCTTCTGAAACAAAATGTCTTAAACAAGATTTTATATGTCGAATTGTTTTTATTTCATTTTTTTGTTCAGGATTTAAGTCAATCCGATCAAGTATAAAGCAACGGAATTCTTGAATAAGAGGACATTTTATAAAAATAAAGTAAGATTTTCAAAAATGAAGGACCAACTGAGCTCTCAAAGTACAAAATACTCCTTAAAATAGAAGCTTCAGAAAATTAAATTAAATAATTTTTCCAAAAATAAATCATTTGAAAAAGTTTGCCCCCATTTTCCCATCCTGGCTACACCCCCACCAAATGCGAATGAAACCAGCATAAAAAGAATTCTTCTTGGTAACTTCTGTTTTCTATTTTTATTGACTTGATTAAACACCCATTAAAACTACATTATGTCTTTCCCTTACAAAATATCATCAAGAGCATCAACAGAATAAGAAAAACTAGCTGTGATATTAACAACAGATGAAAAAGGAGACTATTAAAAAAAGAACTAAACATTAAGCACATTCCACAAATTAAGCACCGTACTTTTCCCATAAAATATTTAAAAAATTCATAATGATCATACAAATTGCTCTTAAGCTTTACAAACTTTATGTTTTATATTCACTTTAAATAATTTCTCTCCTTTTTATTTCATCACTTATAGATTTGTGTGTCTGCGATGAAAATTCATAAAACACAACCATTAGCTTATTTGTTGCTCATCCATACATAAACACTCGCACGTCGTCTTTCATCTTTTTAAGACCGAAACTATTGAGCCTTTTTTCTTGCCTGAACGTATAAAAATTCAAGTGGTGTCTCGGGACAGTAAGCAAGCATTTGCAAAGAGGAAAAGAGAAGGATAAGCTTTTGTAGAAAGTTCCTTTAAGCTTTCCTTTAAATTCACCTCAATCCTCCTTAATGCCATAATGATCAGATATGCGGAAAAGCTCACCCCGTCGCTGTACTCTTGTCATTTTCCTTTTTTTCTTTCACTCCTTCTCAGAGCCTGATGAAAATTCTTTATTCATAATAAAAATATGTCGATAGAAGTGCCTGTATATGTAGGCATATCCTTCTTTAATATGACAGCTAGGAAAAAGGACTCAGAAAAAAATATATAAAAAACAAAAAATCCTTTATAGCTCGTTGTGAAAATCTCATGCATGGAAAATCTCATTCTCATCACTGTACATACCGAAAAAATGGTTGTATGAATGTATACTCGAATGTAGCATAAGCAGGGATAATGTGAATTTGTGTATATATCGCTGCATAACGTCCTCAACGAGTTCACTTCTCGATGATGTCACTTTTTGCGAGAGGATCCAAAAAAATCCCACAAAATAGCATCCGTTTTGACAATTGTGCATTCTGACCGACTGTAAAATAAAAATACCCAAAAGAACCACATGGAATAAATTCTATATTTACATTTTTTCATTTTTCTCTATCTCCGTCTCTCTATTTTTTTCAGTCACATCCTCGACTCAATTTTGTTTTACCATCGCTCGAGTTGCATTTTTAGGAAAGTTTATATGCCTATGAATTTTTTCTTCCTTAACAATTCAGAGTACATAAAATGTAGGGATCATTCACGTATTAAGTGCATCAATTAGCAGGTCTGAAGTTATGAATATATAAAAGATATAAGGATTTGTTAAATTCTGCACCCATTAGACCCTGGGGTCCAAAGCAAACCCAATTTTCCCAAACTTATTACACCCTGATCGATGGGTGAACCTATTTACTTGATAATCTTTTCCTCCTTCCAAAATTATTCCCAACTCTGCTTCCATATAAAATTTGTCTTTCATTTAATTTCTTGCTACTTTCATCTTTTGTGAGTGTGTATAAGTGTGTATACGCTCCATAAAGTTTATGAGATTTTTTTATTATTGCACAGTACAAAAAAAACTGCCACGAATAATATAAAAAACCGGAATAAACGAAAAAATTCCTTTTCTTTTATGACCAATTTGTAAACTACAGTTTGCATAAGTTTTAGGAGAACAAAAGGGAATATAAAAGATAAAATATGTGGCACTGCAATGTTTGTCGGTCGAGTGCTTACACAATTCATAGAAAGTATATTGTTAATACATTGCATGAGTGTGTTACTAGCAATCAAAAGTATTAGCATTTTATATGAAATCACAAATATATTATTCAAAGAAAACTGTCGAAGCGACAGAGTGAGAACAATAAGAACAGCAAAATTTCATGATGTAATTTTTATGATATGAACTCATTTATTTGTGACACGAGTAGAACAAATAGACAAGATTATGATTGTTTATTCATCGAAACATTTCGTAACGAGCTTTTAATTTTGTCAATTTCATATCAGTGAAATGCGATAACTATTTTCTCTAAATTCTTTTCTCATGTCTATATGTTGATCATCATATGGATTTTCCGAATAACGGGAAAGCGACGTTCATGAATAGAAATTATAATCAGTTTTAGTGCAAAAACTATTGATGCAATACAAATGAGATGATAGATAAATGCAACATAAATATGCTTTGCGGCTATCTAAAATGAGCTAGAATCTTGATTGACAAATTATAATTTTAAATTCATCAATAATTTAGATTTTTAATTGAAGTATTATGAGATTGATTTCGACTTAAATTCCAAATTATTCTACAATCACTATTTTGAAAAATATTAAGTAAACTAAAATGAAATTAAAATAACAATGATAAAATTATAAGAGCGGCGCAAAATGAATTAGCCACAAAACGTGCTCTGCAGCAACAGCAACATCATCGTCACATCACTGAAATCTTGGTTATCCGCAAATTTACCATGAAATTGTCCCAGCGAACGATATTGTTTAACATTTTCATGGTTTAAAGTTATTTAAAGCAGTTCTCTAAGTATACTCCGCGACACACTAATGTGTAACATCGCAATATATGAAAAAGTATGTAAACTTCAAAACTTTTACCCAAAATTTTCACCAAAAAAGGTAATATTAATGGCACAGGAATTTTAGCATGTTGCAAAATTTATTTTTGAAAATTGAATGTGAAGATTAACACTACTGGTTTAAAGTTGTAATAAAAGGTGAATTGCATATATCAGTCAGTGGAAACTATAAGAAAGCATAATATGAAGATGAAAATCAAGACAAATTTAATTTATTTTCAATGATAATCAATTCCTCATCTCGATTTACTTTCTAAAAAAGTTTGTTGAGAAATTTAGTGTGAACGAGAAATTTCTTAATTGGTACGATTAGTACAGAGAAAGGAGAGTAAAAACGTTTTTATAAATGGGTAGTAATAGATAAATACGTTTTGAAAACGAGCTTAAACAAAAAAAATTCAAAATTTTGTACACTTGTAATTTCAAAGACATTTTTTAGCCTTAATTTATTTCTATGTTAACTTAAATTGCTCGTTATACCTTTAATTTATTGCCAAATTCATTAGAATTCAGTGTGTATCAAAAAGGAAGCTTTCATCATCACAGCAAAAAAAAGTAAGAAGAGAGATCAATGATTGGACGCGTTGATAAGAGGCACTTGAAATGTACAGGTTGTATCTCAGGGTCTAATTTTTGACCAAATTGGGAACGGAAATTTGTATTCTCGTAATGTCGAAGAGAATAAAAAGAGAAGAAGAGACATGGGGAAAGAGAGGAAAAAAGGTTTGTAGTCAACAACAAGAAAATCCGGAAGGCACAACAACAATGAAAGTATAATCTTCCTCGCCATGAGAATTGAGTGAAAATTAGATAAATCTCTACGTCCGCATGATGCCTTAAAATTATTTTCAATCAATCTTTGTCCTTCGGTCTAGATTTTAATTTCACTCACTGATTTTTATGGCATTCGATAAAAATCATGAATATTATTTTTTTTACGATTAAATATCAATTTATGGCCTAATTCAACCTTCTATTTCAGCTGTCATTTCCTGATTTGACAATTTTTTACTCATTCTTCATCTCGTCTACTTTTATTTTTATTTCCTCCGGCTATGACTCTCATAATCATTATGTGAAAGTTTATTGAACCAATTTTTCCCTCACTTTTTTCTCGTCTTCTTCTTCTTATTCCTCCTCTTTTTCCTTCTTAACGATGTGTATAAAAAAAGACAAATTAGGGAAATGCATGATGAAAAAGAAAATGTACAAGCTCATCAAACGTAGAATGTTTTTGGTTGGCATCTCTCTTTAGCACTAGATGCAAACATTGAGAGACATTGTGACACGCAGAATCACCTATTTGAGAGAAAAGGATACTGGGAGATGAACTTACTGAGATTTTCTTCTAAAACTTGCTAAATGTTGCCTCATTGCTTCATCAATGTTTTACCGGTCTGATGCATTCAACATTCAACAATCTACTAGCAAAAAGTATGACAATTTTTGTCGAAGCCACAATCATTGCTCAGGAAGCAATCATGAAGAAGATACAAAGCACTTAATTTTTCAATTAAAAAAATGATATTAAAAATTTTTGATGAATTTCGAATGAGAGACTGAAAAAAAATCCTCAAAATAAGCACAAAAATTAAAAAAGTTTTTTGTGTCTTTTTGATGAGATTTTTTATACATGCCCGTCTTGTACTTTCTCACAATGTTGACTCTTCTTTCCTCTTATGTATATTTATTCAATTTTAATTGCTTTTTAATTTATTTCCGTATCATTATTCATATCATGATTAATTAGCGACGAAATATTTTCTTTTCGAATTCATGTTGAAATCTACACTTTGAATACTAAAGAGCAGGGAGTAAAAAGAGAATACGCACACCTACCCTCTGTCGTTATTTTTATAGAACATAAAATATTTTTTTTTCATTCTCTTTGAACATAAAGCTTTTAATTATTTTATTTTTATACATAATATGTTGATGATAGAGTGAACAACAAAAAAGGTATACACGTTGCCTCTTCAAAATTTTATTGCTTTATTACCATCATTAATGCGTGCAGTTTGTTATTGTTCAAACGAATGTCGGAACAGCTAATTAATTTCGCAGTATAATTTTCACTTCTTTATTATTTCGTGTATCTATGACAAGGAAAATATATCATAATAAATATGCTTTGAATTGTGGTAAAGTTTGTACAAAGAAGTTCGTGGAAATGTTGCTGCATATATTTTGATGTTTATCGTATTTATTTTTTTAGGAAATTTTTCTACGGTATATTCAGTCATTACACATTTTTAACGACTCAATTTTGTACTTATTAAAGAGAACAATCATTTATAGTGGATTTCAGACAGAAGAATAGCCAGTGGGTGGTTCCAAGTACCCCCCTCGTGATTAAAATTCAATACAAATTTACAAAATCAATCTTAATGTCTACAAAAGTATAAAAATTTAATACAAAATTTATATTACAGTAATTTTTTCAATACTGAAAATTTGGGGACCCCCTTCAAAAATCCTGGCTACGCCCCATGTTTCAGACTCCCAGGCTTATTTTCTGTACCTCTCATTAAACACCACAATTAAGCGGCATCCTATAGTATGACAGAAATCATAAATAACATCATTGTAATAAAAATAGAATTACATTTAACTTGGTTCTTTAACTCACACATATGTACTGTAACATAATTATTTGCAAGTGTTAAAAAGAACACAAAAGTGCTCATTTTGAAGAATTACGATAAAAATACAAATTATACGAGCATTTAAAACACTTTAACAGTTATTTATTTTTATTTACAGAGCATTGTGATGATTTTTTACCGTGAAAAATGAAAAAAGGCATTTGGGAAGGGAAGAACGAGACACAAAAACTTTTCTCGTTCTTCAAAGCAATAAAATTTTTCTCTGCTTTTCACATTGTGACACCATAAAAATTTTGGAATGAGAAGCAAGGTAGAATTTAAATAAAATTGGTTCTACTATTTCATATATACGAAGAAATAATATAGAATGTGAGACAAAGAAGGAATGGGAGATATAATCATTATCTGTAAGCACTTTGGGAGCTTCCTCGTTTTATTTCTGGAAAAAAATTAAATGTGTGCTTTACAGTGAACGAAAGAGAATAAGAATTGCTGGCACCAGAGAACATTTGAATATAAAATTTTTGCTTCTTCTTTTTAATTCCTCTTAAATATATAGTTGGAAGATTGCAACAATTTCAGCATATGGAAATTAAAAAAATTAAGCGCATTATTTCTAGATACACAATTTCGATGAATGCAAGAATAAGCAGATGGACAAACTGAATTGCGTATCCGAAACGAACTGTAAAAGTCGAGCTACATAATTCCTTTACTTTCCTTACTAAAAACCTTCATTTAATAGAGTATGTGCAATACTCTATCTCACATTCTCTATGCTAAAACTAAAAATGATATTCTCATATGTATGTAGACACACAATTAGGATGAGAAATAAAAATTTGAAGTGAACTGAATGAATCGAGTGAGAAAAGGAGAAACAGAAGGAGAGCCCCTAAATGGTATGAATGGGAACACAAAATGATAAATATCACAAGCACGAATTTTCATGAAAATAAATGGTTTTAATTAAAATCACCTGAAAATTTATACATTTTCATGTAAATGGGCAAAAAATTCATGCTGTATTAAATATTTCTACTTTTTTTCATTTAATTTCATTTTTAGAATATAAAAAACTTTATTGGAGTTTGAAACAGAAAAGTAGTACCATAGTAGGGAAGAACCAACGAAAAGAATAATTAATTTCACCGTCTATTACCAAAATTGTTCATTTCTCGGGTTTTGAAATTAAGAAGAAGAAAAATAGAAGAAATGAAAATATTAAAAAGTTTTGTATGCAATTACCAACATGTTGGGGATGGAAACTTTTCTACAGCTCAAACAGACTGTCGATTTAGTTCATTTCGATATACTAGAATATACTAACTAAATATTACATGTAACAAGATAATATTTCTCAGAATTACATAATTTTAACATCCATGCAGCTAATTAATAACTAAATGAAGTGTAACACTATAAAAGAGAGTTATATAGAAAATTTATATGAAGCTGGGACATTTGAACCCCTCCATATCATACTAGATTCTAGTGGAGTTAAAACTTTTTTGTCAATCAAAATTTTCCTACGAACACCTGGCATTTTCTGGCGGAAAACTAGTGTATCGCAAAGCATAGTTTGAACACCACTGTACTAGAATGACACCCAAACCATTTTAGAAAGTTTAATTGTATTTATCGTATTTCTCATGCTAAGCAAATGAATTGTCCTTATTTGAATAAAATCAATACTTTTTTGAGGCAAGACTAGAAACAAGGAGTGCTCATGATATAATTTCAGACTTCCAAATGTATATAACTAACTAGCATTAACAAAATTCAACAGAATCAAATATAATTTAATTTACTAATTTAATATGGATTGATATAAGTTGTTTTAAAATAATATTACACATAAGGTAGTAACACTACCTGAAACTGAAATGTTTTAGTTGTAATAATTTTACTGATAGATCTAATTTCATTGAAATAATTTTTAGAAATTGGAATTATGATGATAATTACCTTTCAATCCCATTCAATTTAATTAAATTTGTTCAGAATCAAATTAGTCTGTTACATAACTACCATAGAAATATAATCTGTATAAAACGAATTATGAAGAATTCAATAATTATTTTCAGTGGGAGCCATTGAATGTCAAAATCACAGCATTATCAGAAACATTACCATTCCTTGAAAACTGCAATTTTAATTTTTTAACCCCCCACATTCATGTGTATATGTTTATTTCATGTGCAAGGAATGTTTTTCAACCATAAATTCCGCACTTTTCCAGCTCAACTGGCACCCTCACTTGCTTACCTAGAAATAAAAATAGCAAAAGAAAAGTTTTTATCCCATATTATTGTTTTCATTTCTTCTCCATTTCCGTTCCTGCAACCTGACGAGAGTAGGAAAAATATTTCTTCTTCTTATTTCTCAATTTTCATCGCTCATTCGATGTTGTTTTTCCTTTTCACGGAACAGAAATTAGATTTCGGTTCATTTAGGTTACGAAAAGCAGAAATTTTCAAAGGGAAGTGAAGAAATGGAAAAAAGGAATTTCTCAGCTCACGTGCACAGATTCTTTTGACAGATTTTATTGTTTTTTTTCTCTTGCTTTCAAGCTATTTCTTCTCTTTTTCGTCCTTTTGTAGATGAAGCCAAGAGGAATAAAAGTCCTCATGTAAAAGAAAAGCTAATTCCTCTTTTTCATCAAGGATACGATCAAAATGGAATGAGGAAGAAATCGTAAGCAATGTAGGCTAAACTTTTTTACTAACTTGTAGTACATGACAATTATCCTTAAGTATTCCTTTGCATACATATAATATTATTGAACATGGAAGCACACTTTCTAATAAATTTTATAGCTGTATAATTAAGAACCAATTAAAAGTTTATAGATTTTTATCTTCGTTCATGTTTTTGCATTATGCTCCTTGAAATCGATGTAATTTTCATCTTCTTACAATTATTTTTATCTCAATTAAAATTTCCTATTAAATGCAATGTGATATTATTATAGTAATAAGTACTATTAAATTGAGAATAGGAATATTCACGATAATGAGATCTTTAAAATTAATTTAACCCTTTCTCTTCATGTCATATGATCATAATTGACGATAGTTTTTTAATTAGATTTAATCGTATTATTCAGTCCCTACATTCAATATATTGATCGTAACATTATGATAGTGTCACATTGAATTAAGGTAAGAGCTTAAACTTTATGTGTTTCTACGATAGTTCTCTCGCTTTCTATACTTCAGAAAGAAAAATGGAAAAGAGCTTCAATAGAAAATAAATTATATAGATTTACTTATTTGAAAAAACTTCTACAATACAAAGAAGTGCTTTTTGGACGTTCACTTTGAGACAAATGGATTCAAATAAATTTTACTCAATGTTTAATTTGAGTGTTTCCATATAGAAATGGGAAAACAGCAATTTTGACATTTTTAATCATATTTCTGATTCTTTAAAGCTTTGTATATGATGTTTGGTATAGTTAGAAAGGTCTTACTTGTGGCTATTTAGAACTTAAAGAAAATTTTCAAAAAAGTGGAACTGTGCCTTAGTGGCATGCATCAAAGGTGGTCAAAAACATACATTTTTCCTACCCATTTTTCAGGCATAGTTCCATAGTGCATTTTTTATTTTATGATTGTTTTTAGTAGAGTCGAGTACATGGTAGAAGACAGCGGTGACCGAATTTGATTTAGTCGCTTTAGTGAAAAGATCTGGTACTACAAAGTTTTGGATTTTGGCGATTTTTTACATACGAATTTTTAGATTTTTTGCTATAACTTTTCATTAACATAACGAAACAACTTTTGGTTTTCGGTTTTAAAGCTTAAATATGCAGGGTTATTAACTAAAAATAATTGAAACTGGTTTTGTTCAGCTTAAACCATCTTAAAATCAGTTTTAACCATTTTTAAGGGTAATTTTGGTTTGATTTTTGTACCTAATTCAATAAAACTGATTTTAAAATTGTTTAAGCTGAACAAAACCAGTTTCAATTATTTTTAGTTAATAACCCTGTGTATTTGAGCTTTAAGACCAAAAACCAAAAGTTGATTCGTCATGTTAGTGAAAAGTTATAGCAAAAAATCTAAAAATTCATATTTAAAAAAATCAAAAAAATCGCTAAAATTCAAAACTTTGCAGCTTCATATCTTTTCACTAAGGAGACTAAATCAAATTCAGTCACCGCTGCCTTCTAGTATGTACTTAACTCTATCAGAAACAATCATAAAATATAAAATGCACTATGGTCATATAGCTAAAAAATGGGTAGGAAAAATGTATGTTTCTGACCACCTTTGAGGCATGCCACTAAGGCACAGTTCCATTTTTTTGAAGATTTTCTTTAAGTTCTGAATAACCACAAGTAAGACCTTTCTAACGATACCAAACATCATATGCAAAGTTTTAAAGAATCAGAAATATGATTAAAAATTTCAAAATTGCTGTTTTCCCATTTCTAAATGGAAACACTCATTTATTATTGTCTGGATGTTACCAAAACTAAGTGACGAAAAGACTTCAAGTCTGGTTCCTTGAAAACCAACTTCAAGAACATGTATTTTAATTTTTTTTTGTACATACTTAATATACAGAAATAAAAATTAATTATTTAAAATGTTTTCCTGGTCCTGATTTAGCATCAGTAAGACCAGTTTTTGATAATATTTCGACTTGTCCAAATGGACCCAAATAATAAACCTGACTGGTACCTCTATATATGTTGCTATCATGTCAGTCGTTTCGGGTGTATACCTAGAACCTTTATCTTTATGTCCAGGCTAGTCAAATCCAAATTTAGCTCTGTTTTTTCTTGAGTTGTAATATGAAATAGTGAAAAATAAAAAATAATAGAAGCGCTTAATTCTCAGCAACAAAAAATACTTTATCGAAATTCCATACCAGTTGTCTTGCTACAACATATCGGTAATCATTAAATATTGAAGCAATCAAAAAAGATTGTCTCTGTAATTTCCTGTTAAGCCATTTCAATTTATAAGAAGCCCCTTTTTCTGTACAATATAATGTGTCTGATTAGGTCAACTCAACATAATTTCTCTTTTTCTTTCGTTCTTTTCCTTTTTTTCTCCATTGTAGAGAAACATGAGGAAAAGAAAGCATGTGAATAGTACATAACAAATGTACATACAACATAGAAAGCAGAAATGGAACTTTCTTTTTTTTTGCTAAGTACTAAAAGAAAATCATATTAACCATATTCCCACACACATCCATACACATTCACAATTCATCCGTACAATAACATTAAACCAAGAGAAATTCCCATTGGGACATGGCATTAATTCTCTCAATGTCTTTGAATGCAATCTCTTGTGTTCATGTCAGGAGCAATAGAAGTAGCATCGAAATGAAGACAAAAATAAAATTGATGAGTCTCATTTGGGCGAAGGAACATTTATTTTACATGGCAATGAAAAAAGCTCATTTTGAAAGCACCAACTGTATATGTCCTCCCATCCATTGTGCACGGAAAAGAAATGAAGATGCTGAAAATGAATGCAATAATGGCTAGATTTCTTTATTTTCAATTTCAGAACACATATACACACCGAATTTTGTTTGTTGGTTGTTGTGTTTTTTTTCGTTACCATAATCATCTGTACATAATATGGTCGAAGTGTATTGTGAATAAAAAGCATTGAATTAAGTTGAGAACAGATGTTAACAAATGGATGTATGAAATTGTATTGACAACACTAAAAATTCATGAGTAAATTTGTAAATCCCTTTGAGAATCCAAACGTAAGGGAGAAAGAGAAATGTTATCAAGTAAGTGAGACATAGATATTATTAGATTATGTTGATGTTAAGGATGTTATTACTATATTAAAGGCATTTCAATCCGCACACTCAAGCAGATACAGATTTCATCTCCTTACATTCCATTTAATTTCCTTCTAGTACTTTCGTTGCAGAATGATTATTATGATGATGGTAACTATGAATAGATATAACAACAAAAGCTTGAGGAGTCTTCTTGATGTTGGCTACTTTAAGCGCATCTGCTTATTCCTATTTGACTTTAGAGATGCTTCTTTATTTCTCAGGAAAGAGCCTTCTTCAATTCTTACCTTTATGTTGCCCTCTTACACGCACTTTTGTTAGAAATATGGACCCTTTTATGTAGGATTTTGTGCCTTTTTGCAACCTTTTTGTAAACCTCCTTGATATAGTAGATCGGGTCATTATCTAGCTCACTAATTTAATTCAATGTGTTGATTTAATTGAGATTATCTGAATTGACGAACCCACGTGTGCTGTGTACTATTCTTTACTTCAGTACCTTTAATAGACATGACTTTAAATTAATATTTGAAACATTCTACCTTCCATATAAAATTAGCAAATGAATTTCAATTACAATTTAGGAAATAAACATGTTTACGAAGAAATATCAAAAATTATTTTACAAGCTTTAACATAACTTAATTACAAAAAGGTCTATCTCAAATGACCAATTTATGCAGCAATGCACACGATGTATTAGGAAAAAATGGCTTCCTTAAATAAACATGAAAAAAGACGAGAACTCATATCAAGCTGTTTACTCTGTAGGTAGGTACCCATAATATGAATATTTATGAGCATATCTGAAAGCAAAAAAGGTAATGAAACGAAGGGAATTGCAAAGAGCTTCCAAAAAAGCTCGTCACTTACCAAGGAAAAAAAAAGATTCCTTAAAAAGAATTCAATCTCGTTCAACTTCTATGGACCTTCTCATATCTCATATATGTGTAAGGAATCATCAGCACTGTATCCAATTGGAAATTTGTTTGATGTCTTTCCATTGAGAAATTCAATTTAAATCCATGTCATTGAATTGAATTTGATTTTCTTCTTTATTTCTATCGCTCGTTCCTTTGCGATCATTGCTTAAAAAGACGAAATGTAAGAGAGATGGATGGATGGATGTATAGATAGGAGATTGCAAAGGCAAAAGTGAAATGAAGTGAATATAAAAAGGAAAAAGTATATGGAAAGAGAGAACGAAGACACATGAATAGATACATACATTCTTTGTGGCATAAGTGTCATGAATGTAAAATAGAATGGATGAATGAGTGAATGTCAGTGAGGAAGTCTTTTTTGTAGCGTAAACCAATGAATCAATGTTTGATTGTAATCTCATTGATTTGATTTGGGAGATTTTTTCCTCTTTTTAAAATGAAGGGTAAAATGAGTGTGACTAGATGTAGATATGCCAAATGAATGCTTCATTGATTGCCCAGTAAAAGATGTTTTGCTCCTCCATAAACATTCTCGTTCAATTGCACATCATGAATTATTTATTTTATGAGCTTCTACTCTTCCTCTGGATTTATCAATTTCAAATTTAATGTACTGGTATATGTAGATCATATCATAAGGATGTAATCAAATTTGTCTCAATAACATCTCAATAATTCTACAGTGCATTTCAATTTATCAAACCAATTTATATCCATTTACGTTACATCAATGTATTGGAATTGACTGATAAAAATGGGTAAGATGAGAAGATCCGAAAATAAGCTTAAAATGACTTAATGCAAATACTAAAAGCGAATTTTCATTTAAATATCGAAATTACACATTTCAAAATGAATTTTATGAAGAGATGATAGTAAGTTTAGATTTGGGTTAAGAGTTTTGACCGCCAAGTCCGAACCCTACTCAATACAGAAATTTTGAGGCGTTCATTGGCAATTCAAAACATTGGGATTGAAAATCTCAAAAAGGAAAATTTATTTCATACTGGCTGATACTGACGAAGCAAGGTAAAAGAGAATGATTTTGAATGACAAGCATTTAGAACATAGATAGATTAAAGCTTTATTTTGCCATGAAAGCTTTACTCTTTCAAAGATCTTCTTTTTTTACGCTTCATCCGCTTCACTTTATCTTTTTTCCTACTCTCCTTTACTATTTTCTAACGATCGACGTCGGATATTTTCTGACGTAAAAAAATATCATTTGGTAATGTCTGTATCAGTAGATAAAGGCACTGTGATGCCTAAAAAGGTTAATGCTGGGATGTGAAACTTGATTTTGTTAAAATTACGATTTGATATTTGAGGTACACTCTTCTTTCACCTTCATAAGATTAATTTGTAGATGTAAAATAGCAATCAGTTTTAAAAAAGGTTTTACTTTGATGACATTAAACACATTACCGTTTTATTCATGATGTAAAAATCAAAGTCTATTGAACTTGTCATGTTTGTTGCTTTCAGAATGTAAAGAAGAGAAACAGACAAGCATCGTGTGTCCTTATGAAGATAAACATATATCGTAGAACAGGTAAACATGTTGCTTGACTTACATCTTCGGTAGATAAAAGAATATATGTATAGGAATAAATTACACATTCATTTCTCAAACTGTCTGTTTATGTTTATGTGTTTATGTTTATATAAACATAAAGTAAGAAATTCACAGTTATATATTGAAATTTATCATCAGCAGCTTTTATCATCTCTTCTGTTTCCTTTTTGTTTCACATACCATACTATTCATGTATGCACACGTGAGACTGATGGTTCTTTGTATAAATCTCATTCATCCCCCTTATTGATATTGATGTGTGTATTCAATTGAATATTTTGCTTCATCATTCTTCTACCTCATCGCATAATAGTATAAATCTATCAACCGTAATCATCATCGTCGTCAACGTAAGAATGAAAGAATTTGCATTCTAATATTTCAATTCATTGGCATAAATATTTTGTACACATACACACCGATATCTCATCTCTTTTCCTCTTCTCCTCCATATTTTTCCTGCGCTTTTATCATAAAATATTTGTTCCTTTATTCAATATACTTACGATAAGATGAAAATGAAGAAATCACGTATTTATCCAACAAATAAATATAAAGCAAGAAAAAAATACTTTTCTCTCTGCTTCACCTTTATTTTTTCACTGATAGATTGGAGGATATAGATATATATTTGAGATTATACTATAGTCAAAAATAAGAAGCAGTGTATGAATGAAATGATAATCGAGTTTGGATGATTTGATAATGATCTTTACGGTAACGCATTAATTTTTATAGCTCGATTAGTGAAGTAGCCAGAAGGGTTATTTAGCTGAAAATCACCACCTTATGCCTTCGTTGAAATATTTAAAAATAACTTGAAAATTAATTTTGTTCACCCTTTTCCATTTTTTCAGCTGGCTCCATCACTGATTCTCCTTAAAATCAAACATTTTCGGCATTTAAGGTCAATCTAAATTTAAACACATCACAAATCGAAAACTCAAGACAATAAACTGTTTATGTGACATTTTCTAATGTATTTCAGCAATTGCAAATATTTGATATTCATCTTTCGTACATTTGATGTCAGTAAAGCACAGAAAGCTTGAAACTTTGAAGAAAAAGAATCTTTCACAAAAATGATTTCCTTTCACGTGAATGGTATGTTCCAAAACCATTAATTTTTATTTCTATAAGGAAGTAACCGTTAATATTGGGTCATGATCAACAATCAGAAAAATCATTACCTGGAAAGATACATAATTTACTGTACCAAAAAGGAAAAAAAAATTGAGAGAAAATTTGTTACATGAAAACTCAACAATCGATAATTCAAAGACTTCAAGGCAAGGCGTGGAAACTATGAAAATATGCAAATTATCCCATATTATCCCAATATATCCCAAAATATCCCATATATCCCAAACTTACATGAAATATCCCAATTATCCCATATTATCCCAAATATCCCATATTATCCCAAAATATCCCAACTTATCCCAAGAAAAAAGTAATTTTTTCGAAATTTTTTTCCGTAAATTTGATCATTCATATATTCCAGAAATTACATTTTCTCAAAGCTAACAAGAGTATTATCTGTGTTTTGACTCTTAGACGTTATAAATCTCCAGTAAAAAAGGTTTTTACTGTATTTTTGTTGGTTATTAGACTTGAAACTTGAGGTTTCAGGTATTTTTGTATTCAGGAAGATCATTTCTAAGATACCATCACTTAAATGTTACATATTATTCTTAGCTTCAAACCAAACTTTCACTATTTGTTCTAAATTTTATGTATTTTCGTGTTTTTCAACAAATTAAAATAAAATTAGGTAAGAAGGTTTATTGTACTTCCTGTAGCCTACAAAGGAAGTTTGTGAGCTTTATTTATAGTACAAATGTTTCGAAAAAGCGAGCCTTTATCTTTTACTATAAGTTCTTATAACTTACTGCAAGATTTGTTCCCAATTGTACCATTTTTAATCTGTTCTCTAAAAATTTAAAGTATATCCCATTATATAATGTATTTCTTTAAAGTTAAAATTTCTTTAAATTCGTTTAAAAATCATAAAAGTTGTTGAATTAATATATATATATTTTAAAAAACGCGTCACTTTCAAGCATGGTAAGATGAAATTTGAATTAACTTTATAAAACATTTATTTAAAACTTGCTTAAATTATTTATAATGTGACAATAAAACAAGTGTTTATTCATCTTCTCGTTTAATAATATGCCTTGGTTTTCAATAAATCTGTAATAGTCAGCAATTCAGATGTTATTTGTAGGAAAAATTTATTGTAATCAAGTTTCCTTAATGAATCATTTTTTTTAAAAAAAAATTGAGTTTAAAAAATTATCTTAATTTTTTGCATTACAACTTTTTGAACAGCTTATTCATATTTATTGTTTTTGATATCGTTGGAAAGCTTAGATACCTGGCTACAACATAAAAAGAAATTTTTTAATTTTGCACTAAGGTTAAATTTCAAAAAGTGACCTCAAAAGTTGAAAATCATAGAACTTTCGAAGCTTCTGTTTAGTTTAAACTGTAACCAAATTTTTTGCTTCAATACTGGAATATGAAGTACATCCCAGTACATCTAAAGAACTAAAACCACAAAATAAAGAAATTTCATATGCACGAATACAAATATTTTAGTTAAAAAATTTAAAATCGAAACAAAAATTCAATTTAAACCACTTATCATTGCAAAACCAATTAAATTACGTTACTAAATTACAAAAAAGCATCAAAAAGGAATGAAAAGTTGAAAGAAAAATTTCTTTCGTTGCATTCGAACACATGACTTCAAAAAGAATAAAAATGATTATTTTTATCTTCTTTTGCAAAGGAACCTAGACCTTTAATGTTTTGGATTTAAAGTTTTCCTTTGTCTTTTCAAAAATATCATAATTTGTTTTCGGTTATGAGATTCCTGAAAAATCGGGTCATTTTGTAGCTTTGCCGGGACACATCAACTTGAAAAAAATTACAGTAAATGGTCATCCTAACTAAATCAAAAATTTTAATGAAATATTTCTAAAGATTACATTCGGAAATTTTATTATAGTATTAGTGACATAACAAAGCGTTACAAAAATGAAGTTGCAAAAAATTAAATTGTACATATTATGTATTCAAAATTTTATTTAAATCTAGCTAATCACAAATAAAAAAAAAAATATCGTAAACAAATCTCTAAAAAGTTTCAAAGCTTGTTCGAGCTAGGTTCAACTTAGCCTAATTGTACCTAATTAGGTTCAAGTTTTCATTCAAGCTCTAAATTTAAACTTTAAACAAGCAAAGAGCATGCTCACGTGAGTAAAGTAATGTTGTTTGGCTACCTACACTTCTTTATATATGTATTTTTTAATAATTTAAGTTGATTTTGGCAAGTTCAATCACTATTTTGATGAATTTTTAGATGGAAATTTAAAATTTAACAATTTTTTTTGGACGATTTTACGTCATAAATAAGTAAATTTAATAATTTCTTATTTAGAATTTGAAAAAATAATACGAAGTAACGTATTGAATGCAAATTATATTGTTTTATGCACGTTTGATTCAAAAAATTTCATCAAGGTTAAATTTAAGAAAAATTTTCTATTTTACATTTATTTTTTCTCAATTTAGTGATTTTTTGTTGAAATTTTTAATCTATTTATTGTCTAAATAATAAACATGAATCTCTCTTCTAAAACATAAAGGAATTCCTTAATTATAGTCGATATATCCTCACTTATCCCAAAATATCCTCATTATCCCAAATATCCCATATTATCCCATATATCCCATATTATCCCAAAATATCCCATATTATCCCACTTTTACATGAAATATCCCAATTATCCCATATTATCCCCGATATCCCCGGTTATCCCAGATATTTTTATAGTTTCCACGCCTTGCTTCAAGGTTTATAAAATTGTAATAACACGAACATTAGGTATCACGCAGGTAGCGTGTAAGTCAATCTACTGTTCACGCAATCTCTTAAACTTACAATGCACGATTCATGTCTGCAGAACTTTAACCTTGATAAAAAAGTTAATTGACGATGAATTTCATTCAGAGAAAATAAAAGTTAAGCCCACTGAGATAGAATGTGACATAGAGAAGTGACAAATTCGCAAGAATTGTTTATATTTGCATAACTTGGAGTAAAGAAATCGTCAGTTTGATGTTCAAGGGGAGAAATGGGATTTTGTTATCAAATCTTGATAATCTTATTGCTTTTATGTAAGCAACAATGTACTTAATAGATTTCTGTAATGGATTCGATAGAATATTGATTTCCAATTGCATAATTTTCCATTTAAAGCAGCTTTTCTTCAATAGACAGAATGATGTTATGGACAAAATGCGAGATATGGAAGTTAATGTTATGATTCAATAAATATCAAAAAAAATTCATTCATTCGATTTTTTATAAGAGCCTTACTTGCTTCGTGATTAATGGAGTCTTAGCTTCTCTTCAGATTACTGCCTATTGTCAGAATAGGGGAGACAAAAAATATTCAAATGAATGGGGAAGTTCACATATGAATACTTATGAAAGCTTTTCTTATGCAATTTTCATTCCCCTTAAAAGTCTCTTTTTTTGTTATTTATATTTATTTTTTCAAACCCTCAATGATGTTCATGCCTTTTTTCCTTCCATTTTACTCTCCACATTGTTGTCGATTTTTCAACACTCATCTTTCATTTCCTCCTTCTCCTCTTTCTTTCATCACGCATAAATTCCATTTCATGTTTAAAGATTGTTCATCTTTCATCTTGTATATTATTACATCAATAGAGCTATTTTCCGTCTTATAAATTTGTAAAACAGCGGAAACATTTGCTTGAAGATTAGATTTTTTCCTCTGCACTTGGTACGAAAGGAGCAGAAAACTTTAAAATTGTTGCGAGGGAAAAGGAAGATTTTAAATTACATCCTTCATATCGAGAATTTAAGCAAAAAAGTATTTTGACTAAATGTAGTCAATTGCTAACAATAGGAAAGGATTTTGTTTATTTGTTGATTTATTCTTTCACGGTAAATGTTTTCCATTTTTGAACTGAAAGGTCTGATTTTAAAAAATAAATACTCATCGATCTTATATTACAGTAATAGAAAGGAGCAAATAAGACACAAAATGTCAAGAGTTTTATTTACCAAATGCATTAAAGTATCGATTTACATGCTAAGAAATTTTTTGCTCATCTTCAACTCCACACAGCATGATGTTTACATTTAAAGAGTGTGACATAAAGCTTTACAGTAGAATCTTGAAGAAAAAAATTGAATCACTGAGGAAGTGAATAAAAGAAAAATTGATGTTGGTCGGGTTTCAAGTTCTGAGTCTTGTGACATTATGAACATGCGCAAAATTATTCAGTGAAATTAAATTTTGTTACTGATTTGAGGAAGACACTATGGATTTATTAATAAATGATGTCAATCAAAAATGAGCTTATTACTCAAAAATTTTACCCCCCCCCCCAACTCTCCCTTCTGGTCACCCTCCTTCTAATCTACATGTTTTGTCTCGTAACTACATTCATTGATGCTCTATTCACATTAAAGGGACGTCTAACGTTAAATGTTGATATTTTCTACTCTCAACATCAATAAAAAAAACTGCAAAGCTTTAAAGCTTATTTTTTATTGCCGATTTTTTTTAATATCGACAGGATGAATGCAAATATATAAACGGATGGTTCAAACGGAAGCTTAACGCAGGAAAAAATCTCAGTTGTGTTCTAAAAGAGAATGCATGTCGTGTGTTTAAATAAAGCGAAAATATGTCAATATTTGCACAAGTTGCTTGTAGCACAATGCTGTTGCTATTTTTCATACAGAACACACTCTCGTACTCTACAGTACTCTTCTATCAACGCTGTTTGATATTATGATTTTAGTGGAATAAATTGCAGTATTTTAGCTTTCTCTGCTTCTGTTGTTGCTCTAAGCGTTAGTGATATAAAAAATATAGAGGATTTGTAGCATCATTTTAAGAACAATGAATTTTCATCATCCATTTTGGATAGAAGTTGCAAGAATTTTTCTCTGTAAATATTTAGAAACTAGTGTAGTACCCCGTCAAGCATGACGGGCATTTTTTTTTTCTTTTAAAACAGTAAAACTTATATTCATAAACGATTAATTTCAATTTTATTTTCAAACTTTAAGCAGTTTAGATATAAAAATTCTTTTTATAAACAACATTTTGTGTGAAAATTTTATCATTTTTAAGAAGCTTTCCTTGATGTACACCTTGAGCAATGAATATTTTAATGTGATTGCGATTTCTTGATCTTGATATAGCAACATAAAGCTGATTGATTTATTGGTTTAGTACAGGGCCCCGTCACAAAGAAATTATACGTGAGTGACGCTTTGTTTTTTTCTTTACCCTTAAAAGTGACAGCAATGCAAGTTATTTTTTCTTATACAGAAAAAAATTCCCCATCTTTTGATAGATAACTTGTTTTCTCAACCTTAACAGTTACTTCAAAAAATCACTTTAAGTAAGCGTCACTCACGTATAATTTTTGTCAATTATGTTAAGTATTTTTTTTATGGATTTTCAAAAATGGCGGGAAAATTAAGTGGGAAATATAAACATCCAGTACCAAAATACTAAAATATTAAGATACAGTAACATCCAGTAGGAAATAATAGGAAATATGAACATCCAGCACAGTCAAACTCAAAACAGTAAATAAGAATCTCGGTTAATGAAGAAAAAAAATCTCAGGTAGGAAAAAGAACATAAAGTTTATGTCATAAACTGTTTTGAAATTCTCAATAACAAAAAATTTTGGAAAAAAATGGGCGTGGCTTAGAGCGGAATGACAGAAAGAAAGACAGAAAAATGAAGGCTTTTATATTTATAATAATTTGTTGAGGCCATTTAGATTGAAATTATAAAAAATCCAAAATAGTGACTTATAAATATTAACAATTTTTAAGTTATAATGCGCATTGTTTCACCAACTTAAGATTCCGAATAATAACTTTTGTATACATCCGTTAAATACTGCAATGTTTTCACAACAGAAACAATTTACTCTTCTCATAGATAATAGCATGAAAGTCTTTTAATTTCTTTCGTATAGGAGCGTAGCAAAAAAAGTGGGGGTCCAAGAAGGTCCAGTTTATCAAAAAAAAAATTGTTTCAAATTTAAATTATTTTTGAATTTTTTTCTAATTTCTCTTGTTTCAGTCTAAATTTTTGTACTAATTTTAAAAGAAAAATATTTTGTGTAAGAGTTTTCATTATTCAAGTTGCATAATCAATTAATGATATGTGATATCTATAAGGGAGTGCATTTTCAGCATTTTTCCCGGGCGCCATAGACCTGTTTACTATATAAGAAATATTGACAAAGTAAATGAAAATATTCGCAAAAGTTTGATGAGTAAACATAAAATATCTTTAATATTGCATTAGGTTTCTCTTGATTGGAACGAGTACAATTTCTTGGGGTATGTGTACAGAAATGATAAGTTTTAAATTTTTAATTGCCTTTTGTTTCAACAAATTTTACAGATTAAGTTTTTGCAGTTAGAAACAACTTTTTTTTGTGATAATAAACAATTTGAAGAAATTATTCCATATTTTGTGAAAACCCAATATAAATCATTGTAATCAAGAAGAGGCGTATTTAGAGAGGGGTTTTTGGGCTCAAAACCCCCCTTTTTGGAAAACTTTTTCAATTTACCAGGGTTTTTTAAGAAAAAAAATCCCAAAATCGTTTCTGTTTTGTAAGTTACTGTTAAGTTGAATTAATAAATTGTACATGATTTGTATAGCACTATTCTACAGCCACCCTTACAATTGTAGAAAAACAATTCAATTTCATTTTCTCATCTAAACGCAACATATGCAGAAGGAATCTATTTTTACATCCACATAAATTTCCATTTGTGAGATGAAAACCAAACAAAAATAAATTGAAATTTTGCATATGTTTTGCGTTATTTGCTTAATATTTTCCAACATATATAATATATAAAAATATTTTGGAAGCATTTTTGGCAAATTATTCAAACATGTTATAAAATTGTCAAACTGATATTTATCAGCGAACTCTGATTTATGTGTTTTAAGGGATATCTAAAAGTACATTCAACAGAATAGTCTATACATAACCTACCATTCATTTATTCATTCATTCATGTCCGTAAATACATATTGTTAACAGAGATAATTTTAATTACAGCCACAAATTGAACATTGCATAATTTAAAGGACGGTTATTAAAATTTATTAAAATATGAATTGAATGAGAATCAAGCAAATGGTTTAGAGCTATTATTGTATAAAACTTCAATGTTTGAGAACTGATTTTGCTCTATCTATTCAGAATTGACCTAAAAAAAATTAAAATATTTTAGAATAGTGAAAATCATGTTAAGAGTGAGTTGATGTTTTAAGTCAAGAACCCTTCATTTATCCATCAAATTTTTCATCATTCATGACCTTTAAATTTTTGCAATCAATTTCAGATGATGTCTTGTGAAGATATACGAAATACAGAACCAAGTATTACGTATACAAAATCTCAAGTCATAAAATATCATGGCTTTCAAGAATGATTTAAAGATTGATCTATTTGTAAAATTTTTACAGCATAACTTAACTCTTTCACATGTCTTACCCTCGTCCATATTATATTTTGTTTAACTTTTATTTAAAAAGTTTAATATTTCAGCTCTTAACACTCTCTTGAATGCTTATATTTGAATAAAGCAGCGTCTAATAGTTCATATTTTATGTTTGTTCCATACTAGGGATACATTAAAAATGTGCACGAGTGTTAAGCTTTTAGTCTGCAACGTAAAAAAGATTAATAAATTTTGATATTTTAATTTTTATTTGGAAAGAGAACTTAATCTGTTTATTAGAAATTACTTTCTACTCTTTTTTTGTTCTTATCATACACAGTCATCATTTTTATGAATCAAATTTCTGAATAATCGACTTTCCTGACAATTTTCTAACTAGTAATAAGCATCATAAATGAGATAAATTGTGACCTATCTCGTCATTATCACAAATCACATAACTTTATCATCATTTACTAATATGAGTATCATATTTTCATAATTTCAAATCTCATGATTCATTTTAATGATATTGATGATGAAAATTATTGTGGAAATAAATAAAAAAATTTAATTAATTTAATATGAGACAAATTGTAAATTGCTTTATATGCTTTATTATCAATGGAATAAAATCAGGTTGCTTGAATAAATCATCACTTATAGCAATTTGCATTTTTAATTTCAAAACGCTAAAAAAAATTACTCATTTTTATGTCATTCAGTTTGAAATTAATGAATGGTATCACAGTTTAGAATCTACAAACTAATGGAAGGATAATATTAGGAAGAAGTGAATGACTTGATTCTCAAATACTTCTAAGAGTCGCTCGCAAATGACGTTCAATAAAGAGCAATGCGGAGCTGTGTGTCACACCATACAAAAAGATTTTTTGTAGAAGTGTAACTTTTTATTAACTGAATTTTTAGTTCAAAATTCATCAAATTTTCTTTTAAAACTAATAAATAAGTATCTTATTTGAAAAGTAGTTTCACTTTCAAAAAGAAAAATCCTGACTGTCTTAAAATAAAAGCACTCTCAGTCAGAGCTCATAAAAAATTCACTTGCAAAAGTTGTCTAATTTAAAACTTTTGCTATCACTCATTCATTTTTTCATGCTTTTATTTTAAATTACAATGTGCGAAAATGGAGAAGCAAAGACAAAAATACGTGACATCCATAAAATAAGGAAAATGACATAGAGAAAAAGGAGAAGAAAATCTTACATCAATAAAAATATTTTCAAGACGATGAGCATAAAAGGACAGAAAGAAAAGGAAATAAAAACTTTTCGATTTTTGATGATGTTGATGATGATAATGGTATGTTCAGTCAATGTATGGAAATGTGTATGTTAACAGAGCACGAAATATAAAAGTTTATTGGAAAATGCTTCATTTTTCCTCAAACATTGGCTATATACGTATGTGCCTACATTTATGTCTAACATTTATTTTTTTTTTCCTCTTTCATTCTTTCTGCGAATTTGCTAAACCTTCAAATGTGAACCGAGACGGAGAGGAAAATTGAGAAGAATTTGTTATAATAAATATTTTTGACGTGATTTATTTTCTAAATATGAAAGGCACATCACATCACAATTTATCGTATAGAAAAATTGTTGAGTGAGGAAGGCAAATGCTTAGGAGCATGATAGAAGCTCAAAACACAAAACAAATATATAAACCGACCAAAGAGTAGAATGAGAAAATTGACGACCGGGGTCGAAAATCTCATTTTGAAATTCAAATTTCTTTCTCATCGGAAGGATCTATTCGTATAAATTTCACATTTATGCGTACATCGATTTTTTGCCTCTTGTGTTCCTTTTTATATTCCAAAAAATGCTCAACATTTTATTCATTACATTTTCAATGATGAATTTTTTTCTCTTCCTCTTATATGGATCATTGGCCTCAAGTCATCATCTTTTGACCCTGAATAAGTAGGAAAAAAATAAAACTCTTTTCATTTTCTCCAATTCATATTCCATTCTACCATCGCCCCTCTGCAAAAGGATCTTTTCTTCTATTTGAACAATTTTTCGATGTTAAGGAAAATAAAAACCTTTTTTTGCTCTTTTTCCTCTTTTAATGAATCAATCAATCATTATTTTCGTGGAAAGACTTTACTCGTATGCTGGCAGGAAATCCACGATAATAGCTTTTTCTTCAAAAGAGACATTCATTGATTATGGCACGTATTGAAATTGAAATTTGTGACTTTGATTTGGACAGCAGATATTTTCACACAAAAAAATCAAACTGTTTTCAACACTTAAATGGACTTAAATTAGTCTGAACCAGGATATATCAATGCAATGTGCCTATTAACTTATCATTTAACTGATTATCATTGACAGAAACCTTCGAGCTTTTCAATCGATTAAATTAATTAATTTTGTGATAACCGTTGAAATTTTACAATTTTTAAGTTGTAAAACTTTGTCTTTTTACTTTCAATTCTCTTAAAAGTGATAGATATTCATTCAACATCCATTATGGCAAGAGAAAAACATCATAACAATAACTAGATATGACCTTTGGATATGAAACCTTTTCATGACAGACATAAGAAAACAGATTTTCTTGAAATTTATGAAAGATTTCCCCTCTGGAGTGATTATATTCTTTGTGTAAATGGGTTTTATTTGCTCTTTGAATGCATCAGTACGAAAGTGCTGAATGGAATATCAATGATGTTGTTATCTATAATGAAGAGATTCATTGAAGAATGCGAAAAATATTGGAAAAGTGGGGAAAAATATAAAGAAGTTTGTGATAACCTTTAAACCTAGAATTCTAGGTACATAATGTGTCTCCATTGCTAGGTATACAAGGATATACTAGTATTTGGATGATTTCTTAGCAGCATCTTACGCACACGAATTGTAACTAGGTACATTGCAGGGTACATCAGGTCTTATGACGTACTCGTGTCCTTGCAATGTGCAGAGCTTGCAAGTGGTTCGGATTCCACTATAAACTGTAGGTCTAAAGGGTGTGGTACAATAGATTTCTATAATCGCAGTGCCTCCAGCTTTAAGCTGGGCCCTTCCCGCATTATTATTATTAAACCTAGAATTATAATTTTAAGTGAACAAAAGACATGCGATCATTTTAAAATAACACTATTTTGATTTGCACTTTTTTAATTTGAAATTTCAAAAAAAACAGTCAGAAAAAAATTTACCCAGAAATATCTTACGTCATCAAATCTGTTTCAATTCCATTCTGTTTGTAATCTTTAAAAAAAATTTAGTCTACGTTCAGCTGCGATCGCGAACGATCAAGTTGTTAAAAATAAAAATTAAAAACATGGAGGACTTTGGAAAAAGGAGATTAACCAATTTGTTTACTTCTGCAAGACCTAAACAAAGAGCTATAGATCTCAAAAATAAGTAAGTATTATTAAGTATCATATTCCTACATAATTAGTTTCTAAGAATAAAATTCTTGCAAACATTTTTAAAATGAAGTTACTATATTTAAGTGTTTTTGAAATTTGCTGACAGTTTTTCTGTTGAAAGGTATTTTGTTTCAGCAAAAGAGGAATATAGTGCCAAAAAATGGAACATTGAATAAATAATTCCTTAACTTTACTAATATTTAATTGAATACTAAATTATAAAATTGTTACTCAGCAAAGCTTAATTATATCATCGCTATAACTTAGGGATGCCAATTATTTGGGGTTTTCACTATTTGGGCAAATACCAAATACTTGGGTTTACGGACCCCCAAATATTTGGGTGTATTTGGGTATTTGGGTCTATAACTTAGAAACATATAATCTAGTAAATTTCTAAGGTCCGAATACCTCAAATCCTTCCAAAAACTATAAATTAACTCAACCAGACTTTTATCATAAATATTTAATATCATTTTAGAAACAAATCTTAAATTTTAAACAAAATAATCCAAATTTCTGAATAAATATTTTGAACCTAAATCTGTAGAGCATAAAACTCTTACATAATTTACACATCAAGTCAATATATTTTTGTTAAGTAAGTCGTATGTGGTCAGAAATTATGTTAAATTTCTATTAACTAAATTTTAAATTCGAAAAAAAATGCTTAAAATCTGAATAAAAGAGACCATTTTTAATGAACTAAGTAACATTGCGAAATAAAATACGGAAGGCTATTCAAGAAAAATACTTTAAAAACTTATTTTAGGGATTTAAAATTTGTTAAAGTTTATATAAATTAAATATAATTTAAAGTAAATTTAGCATAAATATTTAGTGTGCAGTAAAAAAGATGATTGTCAATAAAATTTGCATATAATTTTTTGTACCCAAATAGTTTGGGTTACCCCAAATAGTGCCAAAAACATCCAAATACCCAAATATTTGGTATTTGTAACTGACACCCCTACTATAACTCTACAGTTACTTCATACTAAAATGACTAACTTTATGTTTACTAAACAATAGACATAATCATCAAACTACTGACTCAAATAACAAATTTTCTAAACAAAATCGGCTTAAATTTAAAAAATTGCATCTAATTCTTTTTGCAACAATTTCAATAAAATGGCAAGCATAACAATGAGTATAACATAAGTTATACCAAGGTTATGTCACATTGTTATCTTTTTATCTTAATAACTTGATTTCGTCGCTCACAAATAATGACAACAAATGTGAATTCTAGATCTTTACTGTGATAAAAGCTACAGCGAATTTTCTTATAGGGTTTTACAGCTTCAGAAACTCCTCTTACAAATAAATAACGTCATAAATGAACAAACTCTAATGTTTTTATTGTTTACAGAATAGTGCAATCAAAATCTACAATTTCTGCATTACTGCTGTCAAATCCCGCAAACAATCTTTATTTATGCCAGAATGGAATTGATATGCCCATATTTACATCAGATATGAAAAGAACCCAACCGACAGTTGCGAAAAAAAATCACCATTCAGAAATAAAAATTTATGAATCAATAGAAAATGGAACAGAAGATGATGATAACCAGAGAGACGATAATAACGTCAATAAGCACATAACATGCATTTCTGAGATTGTTGAGAAACACGTAAGAGAAAATACTACATTATTTTTGCATTCTTTAAAGAATCATAATATTTATAGAAATATGAGATCATCCAAGACATTCAAATGCTTTTCAACAGCGACAGAAAGTATAATTCAACGGAAAACATAAATGATGACGAATATTTAGCGGTCAATAATGTAACAGCACAGTCATACATGGAAGATGTCTTTAGTGCTGCAAATATTGAACAATGGCATATAAAAAAGCAATCAACGGAATCGCTTGACTCGCAAGTGGACACATTCTGCATTGTGTCACCAAAAACAACAATAATTGATAACATAAAGGCACATGCTGCTCTCATACAAATCATACTGACATATGAACTAGAAGTTTCAAAAATACCGCATTATAAGTGGAATGAAAGCTTCAGCATGACTGCAAGAAAGGTTCTAAAAATTCATTCTGAATATCGAGTACTTGAAGAATCAACCATAATATTTGCAAAATGGATTGCTTACATAGAAACTCATCAACAACATCCACTCAGTCTCGAAATTTTTCACATAATTCTTGATAATATTATTTATCAAAGCACAAAATCGAAGACGAAAAAAGTATTTAAAATAAAACTACCTGGTCAGATAAAAATCTACCCTGGAGCAATTGCAAGAGTCCTAAAAGTCGGGATTGTCCAGAGAGGAATCCCAGATTCCTTATACACCAACAGCATTCATTTGAAAGTAAAAACTGATGTTGTGAAATTTTTTTGGAAATCAGCATATAAATTGTTTGATAATTTTCTAAGTTTCATTCAGGACCTTCATTATGACTTAAAGTCATCCGATTTACTTGCTAAGGGGCAAACATTAAAGAAAATTTGTATTATTATTGGGAAATTCGAAAATATTGAAATTCCGGACGATTACGAGGAGAGAAATTTTAAGGAATGTATTAAAGAATCTCTAATTTATGGAACTAAAGAACATCTCAAGAAGAATATAAATCATAATGTCTTAGAAGACTCAAAATTGAGCATGACCAAAATTGATGAACTGATTATAATCTTGAAATTTGTGCAGCGTCATTTAAAGGAATTTGATGAAACATTTGGACTTGTCTTCAAATTGTAAGTTACATACATAAATTTTAAACATAAATCCTAAAACTAAATTCCTAAACAGCTTTTTCAAGGATTCAACCTATGAACTATTGTACTCTGTGTATGATTCTGAACTCACACAAATCATCAAACCTGTAATCTGTATGATTGGCAAAATTAAACATGAAGATATTAAAAATTTTGATGAATCGGACGAAGAAGGATTAAATAAAATTATAGAGCTTTACCGGGAACTAGGAAAATTTACAGATTATGTTGAAAAGAGCCTTGAAAGGGCTGACTTTAAGCTGAAGAAATACAAAATGTGGTTCATAGCCGAGATTGACGTATGGCGGAAGTTTATAGAAATGAGAGATGTTATCAGGTAAATTGCAAATTCCGGAATTATATTTTATTCGCCATAGAGATGACATTATAACAAATTTGTGGTAAATTTATAGTAGATTGACAAAATAGTGTCAGATGTCATCTCCAAGACATATAAAATATCATTTTGCGGTAATGTGACACACAAGGTGTTTTCTTTAAAACACTTTTAACAGAATTGAAAAATCGATTGAGATTGACAAATTAAAACCAGAGTTTGAAAAGGCAAAGTTTTCATCATCTGCAATTGACACAATGCAAATATTGTATGGAACGAAGACGTTTTGGGAACATCTTCAATTGTTTGACACAAGTGAAAAAGAGAATCTCGTTGAGAAAATCGCTATGGATATATGTCATGTTTCTATTCTGTATTTCGAGAAATTTATAGAGAGAATTGAAAATTCAATTGAGAATGAAAAAGGTACTATTGACAAAGTTTCATCACATTTATCAGTAGTCATTGGAAACTATAAGTACATTTCTGAGATGAATCAAAACTTAATGAATGAGTTCATTAAAAATAATAAAATCACTGAAAAAAATGGCATACAGAAACATGCAGATAACACAAAAGAAATATTATATGAAAAAGTTCATCAGCTGTTGGCTACAATACTAAAGTTATTATATCCAACAATGAGAGAAATTATTGTCGAAAATGCAAAAGATAAAAACTTTATTGACTACGAATTTTTCATGTGTTTAACGAAACACATTAAAGATATGCTTAATATATTGCATGACGAACTGGCACGTCATGAGTTTGGAGTTGCAAAATCAATTTTATGGCGCGATATTTTGGAATTGTTTTCGGAAGTAGCGCAAGCTTCAATCAATGAAAAAATGTCACAAGATTACTTTACAAATCTCATGAAAATTTTCATTTCATTGAAGCAAGCATTTCAGTACACAAAGGACGATTCAGAAAATGCAATAGTCAAAAATAAAAAGACAGAAAAAATCGGGAATTTATTGGAATATTATGCAATAGATACACCGCAACTTATTCATCGATACTATAAAGAACGGTACGAGATTCAGCAACAAGCAAGCAAAAATTTACCTAATCCACACAGATTCTTAACAGTTAAATGTTCCTTCAATGGCTTAAAACTTGAAATAGAAATATTAAATGCTAATGAGCTTATCACGAATGAAATGAATAGAAAATGTGATTCATACGTAAAAGTTCACATTATTCCTGAGAGATCATTTCCAACACATCAAAACTTTAAGACGAAAGTTCAACAGAACAACCATTTCCCATTATATGATGAAGTTTTTAAGATTAAATTGACAAAGGAACAGAAAATTATGAGCGATGCAATGATACACTTTAATATTAAGAATAAATATTTAATTGGATCTAACGATTCTATTGCTGAAGCTTTTCTAGCCTTCAAAGATATTCCAGAAGATTCAAATGAGGCAAAGCCATTGCAACTGACATTGATAAGATTACAATGTGATGGTAAGTCTTCTTTAATTTACAAGATTTTTATTTGGTTTTAATTTAATCTTTTGTTTATTATTTTCAGATCTTGAATCATATAAAGCTATTCAGTTCAGAAGTCAAAACGGAGATAAAGAAACTAGAGATTTGGTCTCTAAATTAATTAAATTACCTAAGACTCTCTGAAATGAATTCATTTAACCACAATTACAAATTAAATTCATAAGGTTGTTCACTTATCGTTCACGTTGCATTTAGAGTGTGAAGAGGTCAAGAGCTTTATGATACTTCAAGCAAAAAAATATTTGTTAATTTTGTAACACGGGGAAGAGGTTTGTTTTGATAAATCCTATTTTTTATGGACATTATAAGTGAACGAACCATAAATCAACTTAACAAATAGCAATTAAAATAGAATTATATATTTTTTTATTATTTCAAATACTCATATGAATAAAATTTAATTCATCTTATTTTCGTTGAGTTTTTTTTACTAAGAATGCGATCGCACCATGCCCCGTGTGTTTGAATTCTATGGAATATTAATTTTGACCTTTGGGAGCTATACGAAAATTTTAAAAAAATTTTTGCACGATATTCTACCTAATTACTCTTAGTGTGTTGGTCAAGACATTGTTCACTGCTGTTAAATAAAAATTATTCTTTTAAATTTTATTGCTTCTGATATAGTTTTATAAAAAAAGTACCGCATCATGGTTTAATTAATAAACCCTTCAAACATAAGTTTACTATCATCAAAATGAAGTGAGTAAAGTTATAAAAAAAGTACTCACTCACATTTTTTCTGTTAATAGCACAGATAAACAATTTTTAAGAAATGTATTAAGGAACTGTTTACATATTTTGCAACGCGTTTTAGGTTGATGGAGGGTGTATGATTTTGTGATAGTTCAAATAAAATTTTTTCTTCTATGTAAAATTTATGACAAGGAAGAGGTGAATATAAAAACATGTTTTTTGCATTACATAATGAGTGAATGGTCCCTAATAGGTACTTACTTTTTCCATTCCTGAGTCATAAATTATTAAATTTTTGATCTTTTTCTTTCATTTCTCATTTTACACCAAATTTAAACAAATATCATATAGCACGCTCGAATGGCACACGGCGTAAAAAAGGCGAAAAATATGGCACTAGGCCGGTGTAGATCCGACCGGATTTCACCAAAATCTGACCCCACGAAAAATTCACGCCGGTCTGGTGCCACATTTTTCACCTTTTTACGCCTCGTGCCATTCGGGAAGTGTTCTTCTTCTTACTTGAAGCGTTGTATTACTTGTTTAGTCTATATAATTCAAAATTTGAGAACCTTTCAGCACTCTCGCATATTATTGGCATATTCATCTTCTTCTTAGGGATAGTTCACTTATTATGTTCATCTTTTAGGGGGTCTGAGATTTTGTAACAAAATAAACAAAATAAAAATATTTTTCATTGAAAATTTGTAAACTGGGAAGGGAGAAGTGGATCTAAAAAGTCGTTTTTTTTTTTTTTAAGTAACGTAATAAGTGAACGGCTCCTTATAAATATATATAGCTAAAACTTTTAAAATGTAAATCGATTGTTCGCTAATCTCTCTGAATTTTTTTCTGTGAATATTTACAAAGTGCTTATCGGCTGTACGAAATAAGTAGCCGTGAAGATTATACGCATTTCACACACATTTCTTTCTTAGCTAGTTAAATAATCAAGAAAACCAGTAATATTTTATACTTTGCACTGATAAGTTGATCGAAAATTATTCAGCCTCAAAAACTAGAACACTGACGAAAGAAGGTAAAGTAAAGCTATTAATTAAAATAATCCTTTAATAAAACATGGCAAGATGACTTAAAATTTCAACAATAATTATCTATAAATCACGTAAAATAAAAATTAAAAATTTTAATCTAGTTTTCATTGAAATTATTGAGTATAAAATTAAAAATATTTTGCATTAAGTTGGAACTTCTTAGCAAAAATATAGGTATTTTAAGTTTGTCTGACTAATAAATCATTAATCCAAATTTTTAAGACGGTTATCAAGTTAGTGATTGATCAATCTTTTAGAGAGTCATCATAAATTTTTAGTTTAAAAACAAAAAAAAATAGTTATTCTAAAGACAGTAATTATTTCTTTATGTTAGCAGAAATCATAAATAACATTGGTTATCGCTCACTGTCCGAAAATGAATTCTAATTATACATATGAGTTTACAAACATTCAGAGAATTTCAAGCGAAAAAATTACCGAAATGAAAATGAGCATGTTGCCCTAAAATCTCAAATGTTTTCTATTTTTGTTCTTTCTTCACTTTAGTTCTCGTCGCAGTCTTTACTTCTCTGCGCATGATAATAGCCTTATTTAATCGTTTCGTGGAGTCTGTAAAAGAAGCTTTTTAGGAAGTTTTGAGAATTTTTTTCTGAAAATAAAAATGTTAAAGTTATTAAAATCTTCAAAGTCTAAAAACAGTTTAAATGGATCAAGTGAAATGTAAGTATTTTGATCATATAAAGTCATGCTTTAAAATCAGTTAAGTTTAACTTTGCATGTAAACTATGAGCGGTGTATGTTTTTGTAGGAACTTTACTTTTTTTCATCGATCTATTTTTAGTTTTAGAATTTAATTTTGTTTAAAAGTGAATATAAGCTAGAGTTCTTTGTAATTTTGATGAAAAGAGGAGAAAATCAATCACACGGTGTGTAAACATAAGTTTTTCATGAAAATTGATTTCACCAAATTACGCGGAAAAAAAGATGCTATCAAGTAAAAAATGTACGAATGAATTCATTAAAACAGCGCATTTTTAAGGCAGTTACACCAGAAATTTCAATAAAATTAAGTTTAGAATCTGAAGAAAGCAGTTTACATTTAAAGCCTAAATAAAAATTTAAAGGAACTCGAAGAACTGTTTAATTTATGTGCCGTCTTCTTGCTACATTTCAGATCATGTGAACAAAGCAGTCCTAACGATAGTCTATCGGAAAATGAAGTTTGCAATGAATCAATCATCGAGGAGTACAACGAAGGTGATGGAAATGGTGCTAAAATAAAAGTACCTTACAATCTTGAACGTGTTGATAAATTTGTAAGTAAAATGATAAATAAAATTTTAGTTATTATTTTAATTATTTTTTAATCTATCAAACAATTAGAAATCTGAAATTCGGAACAATATTATAAATCTTTTGAGTCATAATAACTGCAGTGATCAGAATGATGACAATAGTTCAGAATTATCATATATAAATAATATTTTTGATAATAACATGCATGAACAAGTCAACAGCTTTCACTCAATTCAAGAAGAACAATATCAAAAGTTTGATATCAGTACTGGAGAAATAACAACTGAAAATGGCAATGTTACAATCCATACTGAAAATAATACATCCTGCACAACTTCCTCAAATATGATTGACAACATAGAATCGTGTGCTGCATTAATGCAAATTTTATTCAAATATGAATTTGAAAACACAAAACAAGAAGAATTGGACAATGATGCAAAGAAAATGTTACAACTGTATATAAAATTTCGACTCAATGATGAAGAACCATTCGTATCATATGCAAAATGGATTGCATACACAGAACTTTATCAGTTCCACTCATTTAATCCAGAATTATATTTGAAACTTCTTGATAACTTAATTTCTCATTCTAAAGATACGTCAAAAGCAAAGAAAAAGAAGAAGTTTCTTATTAAACTGAAAGTTCCTTTCAAAAACAAAAAGAAGTCGCAAGGTCCAATCACTTTCACATTGAACTTTCCTGAAAACTTTGAAAAGGAAGTAGAACTGGCAAATCTATTCTGGGAATCAACAAGAAAATTGCTGGATTGTTTTCTCAACTATTTCCATGATCTTCATTCCAATTCAGAAAACGACAATAGTAACTCATGTCCAGGACATCTCGAGATGATTTTTGAAATAATTGCAAAAATTCTAACACTAAACAACATGGACGAAGAAGATTTCCTGCAGTATGTAAAAGATTCTTTAACTCATGGCGCGATTGAGCAACTCACAAAAAATGTCAATTATACAATTTTAAACGACCCAACTCAAAATATTAAGAGACTAGATGAGTTAATTAACATTCTTGTATGGACCAAAAGTCACATGATAAATTTTGACAAGAAATACGGGCAAGTTTTCGAAACGTAAGTCAAGTTATTCCAATTTTCATGTCTAAATTTTTGATTTTTGAATCTAATGATCGAAAATGATTTGTTTTATCATTGACCAAAATATTTCCTATTTCTGGAAGGTTCTTCAAAAGCCCATTTTGTCAATGTTTGTATCCTGCATATGACGAGCAGCTTGTAAAACTGATCCAACCTGTCATATTACATATTAGTGATATGAGTAAAGAAAAATTCAAAACCTTCAATAAGGATGATGAGGATGTGTTGATCAAAGTTTTTGAAATTTATCGGGAGATAAACATCTTTTTGACCTGTGTAATTCAGGACTTCAAGATACAAGATCCGAAGTTGAAGAATTTCACTGACTGGTTTTTATCAGGAATCGATTCATGGCGAAAAGCTTCAATGATGACAGTTTTGTTCAGGTATGTTGACTAAAATTTAATTTTATGGCACAAAATTTAATAAAATGTTGTCTACATCCAAACAGAATTGAAAAGTCAATTGAAGTTGATAAATTAAGACCGGAATTCGATAATGCAAAGTATTCGTCCTCAGTAATAGACACAATGCAGATTCTTTACTCAACCAAGAATTTTTGGGAACATCTTCAATGGTTTGACAAACATAAAGATGCAGATCTTGTCAAAGAAATTACTTCAGATTTATGTCATGCTACTGTCACGTACTTGGAAAAGTTTATTGAAAAAGTACAAAATTCAAATGGGAATTCTGAAGATGATATTCGCAAGATTTCCGAAAAGGTATCACTGATAATTGCCAATCATAACTATGGATTGGAAAAACTTAGAAATTTGCTCGACGAATTCACTAAAAACAAAAATACAGACAAGTCAGAAATTGAAGATCGCTTTCAAACAACAGAAAAGGTTCTAAATGATAAAATTCATCAGCTAATAACTTCAGATTTGAAACCGGTAAATAATAAAATTAGAAAAATACTTGTTGATGATGCTAAAGCCAGTAAATTGAGCGACACCAAAACTTATGACAGCTTAATTACGTATGTTGAAGATATTTTGATAACTTTGCACCGTGATTTACCAAATCATGAATTTGAAATTGCAAAATCAATTTTATTCCTCGAAATCCTCAAGAACATATCGGAATTGATTAAAAATGCAACTAAAAAGAAAAAGTCGATTGAATATTTTGTGGCTCTATACAAAAACTTCGAGATCCTTAAACAAATATTCAACTACTCTGGCAATGCTGAAGGAGAATCATCAAATGATGAAGTACTAATAAAACTCGAGCAAACTGCCAATTTACTCGAAAGCTATAATTTAAATACAGTGCAGCTTATTCATCGCTATTACATACATCGCTACAAAATGCAGCAAAAGTTTCAGGAAATTTCACAAAATCTCTTCGGTGAGCTAACAATTCGATGCAGTTTCAACGACAATGCGCTTAAAATTGACATTTTGAATGCAAAAAATCTCATCGGTGGTATGATGAACAGGAAATGTGATTCATATGTAAAAGTTTATGTCATTCCTGATAAAAACTTTCCAAATTGTCAAGATTTTAAGACAAAGACTCAACAAAATAATGATTTTCCATTATATGATGAGACTGTTGAATTTCCATTAACAGAGGAACAACGAAATATGAAAGATGCAATCATATACTTTAATGTCAAAGAAAAATATTTAATTGGAGGCAATGGGTGCATCGCTGAAGCTTTTTTGACATTTGAAGATATCCCAGAACTCGATCAAAATGATAATTTACAGCAAATTCATTTGAAAATGACCAGATTACAAAACGATGGTAAGAGTCTTTAGATTATATATAATTTTGATTTAAATTTAACACTACGATTTTTCTTTACAGAACTAGAAATATTGAAGGTTATTCAGTACAAAAGTCAAATCGGAGATAAAGAAGCAAAGGAATTTTTGACAAGAATAAATAAACTTCCAGTCACCAATTAAATTTAAACATCAATAATTATAATATTCCTGATGTATCCTTAACGCATTCTTAACGCTTATATTGATAAAGTTATCGAAAATTTATGTGCACCTGATATACTCATAATAATTTTTATTCACAAAATTTTTTCACTGATAAGATGCTATAGCTTCAAACTGCTTTAAATGTATTTTTTTTAAAAAAAAAAATAATGTCAAAAATATTTGAATAAAATGTTTTCTAGGAATATACACTTAAACCAGCGCATGTATAACATGATTTATTTTATCACAATTCTATTTACAGCTTGGCTGACTAATTTATTTTTCAAAACAAAAAGTCCGCTTGTAAAAGTAGCACAAATTGTTGAGGAGGCTAAAATCTGGTCTCAGACCAGCTTTGTGTCGGATCGGTGACAGTTTAACACCGAACACTAGCCTAAGACCGGTCTGTAGCCGGATTTTTTCATTAGTGCTTTCCAGGAATATTATCAGAAAGACCGTCCTCTGAAAAAGCAATTAGATGGACAGTCTATTAATTCATACTACACTATAATATTTTCATTATCTCAGTTGATTTTGTTGTGTCACTGCGAACGCTTGTGTTCTTACATTTTTAATGGGTACTCTAAGGAAAATAAAAAAAGAATTTAAAACTCGAGTAGTTTTGCCAATAGTTGATTCTATCAAGATAAAAGCAAATCCTAAAGGAACTAATGAAAAGTAAGAATCCAATAATATTTTTCAAAAGCTTTGTCTTAGAACTGATTATTTCATTTCAATGGCGTATCCAGGAATTATTTTTGTGGGGGGGATCGGTAGTTGTGAATCATGACTTTTTTTGTTGAAATCTTTTCAAAACATAACCATTTTTCGGATATCTTTTCGAAGACTAGTATTGGTTTTTCAAAAAATAGGAGGAGGAGTGTTTAGTGTTTCATAGTTTGATCCAATTTCGAAGAATATCTACTAACTTTAAAGAAAGAAAAATCTAAATCTTAAAACCCAGACGCGTAGCCAGGAGGTGAATTAAGGGACAAATCCTTTCTACAACTAAAAACTCTTTAATTTGATACTTGAAAAATTTCATCACAATTAACATTTTACGAATATTTAAACATTACATATCGCGTTGAAACCAATGAATATTATGAATTTCCAGAATCTATCGTAAATGACAAAAAAAATTTAAATGAAATATAAATGAGTAGATAATTAAAACTATAAAAAATTCATAATATTTCAGTTTAAATAATTTCAATATTCTCGCTGGTTTATCAAATTTGAATTTGCATGAAATTCTACTGAGCAAAAATGATACAAAGGATGAATTTTCTGAATCAAACCTTGATATATCACATGAAGGAGACAATAATGAAATACAAAGACAAACTTCGTTCACTCTCAGTCGAATAGATAAATTTGTAAGTTACATTAAATTATATTAATTATAATTTTAACTAGAATTTTCATTTATTTCCTACATCACAGAAAACTGAAATTTATAAAGATATTATTTATCTTTTAAAAATATATGAAATCACCAATGACAAAATTCATAACAAAAAGCTTGAATATCCGCATGATAATAATGTACTGTCATCATATGTGAGAGATGTATTTAGGAACATTGAAAATATTAGTTTTATAAATTACAATAAAACAGACAAAATATTTCATAAAATACGAGAAGATTTTTCTCCGAAATTTGCCATTGATATTTATGCTGCAGTTGTACAAATTTTGGTAAAACATGAACTTGAGACTACAGCATCATCCGATTACCAATGGTCAGAGAAATTTTGTTCTGAAGCAGAAACGATTTTAACACTTTATGCTGAGTATCAGTCATTAGATGAGCCTTACATATCATACGCAAAATGGATAGCATATACAGAAATCAATCAATTTAAAATAATAAATCCAGATATATTCGACAAACTTCTCGATAATTTGATTTTTAAGCATAAAAATCCTTCAAAACAAAAAACTGCTAAAAAAATAAAAACCAAAATTCTGAAACAATTTAAAAATAAGTCGAGTTTAGACAAAACAAAAGACTCGGACATTTATGCTTTAAGATTTCCTCAAAACCTTGCCCCAGAAAAGGTAAAAAATTCAAAAAATTCAAATGATGAATGTGCCAATACAAATCAAAATGATGATATAATAGCAATTTTCTGGGAATGTTCTAGATTGTTATTAAATAACATTCCAAGTTTTGTTCTCCATCTCACTTCCGAAAATGGTAATTTAGACACAAATGTAGATATTTTAGAGAAAACATATCTCATAATCAAGAGACTTACTAAAATACATCCAAATCAAATAGAAGATATCGATTTTGAAAGTCAGATAAAGAACTCATTAACTGATGGTACTGTCGACTATTTTATTCAAAATATAAATCATAAAATATTAGCACAATCAGATAAAAACATTGAAAGAATGGATGAACTCATTAATATTTTGAAAAATGTAGCAGAGTACATAAAAAAATTTGATGACAAATTTGGCTCCGTATTTAAATCGTAAGTAGCAGAGGCGAGTGATCTTGATACTAAGAACAATAGCTGAGATACCCTTGGATATACCCGAGAAACCAGCACTTAGTATTAAATTTTAATTCAAAAAATTGCTCCCACGTGATACTCCGTCCTCCTCTTAATGTTAGACGTCAGAAATGAATGCCTACTTAAAAGAAACTTTATCCTTCTTATTTCAATTTCTAGATGCTACAAAATTTCCATTCCTGAGTTACTATTTCATGCATACGATTCACATCTTATAAATCTAATACATCCAGTGATTTCAGAAACTTGCAATTTATTTGAGAGTAAATTTAAGACACATAGCAATGAGAATGAAGAATGTTTTTCAAAAATTTTCGAACTTTATCATGGAATTAAGAAGTTTATGAAAGAATCAAGAGATACCTATGAAATACACAACCTTAAGTTACTCGACTATAGTCAAGAATGGTTTTTAGCAGGAATCGAAACATGGCGTGAAACTTCAAATATGAAAGTTTTAATTCGGTAATTATATTTTTTTAAAGATCTCTGATTATATGAAAGAATTAAACTTTATTTTTTACATAGAATTGAGAAATCCATTGAAGTTGATAAATTAAAGCCGGAATTTGACAACAGCCCATATTCATCCTCTGTAATTGATACTATGCAATTACTTTATTCGACGAAAACTTTTTGGGAAAATTTGGAATTATTTGACAAGAGAGAAAATCTCTTAAAGGATATAACTTATGATCTGTGCTGTTCGGTAATCTTTTATATCGAGAAATTTATCGATAAAATTAGAAATTCTAGTGAAAATCAAGATAATAAAATGAAAAACGAATTGGCATCAAATATACGATTAGTTTCTGCAAACAAAAATTATATATTGGAAAATTTTAAAAGGTTAATCAAGGAATTTTCTAATGTTGCTGAATCTGACGAGGATGAAATACAAAGTCAATTCGAGAAAACAGAGACATCAATAAATGATGAAACTTCCGAATATTTCGCTTTGGAATTGAGAAAATATCGCCCAATAATTGAAAAAGCTGTAAATGCAAATTGTTCAAATGAAAATAGTAATGAAGCTGCATTTAATGATATTGAAAATATATTAACGAGTGAGTTACAAACTACAAATTTCCAGGAAATTAAACAAATGTTATGGAATAATATTTTGGAAGTAATTGCGGAAATAATTGAGAAAGCAACAAATGAGAAGATGATGCAGGAATTTTTCATAAAACTCCTCATATTATTCACAAAAGTTAACAATCTTTTTAATTCTATTGGAGACTTACCAATCGATAAAGATACTAATGAAAAGATCACACAAATTGAGTACAAACTTCAATGTTATGCACAAGAAACCGATCAATTAATTCATCAATACTACAAAGATCGTTATAAAATGCAAAAAGATTTAAGTAAATCATCGCTGAATGGTTCCTTAGCAATTTTTTGCTGCTTTATCGACGACCAATTGAAAATAGAAATTTTAAATGCGAGAAATCTTCCTGTAAGTGAATTAAATAAGAAATGTGATTCTTACGTTAAAGTTCGAATAGTTCCAAAACAGAAATTTCCAACTTTTCAAACGTTTAAAACAAAAGTTCAGCACAACACTATTTTTCCATTGTATGATGAAAATTTTCAAAAACCGCTAACAAAAGAACAGCAAAATTTGAAGGATGCCATTGTATGCTTTAGTATCAGAGAAAAATGTCTGGTCGCAGGTGATCCTATTATTGCTGAAGCATTTTTATCTTTTGAGGATATTCCAAAAATTACTAGCAATGACAAACTTAAACAAACTCATTTGACATTGACGAAATTACAAAGTGATGGTAAGTTTGGAATTTTCATTAGTTTTAATTATACCCTGAATCATAATTATAATATTCATCGTAAATTTAGAAATTGAATCTCTAAAAGCAATTCACTACAGAAGCGAAATGGGAGATGTCCAAGCTATGGAATTTTTAGGCAAGTTGGGCAAACTTCCGAGAGCATCTTTAATGATGAAACAAATGTATTTGAATATCAAAGATCTAAACATTAGAAAAAGTCATAAATATTAACAAACATACTAAAAGCTTGCTAAAATTGTAAATAGTTTTACTGAAAAAAATTGGTCACTAAAAGTGGTAAGAAATAAATAACCTTATGAATATTATACATTACCAACTCAAGTTTATTGTAAGCTTATAATTGCTAATGATACAATGTAGCTTAAATGGAAAATTCTAACTGGATCTTAAAATATAAATGTTAAATATACATGTATAGTCTTTACATCTGCGATTTTATTCGTTCCAGAAACTTCTTAGCTTCTTTATCGCCTTTCTCACTTTCTTTCCGAATCGATTCCAATGATTTAAGATCTATCAAAAGAAAAATTAATTTTGCTTCAAATTTATTAAAATAATAAATCAATTAATCATATTTACCTTCATTTGATAACTTATTTAACATTAAATTAATATCCATAATACTCGTCTTAAAATCATTAACTGGAATACTTTCGAATGAAAGGAAAGCTTCGCCCAATAAACTATTTGTTCTGACAATGCTCTTATTTTCGATTCTGAAGTAAATAATAGCATCTTTCATATGACGTTGCTCTTGTGTTAATTGAATCTTAATTGGATCATATGAATTTTGATTAAGTTTTAACTTAAAACTTTGATGAATTGGAAAATACTTCTCCGGAATTATTTTTATTGTGATTATTGGATCATGTTTTTTATTAGGCTTAGAAAATAGTTCGTTTGTATTGATAAATTTTAATGTAAGTACATTATCACTGAAGAACGAATTGATTGTCAGATTACATGCGACATCTTGTTTCATATCTTGTTGTGCAATAAAGCGTGCTTTATAATATTCATGAATGAGCCTAGACAAGCTATATTCATAACATTCCAAATAATATTCTACTCTTTTGATTTTTTCTGTAATTTCTGATGGAATGTCTGTACCATAAAATACTTCCTTTATCTTCAGAAAAATAACACGTAGTCCTGAGTAAAACATAGGAGGATGGTTGGTATCATTTACCATATCGAATATTATCTCATGAATTCCATTCCATAACTCAGATTTTAATAATCCATATTCACGGTTTGCACTTTCTGGCAGTATTTTCAAAACTTTTTTAACATACTCCACTGATTCACTATCCATTTCCATAATATTATCATCACTTGCTGTTTTTTCAATAACCCTTGAATCTGCTTTTATCATTTCTCTGATATTTGTGGAATATTTTTTAGTCACTTCTATGATCAGCTGATTAATCACCATTTTCATATATTCAGCCGTATACTTGATAATATTTTGTACATTACTCATATCAAATTCAGTGCCTCTTGTCAACTCCGTTTGTAAATGATTTATCTTATCCAAAATGTAATTGAAATTTGCCAAAACTACCGACAAACTGGATGTCATTCGATCAAAATCGTTTATATCTAATGAGTTTTTAACTTTCTTGACAAACTTTTGAAAGTATTTTGTAGTAAATCGGTAAATATCCCCAACAATAAATTTAATGTAATCTTCTTCAGAACCAGTTTTTTGCAGGTACTCCCAAAATTTTTTTATGTCATCAAGAAGTTCCAATAAATCCATAGCTGATGAAGAAAATTTATTTTCTTCTTTATCTGGCCTTAAAGCATCTGCTTCAACTGCTCTTTCCAATCTGTTGAATATCTTATATTAATGAAAGTCTTTCTAAAATAAAATTAAGGATCATTTACAAATGACGTCTATTAAAAATAATATTTGAAGCCATATGTATGGACCCCTTCATACTTCATTTTGGACGTCATAAGTGTATAACCACTTGTTTATATTTACCTAGGTAGGACACTGAACACAGAAAGCTTTCTCCATTTTGATATATTTGCTAAGAACCAAGTGTAATATTCACTCATATCAAAATCACATTTCGCGTATTTTTCCACTCCATAATCAGAAAATTTCTTTAGTTCACGATAAAGGTCAAAAAGTTTTACGGCGACAACCTCATGACTAGAAGCAAAATTATCAATATTTCCATCCTTTGTTTCGCAAATGTTTAAAACTATTGGCTTGATAATGACTGTCAGTTCTGAGTCGTAAATTCTGTACATGAATTCTGGAAACTCTACATTCAAGTATCTATAAGAGAGAATAAAAAGGAAATCATTGAACTATAAAAGAAGGTCTTAAAATTCATAAACTCACAATTCAAAAATCTCTTTGAAATCGGATGTAAAGTGATCGAGATGATCTCGTGCAAGTTTCATTAAACGAATCATTTCATCAATTCGTAAATCATTTCTATTTCCATGCTTTAATAAATTTTGATGAGCATTTCTAGTAAGATGTTCTGTAACTCCTCTACTCAATGATTCCTTTACGCAGTCATGGAACCTAATTGGTTGTTCATCAACGGGCATACAAATACTATCAATTTTGTCAAAAATATGGAACATTTCCTTCAAGATGTCTATCTTCATTAATTTTGCTACATTAGTAGACTCATAATGAAAATTTCTAATGAATTTTGAGAAAATCTCAACTAAGTTTTCTGTAGATGTCCAAAACACTTTAGCTACTTCATCTTCCACATACTTCAATTGACTTTTACCAATATTGACAGCATCAATTTCCGTGATTCCACTTTTAATATTTTCAGAGTATCTAAATGAAACAACGTTAATAAGTTCAGAAAATAATGTAGAATTTCTTTTGAATTCAAATTTAGTCCGATTTTCCACTAAATTGTGATCATCAGGTTTTTGTATTATCACTTCTGTTAAGTTATTCAACAATTCCAAAAAGGTTTTCAAGTTCAATGGATAAATATCATGAACTTCTGTGTATGCTATCCATTTAGCGTAGAGTATATGAGTTTCATTAAGTTCCCGAGCTTTGGCATGAAGCGTCAGGAGTTTCTGAACCATATTACAAAATTCCCCATTCCAATGATTATGCTGAATATTAAGATAATGCAAATCATATTGCAAGAATATCTGCAAAAGTGCGCAATGGACGTCAAAATTCTCAATATTCACTTTTTCTGGGAGTAGATAGAATTTTGACTCCGACGATGATGATTCATCATGCTTAACTGTCTCTTTATTTTGAGATAATTCACTATCTACTTTTTCCAGAATCTGTTTGTGTTTTTCATCGGATATACGAATTGCATCTTTCAAGTGTTTCAATTTATACGATCTTTCCACTAAATTTCGTTCATCTTGATATATTAATAGAACCATTTCCTCATAAATTTCAGATTTCTGCGAATAATATCAAGTTATAAATAAACCAAGAAAAATCACCAAAATATACAACATACAAATTTATTTACGCGTTGAAGTCTAGACTCAGTCGGCTCTTGAGTCATGGGTATATCATCTACTTGAATATCTTCTTCTATCTTTGTCAATTCACATTCCTTCACATTGCTGTATAACAAATAAAAAAAAGGTATTTTAAAGTTATATGATGTCAAAAATCATTTGATTATTAAATCTAAATTTTTTGTTAGTGTTGATCTCATGCTCGACAAGAAATATAATTTGAGTGTATATCTTTGTTATCCACACGAAATGAGAAAAATATGTGAGAGTCAGTAAATATTTACGAATGTGAAGGCCGAACAGAGAGTAATTCTCTATGCATTACTCAAAAACAGAATTCAGATTCATTCTAAAATAATACGAACTTCTTATCTCTCTTTCCCTTCTTTCTAAAAGCCGGTAAAAGTGAAGTTATTCTTTTGAAATGAACATCTTCTGGATAATCGTTAACTTCTTTAGATGAACTCATTACTGAATCTGTAAAAATTATTTTTTAATAAAAAAGATTTCACGATATTTAGTTTTGAATCCGATCGCGATCACAAGCCAATGTCAACTGAAAAGAATATCATACAACTTTAACAGAGAGGAGAAAAAATGAGATGTATGCTGACGTCATGCATGTATAACAACGTAATATAACAGATTTTTATAGTTTATGGGATTTTTTTATATGACTAATCAAACTAATAGTAGGTTTTGATGAAAATTTTCAACTCAAATCTCAATAAAAATTTTAAATGTTCTATAAAGTTCAAATAAATAGGTATACTGATAAAAAAAATTGTTTTTCAGTATGATCGAAGCATAAGAAATTCCGATAACATTGAGAGGTTTCAAATTCTTTTCTTTTACGCTTATTTTTTACGCAAATATTTTTTCACTATCCTAGTTTTTATTAATCACACATGATCTTTAAAACTAAAAATTTAATTCATTATACAGGAGTTCCTCGAATTGCAGCAGTTTTTTCAGGTCCCAAGCAATTATACTTATGCTGACTTGATTTTTCAGAAATTTGGTCCTCTGTTCTCTGAAAGGTTCTATTTTTGAAAATGAGGTAATTTTCACTAGAAAATATGGACTCAAATTCCGAACCAAAAACACGTCGACACAAAAAATATTCACAAAAAGTGAACATTTTGGTACAAAAATGTTTTTGTCCTCTACTTGTCTCGGAAGAAATCTGGTCAAACTAATTATATTATTTAAAGAGCCCCCTACTAACAAGTAGGCCCCTTGTAAGAAAAAAATTAAAATAGAACTTTTTTGAAAATTAATTTCAATATAATTCACACCTATTCATACTTTACCTTTCTGAATTCCCTTGAAATAAATTAATTCTAATTTCGTCATCAATTCGCACATCTGCCGACGCATAGTATCGTATCTTCTCTTAAGTCATTTATTCAAATCAATGACGTCGAAGAAAATAGTAGTGAATATTTAAAAAAAGAAAAAGAAATACAAAACAATCTTTTTTTGGTTTTTAATTTTCAAGTTTTGCGACTGGAACTGTTGCGTCAGTAAATTATTCCATTTTTGATAATCTTTTGGTGGATTTTTTTTTTCATTTATTATTCTGTTGTGAAGAAGTTAAGTTGGAAAAGAGCAAGAACGCTAGCAGTTTCAAAAAGAAATAATTTTTATTTAAAAAAAGATTTAGAAAAATAGAAAAAAGGTAATTTGAATATAATTTTTTCAACAAAAATAAATTATGATGAGAACAGAGTGATTATTTAGAAAGACTTTCTTCAAATCAATTGCAATTAGTGGTGCTTATTTTAAAAAAATCAAGCATACTTTAAATCATACGTTTGGGTATGCATCTGCAAATTATAAAAGTAAATAAACACAGCATATGCAATATTTCAGTTGAATTTTTCTGTCCTCGTAGTATAATTTTAGCAAATGTCAAAAATTTCATAAATATTAATGAGAAAATATTATTATGTATTCTACAAACAGAATTCACTATGCAAATGTTTAGCCACACTATAGAACATACGAATATTAAATCATTTGGAGCCATGAAATCGGCGTCTGCTCAACCACAAACAGAGCAATCGCTCACAAATCATATCAACATAAAATCAAAGAGACTGCCTCAAATAGAAATATTTGAAACAAATAAAAACACAAATTGTCATAAAAAGCCAGTTGTGACTAAAAACATCAGAAACGTAAATTAAAATAACTTTTATTGCTCGAATGCTTTTTTGATGAGTTAATTCTTTAAGGTAAATGAATTCTATGAGGACATCATGCAACTCTTAATAGAAACTGATATCAACTATCATCATATTATTACAAATTATGAAATCAGTGAGACGGACTTCAATTATTTAAGAGAAGCATATGGAATTGGTGAATATAGCCACAAAAAAATTATTGATAAAATTAAAAAGAAAACTTCAATAGAAACTAAAGTTGAAGAAAATGACACTACACGATTAAAAACTACAGAATGGTATCCAATTTTTAAAATTGAAATCTTAGATGCATTCAATTCTCACGTTGACCTGCTTAAAACATTTCTAAAGCATGAAGTTTCAATTACAAAAGCACCAATCTACCAGTGGATTGAAAATTTCAGCACATCTGCTTTGAAAATTTTATCATGTCATGCAAATTTAAAAAATCTTGAAGAGTCGTACATATCACTCGCAAAATGGATAGCTTTTATCGAAATTCATCAAAATCATCCATTGAACCTCGAAAATTTTCACATTTTACTTGAAAATATCATCGACACGCAGCAGTATGAGAGGGAATCTTCATTACAAAGTTCTCACAGATTATCATTTACAAAACTGTTTAAATTTTTCGATAACAGTAAAAATGGAAATCCTGATTCAGGATTAAAATATCCACAAGAAATTCATTTGAAAGTAAAAGAAGAAGAAATTATCAAACTTTTCTGGAACTCGACAAGCAAACTAAAAGATTCTTTTCTCAACTTTATCTTTGATCTTCAGTCAAATCAGTCTGAAAAGGAAGATATTAAAAACATTTTGAGAAGCGTATTTGAAATTGTTGAAAAAATCAATAAAGTCAGCTCACCTGAAGATAAGAAAGATATAAATTTCATAGAGCGTACAACTAAAGCACTCACAAATGGAACTATTGAACATTTCATGAAAAATGTCAACCAGAAATTGTTAAAACAAGCGAAGCACAATGAGCAGAAATTAAATCAATTGATCAAACTGATTCAATTTGTACAAAAGAACTTCAAACAATTTGTTGAAGATTTCGGTCAAATATTTGCATCGTAAGTTGACACAAAACTAACTGAAAAGACATAAAATTTCAATTTATTCATTTTATCTTTTCAGTTATTCAAATATTTCTCTATCGGAATTACTCTACAATGCTTATGATTCACAACTGGCAAATGTCATCAAGCCAATCGTAGTTGAAATAAATAAGACTAAAGATGGAAATATTGAATACTTTTATAAAAGTACAGAAGCAGTTTCCACAAAACTTTTCCAACTTTATTGTGAGTTGAAATTTTTTTCCGATTATGGAATGGAAATCTGTGGAAACTGTGACTTTAAAACCAAAGAATATTTTTCATGGTTCTCGCATGGAGTTGAAACAAGAAATAATTCATTTACTATATTTGGAGCCAAAACTAGGTGGGTTTATTGTTATTTCATTTTACAATTTCTTCTTTATTTTGATTTCTTTTTCTCAGAATTGAAAAGTCAATAAATGCTGACAGCTTAAAGTCGTCATCAGATGACATAAAATATTCCAAATCAGCAGCAGAGGTTGCAAAAATTCTAAATTTTGTTAATGATTTCTGGGAAAATCTTGATGATAAGTTTTACGAAAACAAAGAAGCAGAACTAGCCAAACTTGTCTCTGGAGATGTTTGTCGATTCTCAATAATATATTTTGACAGAATGGTCAAAAAGATGCAATCATCAAGGTTCACACTCGTTTATGTTAATTCTTTTAAAATACCATCGGAACTATCAACAGTGATAGCAAATATAAGCTTCGTATGGGACGAAGTGCAAATTTTAATCGGGGAACTGATAAAGAAAAATACAGCAAAGAGCAACAGTGTGAAAAAAATTCTTCAAAATACTTTAAAATATGTAAAGGAACTAACTCAATCGTTATTAAGTTCTACATTAGAAAAGTGTGTTCCATCAATTAAAAAATTAATGATTGAAAGTGCTGAAGATTACAATTCTAGTGATAGTGAATGTGATAAATTAACACTATATATGGAAAGTACAATTTCATCCCTGCATAATTTCCTGCCAAATCGTGAATATGAGACAGCAAAGACAATATTGTGGGAGAATGTATTAGAAATAATTATGGAAGTGATTGAAAAACTTAGTCAAAGCATGTCTTCAAAATTCTTTTCAAATCTCAATAAAATTTTCGGCAATCTAAAGCTATTATTTAAATATTCTCCTGACCAAATAGAAATCAAGATAAAAGTGGAATCAATTAATAATCTCCTAGAATACTATGGATTTAATACAACCCGATTGATTCATGAATATTATAAATCCCGTTATGAAATGCAAAAACAAATCGAAAGTCCCTACATCCATCTCTATGGAACTTTATCGATAAACTGCTACTTTTTTGAGCATACATTATTTCTAGAAATTCTCAGTACTAAAGATATTTTACCCAATAAGAAACACGAATTAATCATAACTGTCAACATTATTCCTGAAAAAAGTTTTCCATCATTTCATCAAACAAAAATTAAAGTTCATGAAAAAATTGAATTCAAAATGACACAAGATCAGAAAAACATGAAGGATGCAATTATGTTCTTCTATGTAGAAGAAAAAGTGCTTTTTGGAAATAAAGAATGTCTCGGTGAAGCCTTTCTAGCTTTTAAAGACATCCCTGAATGCGTAAAAGAAAACAAAAGCCATAAAATTAATTTGACTTTTACAAGGATACACGGCGAGGGTAAGTACAATATACTTTGGATTAATTATTAAGCAAATAAAACCATTAATGAAATATTCTAAAAAAACATCTACTTTCAGAAATTGAATCACTTCTGGAGATTCAACAGCGAAGCCACAATGGTGATAAGGAAGCAAAGGATTTTCTTACAAAATTAAAACCTAAAATGTTGACTTTGTCAAGAAAATCGAAAAATCTTGTAACGGAATTATAAATGTAATCTTTTTAATAAATATTACTTTGAGCTTTAAAAAGAACTTAATTGTTGTCTATATTTTACTTATCTCCAGGATATACATTTTTCTAATTAAAATGATTCCATAAGTGAATGGCGCTCTGAACGTCAAACTAAAATTGATAATGCTAATTTTATTTACAATTGAGCCTCAAATTTACTTTTTTTATTGCACAACAGATGCTCTCATAATTCATATTAACAGACATTTTTTAAAAAAAACAATTAATCAACACATTTAAATCTAATTGCATTCTTAAATGCTTGATCATCAAATATTCTATTCGTGACCAGAATATTAGAATTATAATTACATCAAATTTGGAATTTTATTAATAGTCCCTTCACTTTTACAAAATCTAATTAGAGTCATTTCAAAAGCTCTCTGGGAAACAACTCATAACTTTACTATTTCTTGCATTCAACGCATGATAGTCAAGGGTGACATGCTTTGAAAATTTGAACATATTAAAATGATTAACACCAGATTTCTACGGCTGTAATTTTTCCGCGACATAGTAACATGATGACGTCATATATTATTCACATGTGAATAAAAAATTCTTTGAATCTGATCTGTCTTCAAAAAATCCCAGAGAGCTTTCAATGAGATGTGCAATACACCAATCATAAAAATAAATTCTTGATATGAGAAAATATAAGGTCAGTTTTTACGTAAAGCAATATAAACATTTAAGTCATGTATACACATTTTTGGTATTCCCCCAATTAAGAACGTAGCAAAAGAGAATAACAAAAAACAACAAGAGAAATCCACAAGTGGTCATATGTAGGTGTATGTGTTATGCTCACCCTGCTATAAATATTCTCTCTTCCATGATCGTGTGTTTATTTTTGTTATAGGTACTCAATGAGAGAAAAAATAATAATGTTATTTGATTCTACTCATTTTTTGTTCAGTTTATGATCAAGTCTGCTTCTTCAGTTAATATTCTCATACGATCGTGTTTAGTCATATTTGTGTAAGTTGAACCAACCTAAAACGCGCTTAGATAAAAATTTTGTAATTTTTTTCAAAAATTTTGAGTATTTCCTATAATGCAAAAATGAATACACTAAAAGGAAGTTGTGAAACGTTATCAGATTTTCGTAAAAGAGGATTATCACCAATTTTTTCATCTTTACGACCCAAAAAAGAAAAAAAGAAAGAGCCAAAAAAGAAGTAGGTATTCATGATAGCATGAGAATGAAATAAAAATTTTAAATGAGCGTTCAAGGTCATGTACGCATAGTCATGACTATTGACTTTACATTTAAAGACAGAAAATAAGAAAAAGTGTTGTTACACATTTTATATAATGTTCATCTATTGTGCTTTAAAATTTGGATAACAATTCATAAGCAAGTGCTAATATGAATTTATAATTCAATTCATCCTTCAGACCATCCAGTTCAAAATCAATTTTTTCAACTTTAATGCTTGCAAATATTGAAGATCGTATGTATTTCGATCCAAGTGGATCTCTAGACTCGCTATCATTCGAAGAACAGAAAAAGAAAATAAGAGCTAAGTTGGAACGCAAGAAACTTGAGAAACCCAAAAATATTCCAGATGTAGTCATTTCTAGTCCAGAAGAAATCCAGAATGAAGATTTTGATGAAGAGGATGAAAAAGTTGATGCTCCAAAACCAGTTTCTGCAATTGTATTAAATGTAGATCCATTTGTGAGTTTTTAGATTATTTCTGCATATTTTAAATGGTAGTAATTTGAGTATTTAATTTCAGATTTACGAAATATATGAAGACATTCTGTATAATATTTTGCATCTATTAAATCATGATGCCAGTAGTAATAAACTCAGTGATGATGAAGACGATGAAAATGATCAACCGCCGATTGAAAGTGATTCAGCATTCTCATATGTGAGAGATGCATTCGGAATTAGTATATCTAAACACGATGAATTACTAGAACGAGTCAAAGTAAAACCAGCACCAGAGACAAACGTAAATCATGACGAAAATGAATCTAAAGAAAATAAGCAAAGCTTTTGTTTACTCTCGCCTAAAATTAAAAACTTTGAATATATTGAAGCGCATTGTGCATTATTGCAAATCTTATTAAAGCATGAGCTAGAAACCTCAAATGTCCCTCCATTTTTCTGGTCTGGAAAAATTAATTTTTTAGCTACAAAAATTTTATCCCTACACGCTGAGTTCCGATTCATTGATGAACCATACACATCATTTGCAAGATGGGCAGCTTACTCGGAAATTCATCGACATCATCCATTGAGTTTGCAAATATTCAATAAATTACTTGACAACATTCTCGATGTTTATAAAGATGAATTTGAATCTACAGCCTTAGCAATTCCAAAAATATCATTTATCCCAGCTTGTTTTGGTTTCATTGGAAATATCACAAATGGTGTTCCTGAAATAGAGGCAAAAAATCGCTGTAGTGATCAACTGAAAACAAACGACGATGAAGTTGTCAAACTTTTCTGGGATTCGACTTATAAGCTGCAAGATGCTTTCCTTGATTTTATCCATAATCTCCATTATAAAGCAGATGAAGAAGAAAGTTTTATAAAAATTGTCGTTTTAAGGAACATCTTTGAGATTGTCAAGAGAATCGATAAAGTTTTTCTACCAAGAGACGTGGATGAACGAAGGTTCGTGGATTTAATGAAAAAATCCCAGCTACTATGAACAAATACGTTACGCCTTATTTTAGAACAAAATTCAAAATAGCGACTTTTAGTAGTCCTTATTTTTCGTACAAAATGGCTGCTTCCATAAATTAAAAAATCAAATTTTAGCTCCTTTGTGTCTATTTTAACTTCTTTAGGCTATTGAAATAATAAACTTTAGGCCATAATCTATAGTATTATTCATAATATGATAAAGAAATCCTTGTCAATAGACCAAATTTTACGAAAAACAAAATTTGAAAAGCTCATAATTTGTAAACAAAGATTCGAAAATTTGAATTTTGAGCTTTTTCAAAAGCTTCTTCAACTGTCAAAAGTTCTGTTCATAGTAGCTAGAAAAAATCATTAACCGATGGAACTATTGAGCATTTTATGAGAAATGTCAACCAAAAAATTCTGAAGCCAACCAAAAATAATGAGAAGAGATTAGAGGAGCTCATTCGGGTGATTAAATTTATACAAGAACACTTTAAACAATTTGTTGAGGAATTTGGTCACGTCTTTCTCTCGTAAGTAGCTTAAATTGTCCTCAAACTATAATAGCAAATGATGATTTTTTCTTTCATTCTTTCCTTTTCAAGTTTTTACGACGTAAAATTTGCAGAACTTCTATACAAAGTTTATGATTCACAACTTGCATTTATAATCAAACCAATTGTTCTTGAAATCAGCAAGACAAAGGAAGGAAATATTGACAATTTCGCAAAAGAAGAAGAAGAGGTTGTTGCTGTTAAACTTTTCAAACTTTATCGTGAATTAAAGAAATTTTCCGATTATGGAATGGAAGCTTATGGCAATTATGAGTTTGAAACTAAGGATTACTCTAATTGGTTTTCAGCTGGAATTGATAAATGGTGTAAAGTTTCCGTATTTAGTGCCATGTCGAGGTAAAATATTGCTTAAAGTTATAAATTCAAATTATGTGACTGGAATTATTTACTTTATGTTGAGATTGCTCGAAAAGTACACGTTCGATACAAATTCTAATTTGATTAATTTCTTAATTAAAACTTTTTGGTTTAGTTTCGTTTGTAGATTGTTTTGAAATTCACAGCCGAATTGTTCAAATATTTTTGAAAGATTTTATTTCCTTTACGTCATCGCTCTTTAAAAAATATTATGCTCCATAAAAATCGAAAAATGTTCATAAAAAAATAATAAGAACCTATAAATTTAACGTTACTCGTGAATATTTTCTTTGCATTCATTAGCATTCATAGAGTGATTTTTCTTTATTTCCAATAGAATCGAAAAATCAATTGAAGTCGACAATTTAAAGCCGGAATTAAAGGATGCAAAATATTCATCGTCAGCTATCGATACGATACAAATTTTATATTCAGTAAAAGGATTTTGGGAGAAATTGCAGTGGCCTGATACTGTTAAGGAAGCAGAAATTGCAAAACACATAGCTGGAGATTTGTGTAGATTTGCAACAATGTATTTCGATAAGTTTGGTGCTAAAGTTTTAAATACAGAGGCAATGAATAACAGTGGAATTTTCAAAGTGCCATTGGAATTGGCGGTAGCTGTAGCAAATTTCAATTACATATCAGATAAAATGCAAATTGTTGTAGAAGAATTGACAAAAGACAAGGTAACTGATACAAGCAGCATACAAAAATTTTTGGAAAACGCTTTAAAGTACTTGACGGACACAACGTATCAATTGTTAAACAATACGCTTAAAAAATGTGTTCCAACGATTAAAAAATTAATGCTCGAAGGTGCTGAAGAATCCAGTGCAATGGACGATGATATTGCAGACAGATTAATGACATACATCGAAGATATGCTATCGACTCTCAATGATGACTTACCAAATCGTGAATTCGAGGCAGCAAAATCAATTTTATGGCAGGATATTTTAGCAATTCTATCAGAATTAATTCAGAGTTCAATTAGTGAAAGAATGTCTCCAGAATTTTTCACAAATCTACGAAGGATATTTACAATTTTAAAGCAAATATTCAAATACTCAGAGGAATTGTCAGACGATGCCGTGCTAATCAAAAAGATAGAACGCATTGACTATTTGCTTGAATGCTATGGACTTAATACATCTCGACTTATACATCAATATTATAAAGATCGCTATGACATGCAGCAAGAAATCAACAAGACTCCATTCAATCCTTACGGAATTCTGACAGTTTTCTGTCATTTCATTGACAATATCCTTCGTATAGAAATTCTAAATGCGAGAAATCTCATTCCAATTGGACCAAATAAGAAATGTGATTCATTTGTTAAAGTTCACATCATTCCCGAGAAATATTTTCCAACTTGTCAAAACTTTAAGACAAAAGTTCAACAGAACACACATTTTCCATTATATGATGAAGTTTTTGAGTTTACACTGACAAGGGAACAACGAATTATGAAGGATGCAATCATTTACTTTAATATTAAGGATAAATATTTGATTGGAAGCAATGAATGTCTTGCTGAAGCATTTCTATCATTCACTGATATTCCAGAGTTTGTTCATAAGGATAAAATGAAGCAAATACACTTGACACTGACAAGATTACAGAGTGATGGTAAGCATACAGCAACCTAATATCTAAGTCTATTTATTTAATTTTATTTACATGGATTTACAGAGCTTGAATCATTGAAAGCTATTCAGCATAGAAGTCAGTTGGGAGACAAGGATGCGAAAGATTTTCTAGCAAAGTTGAGGTCAAGAACATTACTATCACCAAAGAAATTAAAGATTCCAGTGACGCAATTATAAACTAAAGAACATAAATTGATTATTTACAATTATTTTCTATGCAGGAACTCATAATAAGACACATGATAAAGAATTTTCTTTCTACCGGAAGCTTCTTTACTTATAAAATCCAAATCTCTTAAAATCACTTAATATGCTAGTTTTCACTGCTCGAATGAGAAGCTTATAAAATAACTACTTAAATCACTAAATTTTTTGTATAAATATTTATATATAAATTTTATAACAATTTTTTTGTTGCAGTTTAACATTGAAATGTGGTTACCGAATAAAATTTTCCAATCACAATTTTATTTGAATCACGAGAATCAAATATTTTTGATATGAAAATTGTAATTAAATCTATCAATAAAAATCTAAAAAAATTGTAATACATACTGCGTGATATTCAATAATTTAAATGCGTTCTCTTAACAATTTGTATAGCTTCAATAAAAGCGTAATAAAATATTTTAGCAATGCTTAACAATTTGTTCAAAATTATTCCCATATAATTTATTAAGAATATTTTGTCTTTGTTCATTAAATAATAATTGAACTGAGATTGCCAATTGAATGATATTCCAAACAATTTAATATTTGACAAAAAAAATTTTAATAAAAAATTATATAAGAATTCGTTTGCTTATTACGTATTACAAAATAATGTATATTTAGATCCCTATCCCCCTTAATCTTTAGCGCATTTTTTTTATCTTAGACTCCCTCCTCTCTCCCCCCTAAAACGTGAGTAAAAAACAAAACTACTCTTAAATTCTTAAAGAATTTCATAATTCCAGCCAAAAACCTTATACAATTTGAAAGTCAGCGAACACTCAACTCTGGGAATTTTTTTAGAACTTCTAATCATATAATAATTGCATGATGAAATCACCTGAATCATGATAGAATAAATCTTGTCGTATAATTTCTCACGATATATGTTAACATATTCAATTAAAGTTGACTCATATGATGAAATTGTTTCCTGTGTAATTGAGAGGCTTGAAAAAAATAAATAAAGGTGTAATACGGAATGTTGGATTTTGAGAGAATCAGTGTAAAAAATATTTCTTTTGACTTGAAAAGAAAACTTACAATTTGATTAGGGGTCGTTCGGATATTACGTAACTATAAAAATGACAATTTTTGACAATTACCCTCTCCCATGTTTGAAAATTTGAAAATTTTAATAAGAATTTACGAAAGACCCCTCACCCATCCCTAAGAGTTACGTAATATCCTAACGACCCCTTAGTTTTTGCTAAATGTGTTTTACGATGCATCATAGAAAATCAATTAAAATTGTTTGAATGCTAAAATTAAGTCATATTGATTGCATGCCTATTTATCAGACTAATATAATTGAAAAGAACTGAAGCTTTAATAAATGATAGAAAGCATAAGTAGAAACTTCCGTCTCCGAGGTATTCATTCGGTAAGAAAAAATAGAACATTTATTTCTAATTTAACAAGAAACTGACTATAAAACTAAATCAAACACATGACTTTGTCTAAACAACAAAAAAGATTTAGCCCTTCGTAAATAGTTATGGTTAAGGTCACTGGCACATGTTGAAGACTTAAGATTTGTAAAGATTTACAAAAATTAATGCAATAAAAAAACGGTAAAAAATCAACACAATATATATGTTTATCATTTCACGCTCCTAGTGAAACAATAGACTCGAGCTGTCACGGTTCCGCTCAATTTAAAATGAAGAAAATTTTCTTTCTCCTATTTAGAATAAATTAACAAGTGTCGTAAGAATAAAAAGATGTGAAAGTAAAGCGAAAACTAATCATAACAATTTATAGGTCATTTACCTGCTATGAATTTCTAATTTGATTTTCATTGATTTTTTCAGTTTCATCTGCATCGACGACCGACAGTGTGTACACATAATTAAATTCATATGTGCATTTCCTAATGAAACAATAAAATTTAATTCCCCTACACAACTACATTTAGGTCTATTTTTTCTATTCAACTCTTATGCATGTGCTTTGAACCTTTTGAATCATCGAAGCATGTCCATCTATACAATAACCACGTTGCTCACTATCCACTATAGAATAACTTTGTATGTGTGCAATAAAAATATCAACAATATAAAAGTTTATTTTTGTAAAGAAAATTTTTGTATCGCAATTAAAAAAAAATAAGCAATCATTTGAAAATGATGTGAACTTGATAGGAACCGCTAGTTTAAGAGAGAGGTCAAATTTTTTTATATGTATTTCATTTTCCGTCCAAACAAGCGAACAAGTGTATCCATCACATCATAAACAAAAATATCGCGCTTATGTTTTTCATGATTTTCCCTTTTGTGTATACACAGAACTTTTCAATACAGCAAGAGCGGCATCAAGTGGCAGTGAATGTATTATGCTACAAATTCAACTCAGTTGTATGTTTCGCTGCCACGGGAGACGGTCGAAAAAATATAACAGAAAGAAAGAACAATAAAACTAAAATTTTTATTGAAAAAAGCATTACGCGGCAGTTAGTTAGTTGTTCTCGCGAAAGGGTCACAGGCGAAATTTATTAAACAATCATTTTCTTGGAGATAATAAGTCGTCGAGACGCGATTAATAATTTCTTACACAGACGTAATTTAAGTCAATTGAGTATTCTTAGACATGAAGCATGAGTGAAGTTTTCGCGGAAATTTAATCTATTTGTGTGAATTATAAATAAGAAAATTCAGATCTACATGCTTGTCGAAGTTCCAGTTTGAAAAAGTGGTTCAGTTTTATACTTTTCGATTATTTGTGTGGACGTTGCTAAAAGTTTTGACTTTTATTAGCTGAAATAAATTTTTAATTGTAGATCTTTTTGAAAAAAGAAGTTACTTAAGTGAGAGCATTTTAAAATTGGCAATGCACTTTACAGAAAAATATCAGATTTGCATGAATATTTTGAAAACAATCTACAGTGCATGCGCAGTTTTTCAAAATAATTGAAAATAATCATAGCAACATGTTTGATATTTTTGAGAAATTTATTTTGTGTTGTTAACAGTTTGTTGACTTTTCTCAAAAATCATAAAGTTTTCGCCGGCAGAGTCTAAAAATAGCATTATCATTTCGTAAGTGTCATGATTTGATACATTTATTTCCTCAGACGTAAAGAAAATATCAAGTCGACAAGTTGTGAAATAAAATTTTTAGCAGTTTTGTATCAAAATCAGAAATTTTGTGAAAAATGTTTTCATGTGAAATTTGAAAATGCAAAAAATTTTCGGTGTAAAGAAGAAGGAACGTCGCAAAATTCAAAGTGATCGAAAATGGTGGCAGTTTTTAAAGAAAACAAGAGTGAATCCAATGAGAGCTTTAGACATACAGCATCATGTAAACTTTGACCAAAATCATAACAACAACAATAATAATCCAGAGTATTATGAGATGGAAAAATTTATGGATAGAGATAACAATCATTACAGGTATGAGAAATTACCAGTTAGCTTTATTTCGTGTCTAAATAAGAGAGGAAATCATCAGCCATAGCAAAATTTTAAGACAATTTTCTTATGATTCATACACAATTACTTCGTTACCTCCACTTTACAGTTAAATTATATAAAAAAACACTTATAAAACACATATAAAAATCCATTCATTTATTTCGTCATTTAATGGATTTATCCAAAAAAAATCATGCTGACAATTTACGAACTTTATTGCCAATTTTTCACAGTTTCACTACTAATGATCTATGAGACAATTTTAGTTTACCGTCCTCTGCCCGACCTTTCTTTTATTGATTTGCTATAGTTACTTAATTTTTCGTTCGGAAGCACTTTCATCGTTTTCTATTTTCTTCTTATCTACATATAATGGACATGATTGTAGTAAAAATGGTAAAAATGTAAAATCAATAAATTGACATTATGATTTTATGGCTGAAACTTTTAAAAGTTTTTTACTAAAATCACTTCCCTTGAGTGTCCTCAAATATGAGTTTTAGCTAGACAATCTTGAACACATGATTTAGAATTGTTCAAAAATTTTATCAAATTAATTAAAATTTGACTTCGCATCAAGGCTTGATGTGAAGACACTCGGGATTAATCCCAAAAAATCTCAAGACTTCCTGACATGATATTGAAAGATGCAATAAAAATAACTTAAAATAGTGGACTGTATTTCAAATGACAAATTCTTTAGAGAACAATCTCTCAACAATCAACAATTTCAATAATAATTTCAAAGAATCAATGATTACTTTGATCATAAAATAAATCTTAAGAAATGTTGTGATTTGATTCAACAGATATCCCAAAAATTCTAATCGATCCTAAAATTATATGATGAATAGGGCAGAGATTTCATGTGCAGAAGAGCCAAAATCAGATTTTAGCTCAAAACTCAATTGTAAACTTGTGTGAAGTGTTCACTTTGTGAAGCTTTTCTACTGGAAAGGTGGCAAATATTGAATTTTAATTTTAAAAAAAATTAATCCATCAGTTTAAACAAATTTTCTCAAATTTTCATACATAATCACATTTTAATAATACAGTCACTAACCGCTAAATTTAAGTGATCCATGAGTTATTGAATTATGATAATTTTATTAAAATTTCGAAACTATGTGCTGATAATTTTTGAGTATATCAGAGCTTTCTGTGAAAATTAATGAATATAATATTGTTAATTGGCGATGATGGCATTTAATTTTTTTCAATTAAAAATTTCTTTGAAATTTAAAAAATATTTTGAAGAGAATAAATTAAATTGATAAATATCCATCCAATGGTTACAGTATGATTCAATCTTTCAAAATACGAATTTGATATAAAATTAGTTCTCAGAATTACAAAAATACTTCTCCAGAATTAGACCAAAAATTAGCAGCAATGACTCAATTTATTGCTTCCTATCAAAAGTCATAATGGAACAGAAATAGCTCATTTATAAATAAAAAGTGAGCACAGAGTAAGATAAGGTAATATTATCAAAAGATTGTGTACGTCAAATACGAACCAAGAGAAATCAGCCAGAACACATTAGCAAATAGGAAGAAAATGTTACGTACTGGCTATGTAATTCATACAAAAAATCAAACAATATTTGATCCGAAGAAAATTGGAAATTTATAGCAAAGCTGAACAAATTGGCGTTTACGTAGACCCAAAAGTTATGAGTTATTTATTAATTATGAAAAGACTTTATTGATTGTGTTCGTTCAATGATTAATGGAAATGCATAGATCAAGTGGTCCAAGAAGAAAATTTCTCATTAATAATTTCTATTATGGGTATTTCCATGATGTAAAAAGAAAATTGGAAATACCATTTAAGGACAGCAAATCCGACAGTGATGTGAAATATTTGAAAACTTGCCCTTCAATAATTTTCCTCTATTAAATTTAAGCCTTAATCATCTGACTTCCGCGTCTTATATTTTAATGAAGTGAATCAAGTGAGATTAATTACATTTTGTAAACTGTGATGATTACATTAAAATAGCTTTCTTTAACTGTTTCTAATGCTGTATATTCACTTTGGGATATAAAACTTTAATTTTTGAGCATATTTCTGTCAGACCTGGTTAGTTTTTCTAACCACTCGACATTAAATAAATTTTTATTCACTTTTACTGCGAATTTTTAATGTTAAAATATACGATGACCACAATGACCTATGAGGCACAAAACTTTTCGAATTTAATTTACAATGATTAAAACTTTTATACAGCATTAAATTAAATGAAGAACATTTCAGTTTTCACTCCGATAAAAAGTGTAAATCTGCCACTCAAAAATGTACCTTCTGATAACAAGATAATTAATCCAAGCACAGATTTTGCAAAAAAAAAAGTTGGAATTAATTTTCTCATTTCGTTCCACATTCCATGATTAATCAAAAATGTCTTCAAGATAGGGGGCCAATTAATGCGCTTTATTTCCTCTCTTATCTTTCATTAAGTTATACTTCTTATTTGATAAATATATGAAGAAAATATCATTGCCTTACTAAAATATTTAATTAAGCACATATGACGAGCACCAGATGTTTATTTAAGCGTATGAGTAATTAATTGCCAGTAATTTACATTTTTCTTCATCATTTTCTAGACGACGGTATTATGGCGATAATTTTATGATGCAAAATGAACAAAACTTCCAACTAAATGGTGAATCAAGTCGCGATTCACTGGAGTCCAGTGAGATATCGTCGGATGCATTCTCACACAACTTTCGTCAAAAACAAAGACAATTTGATCGCATTAATGTTAATAATATTACTCAGCACATACAGAATAATAACAATAAAATTACAATAATAATTAAACATGATGATGGACCACAAACCGAACAAAGAATCGCACCTCAAATAATTTACATTCAACCTGCAGCTAGTCAACCAAATTTATATTCAACAAATGTCAATCAAATAGATGATGATTTGAATAAAACAGACGTTTATAATAGCCTTGATGATCTCGAAAGCGACGAACTGTATCAATTTTATAATGAAAGTCCAATTGATGTACCTGATGATTTCAAAGGAAATTCATATCTCGTTTTGAATTTAAATGATGCTGCAAATAAGAAATTAAAAAGAAGAATTTGTACGCCAACGAGGAATCTATTGCCAATGCCAATAATTAATGATCGAAAATACTCAACATTAGCAAGTAGTGGGAGTATTGACAAGGTCGCAAAAAATAGCAATAACAAGGAAGATAACGAGAAGGTAATTAGTTCATTTTTTTCATAACATTTTTTTTTGTTTTGTTAATGTTGGCGGCAGCATGAAAAATTGTTTATTCAGTGAAAGTTAAAATTGTTATAGCATTTATGATCTGTCAATAAGGAAAGCGACATAGAATTCGACAAAAATTAATTTTAATGGTTCATTAAGTCAAATTTTAGACATAAAATTATTTTCAAGTCAGACATTAATGAGACCTTATTTGGTTGGAAAAGTCATAAGATAGTATATACTAACAGACATCAATATGCTCACCTTTCATGAGCACAATAGTGAGCATGTACTCACTAAGGACTTATTTGCAAATGTTCAAACAAACATACTTACTACCGTGCTTTTTATATGCTTACGTAATTTTTGACATGAATTTTATTATGCTCGCTTAATTATATTAATTAACCATTAACTCTGAATGTGCTCTGAACGTAAGTATTTTCTAGATCTGATAAAAAATTATATACTCATTTAAGCATACTCATTGACCACAAGCTGAGAACATGCTCTGAGTATGATCAAAAATTCTACTTTAAAAAATTTCAAGAACTCAATTGAACATACTTAGTGAGTACAGTCTGAGAACATGTTCTAAGTATGATTAAAAATTTCATTAAAAAAATTTCATGAACTCAATAGAGCATACTCAGTGAGTACAGTCTGAAAACATGTTCTAAGTATGATTAAAAATTTCATTAAAAAAATTTCATGAACTCAATAGAGCGTACTCAGTGAGTACAGTCTGAGAACATGTTCTAAGTATGATTAAAAATATCATTAAAAAAAATTCATGAACTCAATAGAGCATACTCAGTGAGTACAGTCTAAGAACATGCTCTAAGTATGATCAACAATTTTATTTTAAAAAAATTTATGAACTCAATAGAACATATTCAGTAAGTACAGTCTGAGAACATGATCTAAGTATGATTAAAAATTTCATTAAAAAAATTTCATGAACTCAATTGAACATGCTCAGTTAGTAATGTCTGAGAACATACTCTAAGTACATTTTGTTTTTTTGCTGAACGTGCTCACGTGAAAAAATTATGATATGCTCAGCTGAGCACATTCTAGAGCAAGATCTTGAGCACAATCTGAGCACAAACAATAAGATATCGCGCATTAAATTAGAACGTGCTCACCTGAGCACATTCCTGAGCATGCTCGTGAGCACATTCTGAGCATACTCAGATATTTAACACATTAAATTAGAACATGCTCACCTGAGCACATAACTGAGCATGCTCTTGAGTACATTCTGAGCACACCATACTGAGCATGCTCAGATATTTTTAAGGAAAAAAAGTTAATTAAGTTAACTAATGAATTGTAAGTTGTGTCCTAAATGTTGTAGAACCCGTGTAGAACCGTTATTCCTTGAAATTAGCATGTTTAAAGATATAATAATTTAAATATGTCTTTTGCCATATTTTTATTATTATATATTTACAGATGGTGACTTCAAGGAAAAATGCGAGATCTCGAAAGTTAAGCAACGCAAGGAGGAATTTCAAACAAAGATGGGTGACTGGAAAAATGTCTAAGTATCAAAATAAAATAAAAATTAATTCTACTAACAAAACTTTTAAAAAAACGTGGTAAAAATTCTCGTAAAGTTCTCTGGTCAACTAAAAAAATTGTGGTTAACTTAATTAATTTTTTAAATTTTGTATTATTTAAACATGCTCAGTGAGCACGTTCTTTGAGCATGCTCAGAGTGTGCTTATTTATATACGCATGCGTATTATCTGCACATTTTATAATGTGCTCATAATGTGCTCACTGAGCATACTTAGCAAAAATCTAAGCGTGCTCTTAACGTGCTCTATTGAGCATATTTTCTTTGACTTTCTTTGAGTGTGCTCTGAGCATGCTTAATTAATGTGTTTGTTGAGCACGTTCCTTTAAGTATACTCATATGAGTATTTTGCAATGTACTTTCTTGAACATGCGTTAAGGGTAAAGTACCGGGACCGCTGAGCACGTAAAATGAGTACGTGTTTTTTAAAAAAATGATTGTGTTCTCAACGTGCTCAATGTCTGTTAACTACGTAGTTAGTTCTTAATGTGGTTTTATTAATGTTTCAATTGTGTAGACGGGTTTAGACACATTTAGTTGTTTTTGTGAACTTGAAGCTCATGCAGCACATTTATTACGAAGATTGCGGTAAATATTCTATTGGATAATAAAAGAAGCTATTACCTTAAAAAAATTTAATTTGCATCCAATTAAATCATCTGCTTATGCAGAACTTAATATAAATTTATAACTGTTCAATCTTCAAATTCGACATGAAAAATTTCCATAATCAAACAAGTCAAAAGCTGTGATTTATTACACAATTTTTCCGCATATTTATGTCCACAAAACCTCGATAGTTATTTTATTAGAATCCAAAACCAATTAATTGCTGTGATGAAAAATTACCGCTCATTAATTTACAGTAATTGCATGGTTGCAGATAATTTTGCTAATATTTTCAATAGCTTCATCTTTCAATGTCATTTGTAAATGATTTTCAATGTTTTTTTAGTTCCATAGAAATTAAAATTAAAATTTTAACTTAAGAATTTCCATATTAATTTGAGAAAAAACCTTTTCGTGAATGAATTGGCAAAAACATTTTCGAAGGTAACGTGAATTCATAGAAACAGAAAAAATAGTCATGCGATAAGATAAGTAAGTTTAGTTCTGAACTTAACTTAAAACTGAGCGAACCTCGCAAGCACTTCACATTACTGATCTAGTTGTTCGCTAATTATTTTCATATGCGATCTCTAACAAAAGAGGCTCATTTAAACAAATAAATTTAATAGGCAGTCTTAAATCCGATATGTGAGTAATAAAATTAAGTTATTGATCAATACAAAGACATAGAACAAAGAACTTTAATTCATTTGTGTACATGCTTTAAATTAGTTTCATTTAATTAATGATTTGTATTGTGCGATTATTGAAAATGTAAGGGGTTGAATTAAGGGCATCTAAGATGTTGAAGCTGAGTTAGTCTCATTGATCCAGATCTGTTTTCAATTATTTAATTCTCTCTTTTTTTATTTTGTGCTCTATTTTTAGACAAGACATCATCAAAATAATAACTTGCAAAAGCAATCAGTTGTGAATAATACTCAAAGAAAGGCAGTAGTGCCAGTGAAGCCAAGAAGGAATATACAACAAAAAGCAGCAACTTTACAGCCTGATTCGAGTAAACCAACCACATTTGGGGAACGCAAGCAGAATTTTAAAGAACAGTACAATTGGGACGTTGTCTTTCCAACTACATCAATACATGAAAATTCAATTTTGTATCGTGAAACAGCATTAAGGAATTCTTTGCGTAATAAATGGAAAGTGATGAGTGAAAAAATGGTGACAATGGGAAGTAGTAATCTATGTAATGATTTTGGTGGTTCCACTAAAGAACTTTCGCCGCGAAAACTGAATAATGCAAAATTATTACTCGAACAAAAACATGCAAAAAGTGAAATTAGTTTAAATCAGTTGAAAAATGAAGAAACAAAAGCTCAGACTTCTGTTCTGCTCAACATGATTGGGTTGCCATTTAATTGGAAATCGCGTATGTTGACGAGTAGAACTAATAATAATAACAGTTTAAATAGTGAAAAGAATAAAAAGAGGCCAAATTTATTGACAAACTTTTGGAAGAAAAAACGCAATGGGGACGCACTGACCTGCAATAAACGGTGAGTTGATGCATAAAAAATTATATGATTATGCTTCATTATAAATGAGTATTAAGTTGACATTAAACATATGAAAATGCTGAAAGCATGTTAAGTTCTACAATATTTATCATCGCATTGTTGGCTGATTCACAAGTTAAATACACGGAAAAAAATGAGATTCATTGCGCGGTATTATGCTCAATAGCTGTGAAGTAATATCCGGTTTAAATGTGCGGAAAGAACAAAAATACGTCCAAATTCAGTCTACAAATTGAGGAAATGCGACGAGTTATGTTTTGATGGAACTTCTGAGCAAGTGATTTTAATGTGTTAATGATCAAAATTTGAATGAAAAATTTTTATGTATTTTAAATTCAAAAAATAATATGATAGGCTGAAAGGGTAAAAAGTAAATCTAATAAAAGAGATGTTATTCCTTTCAATAACTTTTATTAACTGACACTTTGAATATTGTTACATTGTTATTTATACTAAAAATATAAATCAATTCTTATAAGATACTATATGTATTCCACCGCTTTGGATTAAAAAAATTATTGAAGATAATTTTTTTTATTTATATGTTTTATAAAAGGAATTTTTTTAACTTTTATATATTTTTTTTCTCTATTATAATAGATTTTTTGCTGATTTTATAATATTTTTTTTTGTTTTTTATCTTAATATTAATGTATAAAAGAAAACTTAAAATTATCAATTTGAATTAATAGGAAATAATAAAATATATAATTAATTTATAGCATTAAAAAAAACTGAAATTAGAGGGAAAATAAAAAAAAAATTAATTATGTTGATTCTCAAACTCTTGGGTCAGGATACTGTTGTTGTCTTAAGGCTTGTTGTAAGTTCTGCATGTTGATTGGTTGTTCATTTCCTACTTCATGTTCCATGTCTCTACGCCAATTTCGCTGTGTGATAACTAGATTCATCCAATTTGAACAGCAACATAAGAACATGTACGGAGAACATATTCCGTAAATTTTGCTCAGGATCGCACCATTTATAATTAAGTTGATTACAAATGAAATGGATTTGATGATGATCAGGATTCCGATGATGAAGCTGAAGAAACTGCCAATATTTGTGATTTTGCTTTGGAAGTAGAAAAGACTCTCCATCATCCTAGACTTCAAATTATTGATGTCGTCCAATGTTAGGTGCTTTGATATTTTTTCGCCTGATTTTGTTTCTCCCGATGAATCGAAAACACGGATAACATTTTGTATATTTGATTTGGAGTTTAATGGTTGATATATAGCTTGTTTGAAATTATTTAAGTCTTCTTCAGTATATACTCCACGATAGGCCAAGCTCTCGTCCACATGAAGTTTCCACTGAGTCATTCCCAAATTCGGGAGCTTCATTGGTGGAATCATAGGTAACATCCTTAAATTGTCCCGGGTGTACCATAATCCTCCAATTTTAAAGCCTGGATTAATTATGCCATTACAAGGAATGATAGTTGCTGCAGTTTGTATGATTTTGGTTCTTGGTGCAATGAATACAATGTTGTTGTTATAAGCGCCATCACATTTTATGGGTAATTCCTGAGTACATTCAGAATAATGCGCTATTGTGCAGTTTTTTACGGGAATGCAGTCAATTACATATAGTAAATCGCCAGCTGTCATAGTCATGATGCCAGCTTTCCTAAATAGAGTATATCCAGTTGATGAACTGATAGATGCCATCTCCAAAGCTGCAAGATTTCCTCTTTGACTTTGTTCACATAAGTCTCTTCTGAAGATTTCGTACATTTCGTTGATTTGAACAGCAACACTGTGAGTCATTGTTGCTAATTTAATACTGAAAAATATATTAAAATCGAAGTTGACTTTATGCTTTCCTTCCTTTTTGATGAAGAAGATACCGTCTTCAGACTCTCTAATGAAGATAGATGGATACTTGGTGGTATATGTTGCAATTGAACAAACCCTGATAGTTGATTGAACCGTAATAAAAAAAAGATTGCTCAGCTAAGCTCTCATTCAATACATATGTTATTATAGTATTATTAAGTGAATCAGTTTCTGTGAATTTTGTTACGGGGCCGGTGTAGATAGCTTCCAATTCTAAAGCTGCACAGGTTTCCTGGCTCGATATAGAAGACCAAAAATATGAACCGACATGATCATTATGAATATGTAATTTCTCGTAGTCAGTAACTAGGTTATTAGGTAGAGCAATATTCATCTTCCGTAAATCAACTTTTGCTTTTCCACTGTTGATTTCGATTGCTACCTTCTGATGTACCACTACATCTTCATAAGTAATTCGGTCACTTAAGGACATGAAATTTACTCCTTTGCAGTTACCATCAGTAGAAGTTCCAGATGTAATTCTGAATCGAACTTGAGATCCCAATTCTAAAGGAACGTTGACTGCATGCGTTGGATCTATATATCTTAGCTGTAGATGCATATCTTCACAAACAGATCTTGTTACTTCCTTAGTTACAGTGTATTCATCCACGATCATGTTGCTTTTAAGTGATAACCAAGTTGGACATTTGATGATGGTTGCTTCAATCGTGATTCTACATGATATGAAGTTGGTATCAATGTATTCGCGAGCCTTTAGTAGTTGTACATTTGTAGATTTATTGACAACCTTATTATCGTTATTGATGCAGTCCATTGAGTCTAGAAGACTGAACTGTTTTACAGTAACTCGAGGATCACTACATTCGTAAGCTTCAATCTCTGCCTTGACTTTGATAAATGAGTATGATGACAACAACAATATTATGATGACTTTCATGCTTTATGCTTGAAATACAACTGATGCTTTGACAAATTTTGCTTGGTATTTTATACAAAAATTATGATAATAAAATTGGGGATAGAAAAAGGATGAGAAATGAGATAATAGATTATGTCTCATCTCAGGTATTATTCCTTCTCCTTTATGATCTACTAACAATATTTTATGACAGAAAATTATTATGAATATTTATGTTACTGTAATTCTTCTTTTTTTGTTTTTTTTTTTTGATTATAGATAATGACAAAAATTTATCTATTCTGAATCATCTAATTCCCATTGCTTTTCCTCAATATAATCTTCTTCATAATGAATAAGAACTGATTTGCATCTTAAAATAAAATGCATAAATGAATTTGATTAAAGTTTCTTAAGTCGAATTTTCTAAGATTAATTTAACGGAATTTATTTTCTTTTAAAGGAAAGTTTTTAAAGACTTAATGATTCATGCTTTAATTCAGGTACAAATAATTTTTACAAAATCGTTTTTTTTTCCTATTCTTTGATCCTCCCCTTTTTAAATTGTAAATTTATTGGAATATTTAATAAGAATATGCCTGTTATCAGACCTAAGATAACAAAATTATTTTAGTCCTAAAATTAGTTATTTATTGGGGTTATTATAAAAAATGTCTGATAATTTTTATGATTTCATAAATTTGGGATGAATAAATTAATATTCAGAAGAATATCATTTTAAAAATATTAAAATTGAATTTTGAGAATTATTCTTCAATACTGAATTTAAAAAATTCAACTATGATTAAGGAAATGATATGACAATAATCATTGAATGATTCCTTTTAACATTGGATTTTTTTGAGTATTATGTGAATGATTTTCCTTGATTTGATCGATACATATATTGATTCGGATGAAAATAGAAAATACTTCTGCAGAAGATTTGTTTGATGTTAAATACATTAATTAAGCTTTTATGATATCTCAAAAAATTTTTTTAGATAGAAATGATAGCATAAATAGGAAAATTATTAAATCTTTATGGCCGTTTGATAATTTTCTTATCTAATTAATTCATAAATACTAAAGGATGTATTTTAATTTAAGAATATCTGAATGTATATTTTTGATTTCATTTTTTTTAATCATCTGAATAATATGGAAAAACAGCATCATAATTATATTTTTTAATTTGATCATCCAATTTAACATAACAATAGTCATTTCCTGTCTGAGTTACTTCAGCAGGACCTAAATAACGGGAAAATAATTTTGATCCCAATCCAGTTTTAAAATTCTTTACTTTTACCAATTGACCAACATAAAATTTGACAGGCTTTGTTCCCTTATTGTACATTTCAACACGTTTCTCTTTAGAATTTTGTATAGCCTGAGAATTAATTTTCCTTAATGATTTTAAAGTTGATTGCAGCTTATACACATAGCTGTCATAGTCATAATTATTTTCCTCGATAATTAAATCAATATTTTCATATGGAATTTTCATTTCATTTCCAAAAATAATTGTATGAGGAGAAAAACCCGTGAAATTCTTATGATTATTATGACTAAATACAAAAAATTTAATGAATTTATCCCATTGATTAGCATTTGTTTCACTTAAATATGCTTTCATATAAGATGCTAAGTCCCTATGCAAACGCTCAACTTTTTGAGTTTTTGGTGAATAAATGCTCGACGTGATATGTTTGAAATCAAAAATTTTCCCTAATTTTTCTGTTGTAAAATTACATAAATTACGAGCATTATCAGAATAAATTACATCAGCAATACCAAAAATTAAAAAGTGATTAAAGATCAATGCATTAGCTATTGCTTCAGTATTTGTTTGTTTAAGAGGAATTGCATTGATATAATGACTAAAAGTATCTAGGATTGTTAATACATGTGTATATCCTTCGTCTGAAGTTGGATAAGCACCAACTAGATCAATACTAATATGAGTAAAGCAGCTAGTTGCATACGTAGCAATAGCCATAGTTCTTTTTGTACGAGCAGTAGGCTTAGAAAATTGACATTTATCACATTTAGATAAAATATTTTGAATTGTTTCTTTCATATTGTTAAATTTAACAAAACGTTTCAGTCTTTTTAAAGTACTTAATTGACCTGAATGAGCTCCAAAAAAGTTGTTATGATGTAACATAATTAATGCTTCTATTTCTTCCATGTCATCGAGAAATTTTACTTCCTCTTCAATTATCTTAAAGAAAATTGAGTCATTTGAGAAAATGTAAGTTAACATTAATTTGAGATCATATGCATTAAAATTTTTATCTTTAAACTGATGTATGAAAATAGATTTGTTAGTAATTTTACTATCTCTTAAAAATACTTTTAATTCTTGAAGAATTGAAAATAAATCTAAACCACTAATAGATTCATTTTTGTTTTTCTTGTAATTTACAAAAATATTTGATTTTTCTCTGCCAATTTTTTGAAAAGAAGGAATCTTACAAAAAATATTTTTAACTTCATTTGATAAATTATCAGCATTTTCAGTTGCAAAGAATAGATTTAAATTATTTTTTGGATTCAAATTTAAAACATCATTATCAATTCTGACAATTTTGCTATTCTTATTAACATAATTCTGATTTTCTGTGAGTTTAACAAATTTGTCAAATTCTTCTTTATAACAAATTTTATTTATTTTGGTCTTAGATCTTGTTGTTACGTAAATAGAATGAGTATCTTTTTTAATTATTGTAATTCTATCAGGAATTTTGTTAATAATCATCTTGTCATCAGCAATGACAAAAGCTTTTGAATCAGATTTGGACATTCTGGAAAGAAAGTCACAAATCTTATTTTCTTTTGAGCTTAAGAAAAATATTTTAAAGTCAAAATGAATTAATTTCAATTTCTTTCTTATTAAAGAAGAGGTTCCAGAATCCATAGGATTATTAAGAAATTTTACAAGAGACAAATTGTCAATCATAGCATAAAATTTACTATGAATTAAGTATTTATAAAATATTTTAGTAATTGACTCAACTAAAGCAATCAATTCTAATTCCATTATAGCTAATTTCTTCTCAGGTTCATGTAAACCTCTCGAAAAATATCCAAGAATTCTTTCGTTTCCATCATGATCAAATTGGAATAATGCTCCAGAAATATGAGTTAAACTAGCATCAGATCTAATGATCATTGGAGAATGAAAGTCGGGAGTATAAAGAAATGGTTTTGAAGACATTATTTGCTTTAGTGTATCAACTGAATATTTACAATTTTCATCAAAATTAAATTTAACACCCTTCCTTAATAAATTATTTAGGGGTGCAACTAATTTAGCATAATTTGGAACGAATTTATTCGCATAATTGAATAAACCTATCACAGCTCTAATAGTTTTTAAATTATGTGGATACTTAATATCAAGCATAGCTTGAATATTCTTATTAGAAATATAAATTTTATTGTGTTCAATAATGTGACCAAGAAATTCTACCGATGTAACGCAAAATTGACACTTTTTAGGTTCTAACGTAAGATTATGCTTTTTTAATTCCTTCATAATTAAATCAATATGCTTAATATGATCCTTAAGATTTTTCGAAAAAATCAAAACATCATCAACAAAATTAATCACATACTTATTTAAATGCTTTTCAAGAACTCTGTTAATTAAAACACCAAAGACAGTTCCTGAATTACGTAAACCCATTGAACTTCTTAGAAATTTGTATCTCTTACCATTAAAGGTGAACGCTAATTTGTGATTATCTTCTTTGTTAATTGGTACTTGCCAATAAGCAGTTTTTAAGTCAAGTTTAGTGAAATATTTGGCATTTTGTAATTTAGATACGATTTCATCAAAAGAAGGTATTTCTAATTTATCTGGCTCAGTATAATCATTTAAATGTCTACCATCCATAATAAGTCTATATGAATTATCTTCTTTTACTTTGAGAAAAATTGGTGAGTTGTATTTAGTCTCTTGACAATAGTCAATAATATTTAATTTTAATAATTCATCGATTTTATTTTGAACAATGTCATATTCATGAAATGCAAAAGGAAATTGTTTTGCATAGATTGGTTTATCAGTAGTTAATTTAATGTTCTGTTCAATTCCATAGCATGGCTTAAGAATGTCTCCGGGGGCAAAAAATACAGAAGCATTTTTGTGGATAATATTTTTTAAAGCGTCTTGCAAATTAATTTCAAGATGTGACAAGGACACATTTTCCATAATATAATTCATTCTATTCAGAACAGGTTTATGATTAGTATTAACTGAATATTCAATTGTGTTAATATGCTGAATCAAATTTAAATTTCTTTTTAAAGATTCTTGTGGTTCAATGAATTCATAAATTGGGAAATTAATTTTATTAGCATTAAAGAATAATGAATTATCAATGAATGAAATATTACAGAATTTGAGATTTTCTAAACCTAAAATTCCATCTAATTCATCATGTAAGGATGTATCATTGTCATTAATTACTTGAAATTGAAAAGACATTGATCTAGATTTATCAATATACAATTCTACTATTGTTCCAAGAGTCTTGACAGGATTTTCACTATTGAGACCGTAAATTAAATGAGTTTGAAAATTGAGAATTGAATTCTTATTTTTAATTAAAGAAGCTTTGACCAGGCTAATTGATGAGCCCGTATCAATAATTAAGTTGATAGTTCTACGGAAACAGGGAAGGTTTAATTTAATTATTTTCTTCATATTTGGTGGATTGATAGTATATGATTTTTCAATTACTTCCTCCATTTTTGGAATGAATCGCCGCGAAAATTTCCGTTATTATAATTTTGCGATTGATGATATTGATTTGATTGCTGGTTAAAATTGTTCTGAGGACGACCAAAATTCTGAGATTGATAATTATTTCGGTGTCCAAAATTATTTTGGAAACGAGGTTGAGGATTGTTGTAGCGGAATTGATTTTGAAAGTTAAATCTGGGAATAAAACTCCTAGATTGTTGATAACCATTGTTGTTATTGTTCTGATGATTATAGATCTTGTTAAAAGACTTTTGATTATTCCTGTTATTATTATTGGAATTCTTCTTCTTATCATTATTAGAATTATTAGGTTTGCTTGTAGATAGTGCTAGAACTCTATCCAACTTGGATTCAATCTTCTCATTTTGATCCAAAGGAACATCTTCATTTGAGATAACAAAATTGATAATCTCATCCAAGGTACTGTCAGACTTCATTGCTGCCCAAAGCCTAGCTTTTGGTTTAAGATTAAGAATGAAGGTCTTTTTGATATCATTTAGATAAAAATCAGATCTTCTCACATCCTCAGAAATTGAATTCTGAAGCTTGAATAATTCTGCTTTGAATTTATCAACAAAATCAAGATTAGATTGAGACTCACTTTGCTTGATATTCTTCAATCTAGCATGAAGTACATTTGATGTCTCATTAGGAAAAAGAGCATTAATAATCTTTTTCTTGAAATCCTCGAAATTCTCGAATTTAAAATCTCTTAACTTACTATAAGCATCTCCAGAACACTTATGTTTCAATACATATTTAATTAAATCAACTTGTTCTTTTTGTGATGTCAAATCAGCAATCAATTCATCCACACAATCAAGGAACTGATCAAGAGTTGATCGATCCGTGGATAAAGTAGGGATTCTCTTAAAGACGTTAGTTTTCTTGTTTTCCATTTTTTCACCTCTCAATTTAAATTCACTAACCAAATTAAATAATAGATTATTATCTGATTCAAAATTAGAAAAAGATAAATCTAAATGATCTATTGTATCAAAATAAATTTGAGGAGAATCAGGAGAAAAATAAGGTGGGGGTGATTCTGTTCTTAGAGATTCAACAGATAAATGTTTACTCTTACGAAAAGAAATTGGAGATAATGAAGAAGATTCTCCAAAAAATTCAGAGATAGGTAGTTCTGGAGCAGAAGGTATGGGTTTTTCGAAATTTAATTTCTTTTGAGATAAATTATCCTTTAAGGATTTATTTAATTTTTTTGATTTATTAGGACTATTTGAATTTTTCAGGTAATCCGCCCAATCAGTAATTTTTTTTAAGGCGTTAGTCTTTGCTAGACGCATAAAGAAATTTTTATTTTTTTTTTAAAGGATAATAAAATTTAATACTTAGGTAGAAAAATTTTCTTAATTATATGATCAGTATGCTGCTATTTTTTTAATTATAAAACTTTTATTGCACTTATTAAATTTACTTTATAATTATCACTAATTATTAAACCTTTCTCTATCTTTCGCACACCGATGCCACCATTTATATGATAGGCTGAAAGGGTAAAAAGTAAATCTAATAAAAGAGATGTTATTCCTTTCAATAACTTTTATTAACTGACACTTTGAATATTGTTACATTGTTATTTATACTAAAAATATAAATCAATTCTTATAAGATACTATAATAAATATTCTAGAACTTTCCATTGATAATAAGCTACTTTGCTGTGTTTGCACTGCAAGATATAGCAAGTTATTCTACCTGATCAGGCCAATAACTTTTTTATTACATAACTGAATCGTTCGTAAAAGAAATTAAATATTCTAAACAATTTTTTTTACACAAATGACGTTTCTGGTTATGGTCGTTCCCTAAATGATCCAGGAAATTTTATTAACTCTTGATCATCCAAGACCAATGATCTACTTTGGGGTCGTTCACTTATTACGTTAAGCAAAAAAAACGAAATTTTAGACCCACCCTTCCCCCCTTGTTACAAATTTTTCAAGAAAATTTTTTTTCTTTGTTTGACCTGTTACAAAATCTCAGACCCCCTAAAAAGGGAACGTAATAAGTGAACGACTCCTTTGATTCAAAACGAAGTTGTAATCTTCAGTTAACAATTTATTATTTATTTTGTATTAAAAAATATCATTATAAATGTCAGTGTTATTCACAAGGTTGTTTGTTATTTGTGTGATAAATTAAAGTCACTCATGAAAGAAGTACAATCTTTGGTTTACAGTGAGCTTTTATCTTATTTTTATTAAAAATACAGAATGCGGAATATTTTACTACTTTTTTTGTTGTTTTAATTATTTAAATCAAAAAATGTAAAGCAACTTTGTGTCATTAAAATGCTATGCATTAATTATGACCTTACACATTTTTTCAATCAGGTTTTTGAATCTATCTCTCCTTTACTTACAAGATTCTAACACACATGAAACCAACCGGATAATTTGTTGAGTTTATCTTGCTCTCTTCTTTACTGACTTGTCTAAATGTGCCCTCATCTTTTAGTTCAGTTAGTTAAGTTGAAATATTAGCACGGGTTTTACGTTTTACAAAAGAAATAAGTGAATATCGAGATTTCGGAAATTTATAAATTAAATATTTGGCAAATTATTGTTTGCTATTGGAACTGTTGATTTTACCTACAAGAAAGTTCTCTCGAAATTTGAAAACGAAGGGAAAAAAATGTTTACACTTCTACACAGAAATCGTGATTTTCGCGCTAGAAGTAAAAAACAGTTTGACTTTCTTAATTTAAGAAAACAAAAGAAAGAAGATAAACTTGTTCTTCATCAGGCTCTGAGTTTTAAGAAGCCCAAAAAGTAAGATATTGAGAAATTTGTTAATACTTTTCTATCCAAAGATTTTTAATATTTTTATTTAAATACCGGTTTTATGAAATTAATTTTTTTTAAAAAATGGGTCGTTTGTATAAAATGTAAGACTAAAATTGGCCATTTAGTACATCCTCATATCAAAAGTTGAGTGCAAGATTCAAAAACACAATAAATGGACCGCAGCAAAACACTAACCTGCCTCCACATCCACCCCCTAATATCCAAACGACCCCTAATTGATAAATTAGTTAAATTTCTTATTTCTAAGAATATATTTTGAATACTGAAAATACTTAAAGTTTAAAGGTTGTTCTTTGGACTTTAAATAAATTTATTCGTGAAGAATCTTCATTATACATAATGTACATGCTAATGGAAAATACTGTTTTGTTTTGAATCTGTCAAGGACATTGGGAACGAATCCAAATAATATTAAGATTTAAAATATTCAAACATCGGCAATTACTTGCTTTAAATAGAAGGGTCCGCTCTTAAATGATCATCAAATTCTTATAAGATATCCAAAGCCTGTCCATACATCCCACCCCTAAAATTGTAAATAAATGTCACCATAAAAAAGAATTAAACCAATGGACCCTAACGCTTTGGATGTTCCATAAACTTTGATATAAACAAATTCGCGCGAATGAAGTGTATTGAATGGGTTTTGTATACTCAAACAACTTGTGCATTCATATGAACAAACAAAAAATGAATGAATGCCTTTTGTGATATCTTTTGGCTATTTTAAGCTTTGTATTAAATTCTGTTATCTACAAACATAACAGAATTTTGACTCAAGAAGGAAAATATTAACTAATTTATGCTGAAAAATAATTCTTATTTGTCATAAAAATTCTTTCCGTTGTTGCGCAACCGATGCGTGAATAGTCGTCGATCAACCTGTGATTTCCCATTGTCATTTTATTTGTGATTTCATAGCACGAATGTTTTTCTATTACGTATGTAGGAATACGTTCATATCGTGTTTATAAACAAATTTAAAATTTTACCTATGAGTTAGTGTGTCTTAATTAAGCAGACAAATACATTTTATTTCTACGTCATGCGAGAACTCTCCTAACTATGAGCTGAATGTATATTTCTCTCACAATATATTTTTATTTGTTGTTAAGATGAAGAAGAAAAACGAGAAATAATAATTTGCGAATGAGAAGAGAACTGCAGAGATCAGTATTTTGCCGGCTTTAGACTTGACTCAATCGTTTTGTAAAGAAGAGAAATAAATAAATAAACTTTGCAAAAAGTGCTGACAAAAAGTTTTTAACACTCTGTGAGCCAAGTTTGGTAGTCTTTTTGTAAATTTTAAGTGTCAGTGAACTTGAAACTTCTTCAACAAGTGTTTGCCTTAATCCACTTGAATTAACTGTTCTTATCTAAGACTCTTGTGCCATTTTTATCAACTGTAATATTTATCACTTTGTGTATGAAAAACTTATTTTAATTAAATGCTAATTAAGAAGAATATACAATACCTGTACCTATATTAATAGCGTGAAATGAAAAACAATGGGCGTGTGGTGATGTAATATTTATTATTGTGACTGAATCATGTTAAACAGAACAAAACTTCAACAATAACTTCCACTAAAATAAAAAATGGAATATGATGACAGAATACTCCGACTAATTTTCCATGACTTCGATGGAAAAGTTTTTTTTCACGATCTATAATTAGTATCAAGTTAAATACACAGAGAGCACACTGGTCTAAAATCGAAAAAAAAGTGCAATGGACCCCTTTTAGGAAAAGTTTCATCAAAATTCTTCGGAGATGTCTCATTTGAAAGCTGATACATATAGGAACAAATTCCCAAAGTTTTAGACATTTTGGTTCATCTGGTGCCGTATGGCAGGTCCTTAAAGTTGATAGGGGGTAAATATTCGAAATTTTTTTGAACTCACTTGACCCAAATTATTTCAAAAACTACTCAATCTATTGAAAAATGGTTTTCAGTTCCTAAAAGTACATACAAATAGCTTTAATTTAGTGTATTGACATATAAAAGTTTTTGTTCCTTCATAGAGTTACGTTGGGATATGTATGAAAATTTAGCAAAAAATGGCTCTAAAAATTATTGCAAATTCTACAGCGCATCAAAATCCAAGAGTAGACAAACTTTTTTAGATTTTTCTAATAGAAGAAAGTCCCAGGTTTCCAAAATGGGGTCAACCTTTACAATCGGACTGCGAAAGAAGGTGTACTGGTTGATGAAAATTTGGTAAAAATCCGAACCCCTCAAATATTTAATTCTAAAATTTTGCCCAAATTTCTCACTTTTTTCGTAAAACATGTTAAAATGCAATATTTTAAGTTATTTTGGCAATATTAATCCATTTCTAATCGATTTTTGAAGAATTTTTTTAAAATGAGCTATTTTTTGGGACCCTATGCTGGTTATCGAGTAGCACCTTTTTTGACTCTATTAAACCACGATAACTTTTTACGAGAGATATATTTTTCAACTCTGTTTTGGTTATTTGATAGCCTATTGTAATACCTTTTCAACGATATATAATACTTGATGAGTATGTATGGTCTTGGTCACGAAATTGGCCATGGTTTGTGACCGACCCCTTTCTCAAAAAGGCCATTTTCAGATATGGCATTTAAAAACCAAACCATTCCTCATATTTATGTTTTTTATGTTTAACTATGATGAATTATGTGTATAAAAACTAAAATTTTGTGTTTTGGAAACTATTTCTACTCACAGATAATTACTAAACAATGATTAAGTTCTACTTCCGAAAGGACCACCTGTGAATAGCAAAAAAATTTCCAAAACACAAAATTTTAGTTTTTATACACATAATTCATCATAGTTAAACATAAAAAACATAAATATGAGGAATGGTTTGGTTTTTAAATGCCATATCTGAAAATGGCCTTTTTGAGAAAGGGGTCGGTCACAAACCATGGCCAATTTCGTGACCAAGACCATACATACTCATCAAGTATTATATATCGTTGAAAAGGTATTACAATAGGCTATCAAATAACCAAAACAGAGTTGAAAAATATATCTCTCGTAAAAAGTTATCGTGGTTTAATAGAGTCAAAAAAGGTGCTACTCGATAACCAGCATAGGGTCCCAAAAAATAGCTCATTTTAAAAAAATTCTTCAAAAATCGATTAGAAATGGATTAATATTGCCAAAATAACTTAAAATATTGCATTTTAACATGTTTTACGAAAAAAGTGAGAAATTTGGGCAAAATTTTAGAATTAAATATTTGAGGGGTTCGGATTTTTACCAAATTTTCATCAACCAGTACACCTTCTTTCGCAGTCCGATTGTAAAGGTTGACCCCATTTTGGAAACCTGGGACTTTCTTCTATTAGAAAAATCTAAAAAAGTTTGTCTACTCTTGGATTTTGATGCGCTGTAGAATTTGCAATAATTTTTAGAGCCATTTTTTGCTAAATTTTCATACATATCCCAACGTAACTCTATGAAGGAACAAAAACTTTTATATGTCAATACACTAAATTAAAGCTATTTGTATGTACTTTTAGGAACTGAAAACCATTTTTCAATAGATTGAGTAGTTTTTGAAATAATTTGGGTCAAGTGAGTTCAAAAAAATTTCGAATATTTACCCCCTATCAACTTTAAGGACCTGCCATACGGCACCAGATGAACCAAAATGTCTAAAACTTTGGGAATTTGTTCCTATATGTATCAGCTTTCAAATGAGACATCTCCGAAGAATTTTGATGAAACTTTTCCTAAAAGGGGTCTATTGCACTTTTTTTTCGATTTTAGACCAGTGTGGAGAGCAGACAAGACGATTCTTACTTTGGGAAGTGAATGAAATATTTTTCAACATAGATGTAATAAAAAGTGAAATTTCCGATCATGACCAAGACATCTGCTGAGTAATATGTAGCTGAATATTTATGAGATGATGGAAGCACAATCAAATCGAAATTCGTAAAAAGAAATCTAAAAATATTCAGTCATTAAATTCTTGAAATTCCTTTTCATACATCTTCATTTAATTTGAGCATTTCTTCAATTCAATGAGCAATTTTTGTGACTTATTGTTGTCGATTTTTATTCAAACAACAATACTGTATGCTTTTCATTTTTGAAGGTCATGGTCTGTTGCTCTGCTGCCAACAACAACAATGACTGTGGAATTATCTACTTGTACTGACTATATGTCAAATATTTAATGTTGTTCCTTCTACATATTGATATTCTTTCCCATTAGCGACATTTCCTTGTAACATTCCAATAGAATGAGAATGAAATCCATTAAATATGACTCATGAGCAATACCTAGATGTTTGCTGAATTGCTACGATTGTTGTAGCAGTCATGCTTTTATCATATAGCATGTAGCATACAATTAAATTTAGTAACTAAGTTCATTAGTTAAGCTGCATCAAGAGAAAAGTTTACTTATCATGTAGCAAATAAAAGGTTAAAAATATATTTTTGCTCACAGCAAAACTTGTTGATAAATGTGAAATTGTGAATATTAAGTGAGAGATGCAAACTGTGTCAGTATGATGTCATTCTTGGCTTTCAAGTATCTTTATTCTCTCAATTCTCTTCATCGCAATTGTGAAATTTCATTTAACAACAACACAAACTCGACTTTCAAGGTGTAACCTTTTTAGAGGAATCACTGTTTCTCTTTTTTGTGGAATTCCCTGTCAACGCACGATTCATAGTTTAGTATTTGACTCATACACGGAAAAAGTTGAAAAACTTGTAATACATTTTTTCCTTATATCGATTCATGACGTCACATCAAAGAATCACCATGCGCGTCAAATCAGCTGTTTTGTTTTCATTTCAAGCTAACTTCCCATATAATCAAATGCCGTATTAGTTTATAGAGTTAAAGATTTTGTGGTAATTAAGTTTTAAATTGAAAATCAAAGTTCATTTCGAAGATTTATTGATTTTATTCAGTTAATTGCATTATTGCAATTCAAGGTCTAGCAGTCATTCACTGGAACTGGAATGAACACTCATTTCTTTGAAAAGATCTTTTGCCTTTGTTGCTTAAAATACTTCATAATACTTAAAAATAAAGTTTACGGCATTTGAATATATAATAGCATCACTTGTGACTCAATTTAACTTGTGAATCTTTCGCCATTTTTGTAGATTTAAGAGTTTTTAAACTCACTGCACATTATTGATTTTTCTTGAATACTTGAAAGAAAGAATATACATTCCAAAATGAATAAAGAGGATTTAATGTGGAAAAATATTTGGGATACACTCCAAGATGATAAGATGAAGCCTCTAAGTCATAGAGAAATAAAGTAAGCAATATTTCTAATCACCACGTGTGATATCATTTTTAACGTATTTTTCTTAAAATTTGAATTTTACTTTAACGCTCAGCTGTACAGTACAGCCTGTACAATAATATTTTATTGCTGTTTTAAATTCATCAATTTTAATTATTTTATATAAACTGTGGCTTACATACATTATAAAAACATATGTCGAATCATGTGTTGAGCACAAAAAAGCTGCTTTTCTCAGAGTTTGTTTAACTGCTTCCTAATCAGCTTTAATTAATTATACAAAAAATTTCTTTTTTATCATTTCAGAATTCAAGATTCCGATGGTGGATTTTTTGAGAGATTCGGCTCGATTCTCTACAGTCAAGACGAAAATCATGACGAAAGAGTTAAGGAAACAGCATCAGTATCTAGTCCACCAGTTGAAGCTGTTGTGTCCAGCAAATTAGTCCAAAAGTCTGAAGCATCAATAGAGTCACGATTTGGACCAGAAGATGAGGGAAAAGATAGCGGAAATGAGTCAGCAGAGGCTGATAGTGATATTGAGGAAAAGAAGGAAGAGAATTTTAAGAAACTCCAGAACTCCCTAGTTGGCATGAATGTAAGTTGATGAATTTATTGCAAACTATTTTATGGTCAAGTGCTCCTGAACATCTGCAAAACTTTATCTCTTGAGAACTTTGATTTGATAATTTATAGATGACATTTGAAGGATTATCTATGAGATATAATAAATTGCCGTTATAGATTTATTGATGATCATCGAATGAGTTATTGTGGATAAAATGTGAAAATGAAACTGTTTCACATTCAATGTTTATAGCCGAAGATCACTGCTCATTATTTTACTCTCAAATTTCTCAGCTTAGTCTTCAGACACAACATATTTATTTATGTTTGTAAGACCTTTGTATAGAAAAGAAAATTTAAAAATAGCATATATGGGCAAATCTACAGATAAAGTGAACTAAAATTTTTTGAGTCCAAAATTTTTAACAGTGTATTCAAATTTTAAAATCACTTTTATGCTTAAACTGTTCCTTTAAATTCTATTGTAAACACTAATTTAGTTCTATCCTACACTACTTTACATGTTATAATCAATATGTAATGATTAAAGAAGCTGGTTCTTGTTAAAAACGTAATTTAATTTTGTAAACAAATGAAATGTGTTATGCAATAATGAGTTATAATTTTAGCCGTGAAACGCTATTTTTGACAAATATCTCATTAATTAGACATCTTTTATCATCGCAAAAGACATTATACTATAGCCTGAACGAACGAAAATCGATTAAATGTGTTTTTAACCTTTAAACATTCATATTTAGTTAGAAAATTGAAAAAGTAGAAAACAGAATTTTTACAAAATTAGCCGTGAAACACTTTACAAACTGCAATAATTCTTTAATTAAAGCTTTAACATAGTTAAATTAATTGCAGAATGATAGCTACTAACTTTCTTTATACAGCTAGTGTCTAACATAGTATGAATATTAAGAAGTTTTGGAAAAAAATTAGAAAATTGTAAATTTACTGCAAAAATTTATCTGTAGATTTGCCCATATGCGAATTATAGCGTGGCCTTGAAAAAGTCAGAATAAAACTGATTCATTCATAATGACATCTTTATTACACACATGTATCGTCTTGATCTGCTGAGATAAACCGAAAACAATTTGATCGACAGCTCTTTAATTATCTTTATATTTTTAATTGAGCTATTAGCGATGATTGACGAAGAATTTGATGTTCGATAAATGAGAGCTTCTTGATATTGAAAAATTATCTTCGTAATCGGCTTTATTGCTCAAGGTCTGATCTTAAATTTGATTTTGTTCCTAATAGAAATGTACCAACGCGTAGAATTCCATTACATTATTCTAAAATTAATTCCTAATCTAAATTTAAAAAAAGGTTCAATTGCCTCATTAGAAATTGCTTAAGGATTTATTTTTATCGTAAAGCACTCGTGAGAAAATTTACATCATGTCTCTCCACTTTCCATTTATTTTGTAATTTATCCACTTGGAAAAGCCAATAATAATTACTGACTCGAGGATAATTTTATTTCAAAGTACCTGCACTAGATATATCCAGTAGCTGGATTATTGACCCTTAACTAAAGATCCAAGTTATTATTTGACGTTTCTTAACTATTCCCTAGATCCTGAAAAATTTGTCCCTTGCCTAAGGGGTCATTCACTTATGACTTCCATCAAAAAATGGGATTTCTAGACCCCCTCCCCCCCTTGTCACAAAATTTTAATTCAAAAAAATTTCTTTAATTTAAAGTGTCACAGAATCTCAGACCCTCCCCCCTAAATCATGGACGTCATAAGTGAATGACCCCTAAAAACCTTTCACTCCTGATTTGCTCAAACTACTGAAACTAATCCACTTGACTCTTAATCCACATAATAATAATAATTTTGAGACTCCTTCCTTTTACAATGAAACAGCTGTAGAATAAAATATAAATTAGTCAAAATGAGTGGCTAAGGGAGAAAAACGATCAGATAAAAGCAAAACATGAGATAGAGAAGAGTAGACGCAAATGTGCCAAGAAGCTTCTTTTCGTCTTAAATGATCGAAGAATTTTTCTCAGTTGAATTTCAGCTACCGTAAGATTAAGATCGTAGGAAATTTTCGGGGAAAAAGAGAGAGTGTGGAAAATTCTTAATGAAAATCTTTTAATCGACGAGAATAGAACAATGCTAATTGCATAACATTTACAGCTTAATAAAGACTTGATCGATTCCAAAAAAAGACAAAATCTGTGAAAGCTGAAATTTTCATTCATAAAAGTGATTTTTTTCCTCTCTGTATAATTTATTAATATCTCAAGTGTCCCACACATCGGTCACAGTGTGAGGAATATTTTTTTTGCACGAAAAAAAAAATAAAATAAAGAAAATCCTCGATCGATTCAGTTCTGTGTGAACAAGAAAATTCAAGAGAAAAGAGAAAACAAAAAAAAAAGATTAAAAATACCTCAAATTGAGATGAATTTTTGCGACTTTTTGTGATGAGATTTCAATCGTCTTGATTAATTTATTGTTTTCATTAAATTTGATCATCGACAAGTCTACGAGCATAAATTAATATTTTGTGCAATTGCAATGAGCACATTATCGTTGACTAGATTGTGCAATGGCGGCGGATCAAGCCACAATAAAAGTTTTAATATAAAATATGGTTCACTTCCGACTAGAAAACATGTGCCAAAAGTCGCCTCAGTTGATATTGACATGAATAATAATGCACCACAGCCGACCATGAGAAAAAGACACATTCTGAATAAACGCGGCAGTTTGTATCATAATCAATTTAAGGGCGTTCGGAAGGAGTTGATCGAGAAGCATGCAAATATGATTATTCATACAATGACTGTATGTTGAAATTTATTTTTGCTACAGTGCAATAAATTGTAGTTATGACTGTATTTCACTTAACGGCCATGTCCTAAATTTACTCGCTTTTTCCACTTTCATTTCTCACACAATTTTCATCTCGTTTAATTTCAGATTGAAGAATTGTACGAGGAAATTCTGTATGAAATCTTGCACAATGTTGGAAGTGATGAGTCGAAAATTGATCCTGAGAAAATGTACAATTATATGCAGGAAGCTTTTAAAATTCCAGAAGAATCACATGTAGAATTATTGGAGAAAGCAAAATTTAAGGAACCTCCAGAGCTTAGGCTGAATATTGAAATCATTGAGGCTAAAGATCTCAATTCGAAGGATCCAAATGGACTTGCTGATCCTTTCGTTACACTTTATGTTGCTTCAGCACCCACTACTCGATATACGAGCTCCGTAAAATCTGGAACATTAAACCCCAAATATGAGGAGCATTTTTCATTGTAAGTTATTGATTTTTTATTTTTTTGCTCTTATGTACATTATTTACAGACAACTTAATAATGATGCTGTAAGACTCAATACAATACAGTAAAATTTATTACATCATAAATTTATTTCCATACATAGACCAATATCAGAAAATCCTAACGATGATACACTTGTTGTGGAAGTATGGGATTTTGATCCGGCAGAAACACTTGGCGAGAAGATGAATAAGTTTTTTGACGTAAAGGGTGCAAAAGGATTTCGTAAATTGATGAAGGAAATTGCAGTAACGGCATCGTCAGGAAAGCATGACAATGAATTTGTAGGATCTGCTAAAGTTCCACTTAAAACTATTCCTGCAAGTGGACTCACAATGTGGTATAATCTCGATAAGAAAGGAAAAACGAGAACACAAGGAACCATCAAAGTCCGCCTTAATTTCAGCAGTGAGAAGAACGACCAAGTTGCATCACAAGAACATCGTCATTTATTGAAAATTCTCCTTTACAATGAATTGGAATTGTCTAAAGTCGCTCATTATTGGTGGTCAGGGAAGTTCAGTCAAATGGCAGAAATCATTATTACACAACATCAGGCACAAAGTGGTTTAACAGAAATCGATGTGGCATTTGCTCAATGGTCTGTGTTCACAGAAGTTCATCAACAACATCCATTATCATTTGAGCTATTTGAAAGCATTCTTGATGTCCTTATACGACCAATTCAGACGAAAAGTGTTAGTCATGATGAAGAAATCTCACTCTTTTGGGAAGCAACGAAGAGATTATTGCCATCATGCTTCGGTATTATCAGAAAATTACGGAAGAAGCTGGCTGGAGATCCAAATGCAATGAAGCATCTTATAAAAGCATTAAATATAATTTCGAAAATCTCAATGATAGAACCACCAGATCAATTTGACTTATTTCCCGAGCAATATTATGGATGGCTTAAGAAGAACAATTCATCAACATCTTGGGATATTCGCGATGCCATAAATCAAGCTGTCACGATTGGGACAGAAGAATATTATGAGAGTATCGTTGACCATAATGAACTTAATAGTGATGATAACGATGTTAGATTGCAACAATTAATCAAAATTATTCAACTAGTTAGATCTGATTTGCAGAGAGCGATTGAGCATCATGATAAAGTCTTTCAAGAGTGAGTATGAGCCTAGAACTCGTTCAATCGTCATTTTCTTTTTTGCAATTTCAATTTCATACATTCATTCTTAGGCAATAGATAACAGATATAAATTGAGATATCTCTCATTCAATCATTTCTGTCAGAAAAAAGACATCGAATAACAATGAATTTTTTCTTCTTATTTACAGAACAATGAATTATCAATATGCAGGCATGCTTTATAAAGTTTATGATAAAAAATTGACGGAGCTAGTGAAGCCAGTTGTTATTGACATATGTAATACAAAAATTGAACGTTTAGATTTGTTGGATCGAAAGGATATGAAGCACAATAGATATGAAGAAATTAATATGCTGACAACGCTTTTTGAATTGTACTTATTATTGAAAAGATTTGCTGTCCTGGGAACTGCTTTGTGTCCTGGTGTTACTGAATTCGAAATAAGTGATTATTACGAATGGTTCACTAATGGTGTTGCCCACTGGCTGGACATTTCACTTTATAAAGCAATGACAAGGTATGAGTTATTTTATTAAAACGATGAAAAGCCTCTAATATAAATTTTCATTTTGTACAGAATCAAAAAGGCAATAGAACTTGATAGTCTGATTGCAGTCGATGCAACAGTTAAATATAGCAGCTCCGCGGTTGATACATTAGCGATATTTTATCAAATTCGTATATTTTGGCAACAATTGGCATGGCCTAGCGCAGAAGGTGCTTTTATATTTGTCAGCAAAATTGTTGATGATATTTGCAAATGCTGCACATTTTATGGAGATACGATGGCTGAACGAGTTGATGATTTAGGAATGGTGGAGACAATTTACGAAAAGAAATTCCAGGTTACACCTGAGTGGTGCTTGGCAATTAATAATATTGATTACATTCGTCAAAGCATTCACTCATTTGTTAAGGAAATGGGTGTGGACGATATCATTAGAAATATGAGTGATTTTCGTGGTCCATTGGATGCACAGCGCTGTTCCGATACACTACAGAATGTCATCGAAAATGCAATCGACACGGGAAAGAATAAAATTTATGAATTAACTCAAAAACTCGCTAGAAAAATGAGTCCACCAATGAGACGATTTTTGGTCGAAGGTGCTGAATTATTCGATACAGATTCCAATTCAATGGATCGTCTCATGATGTATATGGAGGATTCATTGAAAACACTTCACACTGAGTTAAATGATGACAATTTCATGCGTATGCTCGAAGTTATTTGGGATGAATTGGCAAGTATTTTATATGATTTAGTTCACTCGTCGTTGGAGAAGCGTAGACCACCTGCATTCTATTCAAATTTACGTGCTACACTTCAAGTTATGGTAGAAAATTTCAAATGTCAAAATGATCAACAAATTCAGTCAACGGATAAAGAGACATTGCAACAAATTGATAAGCTTCTCGAAATTCATGGCTTTGAAACGGCAGAGCTCATACATCAATACTATAAAGACAGATACACAATACAGGAAAATATGAGTGATACACCTTTTGGCATATTGACGGTTCAGTGTTATTTCCAAGGCAAAACATTAGAGATTGAAATTATGAATGCAAAGCATTTATCACCAATGGACACAGATGGAAAATGTGATCCATTTGTCAGAATTCATTTCTTCCCCGAAGATAAATTTTTGTCAGTTGGACAACCAAAAACTAAAGTCCAGCAAAAGACTTTATTCCCGTTATTCGATGAGAAATTTACCATGTAAGTTACCCTTCTGCTCGTTCACTAATGATGTCCATCAAACATTTAAATGTTGGACATTATAAGTGAATTACTAAACTGTTTCTAATAATCCATCAATTTTAAAACAGAACCTTGAATGATGAACAACGTAAAATGAACGAGGCAGTCATTCTGTTCAGTGTCAAGGATCATGACTATTTCGGATATGCAAACCAATATGTTGCTGAAGCATTTTTAATGTTTAAAGACATTGCAGACATAACTAGTGAAAGCGGAAGCATAAGACAGCTGCATTTAACACTAACAAGACCAAAAAATGATGGTAAGTTCTCTCTCTCTCGATTCAAGCACTGCCTTATAGATGCTGTGCAGCTACGATATTGACAAATTCTTTAAAGTCAATTAAATGATCAGAGTTGCAATTAGTCTCTAACGTTTCAATTTAATTCCTTTATTTTTTTATACAGATATGGAGACTGTTAAGGCTCTTCAATATCGTATTGGCGATAAACTAGCAAAGGAGTTCCTGAAGAAATTGAAGACGAAAATTTCAGACACACAAGCTAAATGAACATGAAAATAAATCATTTTAAATTAGTTATTGATGTTGTCTCTTTTTGTGCCTTTAACTCATTTTAATTTTAATAACAAATAAAATAGAACCTATCGATGGACTTTATTGTCAAATGAATTATTGATGTGGACTGGAGTTTATTTATTTAATTAATAATTTTTTTACAGTTCATAAAATTCATTCATGGTCTATTTTGAAATAAAGAATATCAAATTTTCACAGCTGATTAATTCCTAGCGCTTTAAAAAATTTATTACAAGGACTTCACCCTTAAATTCACCTCTGTAAATGCTCAATCTTAAAAAGTTTGCGTCTTCCACTTGTAGCTTTAGATTTATAGCAATCAAAATAATTTATTGTGAAAAATCTCAGAGTTCCACATTCCACATAATTGAGACGCATTTCCCATAAAATATCATACAGTGAGGAAATGATTTAATCGCAGAATCAAGTCATCTATAATTTTCAATTCATTGAGCCATGAGAATCTTATCAAATAGAAAATTTATCATATCATTTTTATGGATGTATGGCTTTTATAAAGAATACTCTAGCTAGTATAAAACTTAATAATGAAGCGCGTCAGCTTCAATTAATTAAGAACATTATAGAGTAATAAAGACGTTGAATAAATGCAAACTTCTTTAGCACCTGTTTTTCTATAAATCACTTCACGGTATATAATAAGATATTTTTTATATCTTGTTAATGTATCATGTATGCCGTTGTGCTTCTACTACCCTACTAAATACGTACATCCTGTCTCTATCTTAAGAAGCGTACTTTCTTGATATTAAAGTAAGTAATGGCATGACATTAACATATAGTATGCTTATGGAAGTGAATGGAAGCTTAAGAACAAACATTCATGGATTATTTGACGCCTTACTGCATTTAAAATATTCTCCGATAAAACTTTAAAATATACTTAAAGGATTCTTTATGTAAGCAATCAGCTTAATATGAGCTGTACTGTATAATCGTACATGAAAAATAGTGTAAGAAGAATGAGCTGCTTCCTTTCCACTATCAATTTACATGCATACGCTGCTTCCTTCCATCGTCAGTCACTTTCGTCTCATTTATTAAGGATAAAATTCTCTCTATTCATAATCCCTCTTACAACTTTTATTTTCTCTCAACATCATTCATAATGTATGTATATGTCAAGCTTAATTAAAATATGAAATATTTTCATCATCATCATCATCATCATGATGTGTTATATTCTATACATATATATCATGCAATCCAAGGCATAAAAAATTCATTTTAAAAGAGTCAAAGTAGCTTCAATAGAAGTTAATTAGGATAAACTTATGAGCCCTTTGGTAGAGTGGTCTTGTGCTTTGGTACCTGAAAATTTAGATAGCTAAAGGATTCAATATTGTAAGTTTTTCTAATTATAGGAACTAAAAAAGCTCACTGGGATAAAATAAATATAAACATCCAAAATCATCCCATGACTTCATAACTAAAGTTCTTCATCCTTGCTAAAGTTTCTTTATTATTTCATATTGTATCGAGTAAAGAGGCAAGGATCTTAGTGAATGACATGGAAAGAACTAAGTGGAGCAACTACATGGTATAACTTGATATGAAGGATATTAAAATTAAAATCTTGTCATTTGATAACAAGCAATTTACAGTACTTCCTGAAACATGTTTCACAAACATGAGTAGATACTGAGGAATGTTCTAGGGTCGTTCATATATTATGTAATGTTAGATGGATACGCTGTTTTAGATTGAAGAGGTATTTTTAATTTTTTTTATGATTTTGATTTTACTTTTTGGAAACTATGCGGAGGGGTCAGCTTGGGATTACGTGACATAAGTACAACTCCTTCATTGTACAAAACAAGAAATATTGTCTTGTATGAACGACAACAAATTATTCATAAAGATGAAGATGCCTTATCATACATGAAGGTGAAATCAAAATACACATTGGAAGCTCAATCATCTTAACATGTATCTACATGTTAAATTCCATAAAATTGATTTTCTCTATGCTCGTCTCTCAAATCTCAATGTTATTAAAATTCATTGACAAGAAGTTAATGTCATGTCATTGATTTCCTGTACAACGATATTTCATGAGTATACATACTCTATAGCAAATTGTAAAACGAGATGGAGAAGAAGAAATACTGCTTGTTCTGCTTTAAATTTTTTCATACTTCCTTTATGTCGATACACGTCTTACAGTGAACGGGAATAATGGTACATGTATAGAATAACACAAACCCTTAACTCATTCCGCTACTTATGTGAATTTTTAACATGCACCTTCTTAATTCCTTCTCATCTTCTTCTAATACTACACGATCTCAATACAAAATTTATCCATTTTTTTCACCATTCGCTTCCAATTCTAGCTGCGAAGCATGTAAATTTTCCTTATTCTCCACACAGGATATGACTTGAATCGATACAGTTAAGTAGTTATAAAAGCCAATAAAAATCAAGCAAGCTCTTGTGCTTCTTCGTGAAAACCAGAATTGGAAAACTCTATAGTAGGAGCAGGGGTATATCCAGGGAGGTTTCCGGAGTCAACCCTACTATTGAAAATCAATACTAGTTTAAAACAAAAAGGGTCATGATTGTACGAGATTACAAAAAAAAAGTCATGATTTGAAAGAAAAAAACATCCTGGATACGCCCCTCAGTAGAAGTTTTAAAAATCTCATAACTAAATGATCGTTATTGAAAAAAATTCAACTTAAACACAACCATGTCTAAAGGTTTAAATCTTCTTCCCATTCTCTTAAAAATAGCTGATAGAGCTGCTGTAAAAATTCATGCCTTATAAAGTATGCTGTCTTGAAAACTCCACCTTTATAGAATTTTATACTTTTGATTATTTTATGCAGAAACATTTTTCGATTTGCATTGAAATTAAAAATTTAACGCCATCGAACAATTTTACATCTTTAAGTTCACTGAACAGGAAGCAGAGAAAATAAAATAAAGTACACAATAAAAGGTCATCATCCCATATCAATAAATGTATTCTTAAAGCATACAGTTTTCCTCCAAATATATTTTTGACATGAATGTAGGTGGACACGAGCAGCTCATATGATCGAGGGAAAATAGACATGAATTCGTATAAGATTATTGGATATAAATAATATATAAATTGAAAAGTCAAGTCCGAGCGGCACATATTATTAGTTTTTATTTTTTGAAAATTTTGTAATAGAGAGTATAGGCCAGGAGGGAAATCACTTAGTGATACCTTTTTTCGGATATTACGTAGCGCTAAAAATGGAAATTTTTGACCCCCTCCCCGTAACAAATTTTGACAGAAAATCAGAAAAATTTAATATGAAGGCTACATAATGAAACGTATCAAAACTTTGACCCCCTCCCTAAGCGTTACGTAATATCTGAACGACCCCCAAGTGGTTTTCCCAATGGTATAGACAAATTAATTATCAGAATTATTCTCATCTTTATAATAATAGGATTAAAAAATACCACCAATAACAATAACAAATTTAATATGTTAATAATATTAGTTCACATCTGATTTAAAGCACAAGCAGGAAAATATAATGAAAGTCTGATGAGAAATCTCGTAAGAGTTACACGGGAAAAAATGTTAAATTACCTTTCATTATGAAAATTTTTTCATCCCATACTCCACAACTTACTCCTTTTCAATTTTAATTAAAATGTACGTATTGCGGTTTTTTCATTTTCCTCAATTTTTTATTATATTTGTTTCCCTTTTTTCATCTCTCGATTCTCCTCTCCCTCATGATGATGATGATGATGAAGCCACAATGGCTGTGAAAAACATTTAATTATGCTATCATTATTTTTATGGTTGTGAAAATTGAACAGATTTTTACAATGAAATTTAATTAGTAAAGCAAAACGAAAGGAACAAAAAAAGTACATTAAAATACATTTTTTATGTAGATTCGAAGTTAAAATTGGAAAGCATGAAACGAAGAAGGAAAATATTTTCAACAAACTGTTTATGCGATTTTTCCCTTTTTGTTAAATGGCTTTTAACTTTTTTATAAAAAAATAAGAAAAAAAATTAAAAAGAAAAATCAAAGAGCTTTGAGCACAAAACCCTTACAAAATTGGTAGTCTTACCATACGATTGATAGCTTTAGGGTGGGAGAAGGAAATTTGTTCTTCTTTCGATGCAGACAATCACATTGACATCAAGCATATGCTAAAATAGGTAGAAGTTTCTTTTCTTCTTCATCCACAAAAGTGCTTGAAGAGCTTTATTTTGTATGCTATTTGTATGTTGAAAGGATGTTAATGGAGACGAGTTTTGAATTTCAAATAAATATTTCCGAGAGGAATTTCTAAGTAGCTAAAAAAGGAAAGCTACAAACAGAAGAAAAATTCAAACTACTTTTGAAACACTTTATAGCCTTAAAGGGGAAAGTCTTCTTAACCGGAAAATAAAAATCATCAACTTTGATGTTTTATGACAGCAGCGCTTTTTGATATATGTTAGATATATGCTTAACATAAATTTTTTAAATCGATATTAACCCACCACTTTTTATTGACGATAATTGGTCCGAAATCCGTGTCAAGGATGCCGTTATACTGCGGCATTTGGTAATGTGGTAATAATTGGTCGGCATAAATTCTTTTTTGCTGCTAAACCCTTTCTCGGCTTGCACTTTAATCAATTGTTTTTAATAGATTATAAATCATTCACAAAAAATTAAATAATTAATTATTGCACCTAGACTAGGGTGGTCATCAAAATTTCTTGAATATACATTCTTATGGACAAATCATTAAATTTATAACTCAAATATGATTTAATTAATTTATTCAACACTCCGAAGCAAGCAAAAAAATATCGTTATTTAACGGTTTCTTGAAATTTAAAATTTCAAAAATAGTAGTGTAGAACTCTAGTTCTCGAAAAAACCGTTGATTTTAAATCGTGAATTTGTGAATTTCGTGTTTTTTGTTAATTATAGCTAGTTTTAAGATCCGGATATCACTGATTTCTAATGATTAAGGGTAAGTATTTCTATGTTTAATGGATTAAAAACTCAATTATTGATTTTCATCGATATTTCATAATTTTCCTTTTTTTCTCATATTTATCTTCTTAAATTTAACGGAATTCACATAATTTCTTTTACTTTCCTCTTTGTAGCTTCTTCATCTATCCTACAGTGCTTCTGTATCATATTCGATGCTCTTATCAACAGCTGTCAAGCCATATATAATTTTTTGTGCATATTTGAGGACATCTTCGTGCTACATTATGCATTTAATCAAACATCTGCATATTCAACACAACTGTGTTATGATCTAAGGTAAGTTCCTCATTCTTTTGTAGTGACACATAAATATTGTCTGTTGGGTCAAAAAGTGAGCTCAGGATGTTCATATTGACAGCTCCAATTGTGATGGACTTATTCTTTCCCCTCGAAAAAAATTTTACATGAAAAATTCTTTTCTGAAAAATATTTTTTTTCTTAAAAGTTTTTCCTATGATCTACCGTAACTCTTATTTGTTAATTAATCATTCACGTAGCGTTAGAATTAAAAAACTACAAAACGATGAGCATAAGTTCGAGAAAAAATTTGGACCCCCTAAAAAGTTTTTCTGGGTACGACCCCGATCAGGGCCTGAATCCAGGACATGAAAGAAAATATTCGTTAAAAAACATGGATGATCACGGAAAATAAGCAAATGACCAGCCTAACCTTGACGGTCACTTATCCTTTTTGTGACTTTGGACTTTATTTCCATATTTAAATTTTTTTTTCTAATTTTTTTTTAAATAAATAATACTTTCAACTTCAACGTTTAAAGTGAAAACTGTTGTTTTCTAATTCATTTGGTAAAAACTTTATCACATCCTTTTTGAAAAATTGGTGAAAACTCATCAGCATAAGCTACTTAAAGTCATTGCTCTGAGCTTTATCCGAAGTTTTTCTCTCGTCCATTAGATTCAATTTTACAATTCATACATAATTTGATGGAAAACTTTTACTTTATGACTTACAGCTTGACGAAAGTTCTTTTGAAAGAGAAAATAAAAAGATTTTCATAGCCTCCAGATTCACATCGTAAATTGCTTTACTGTCCTATCTTATAAAATTATTTCCTACTTCCACAATAAAATAGCAAAACTTAAAACTGGATTAAGGAATAAGTAAAATATAGTTGCAGCTTCTCTATACTGCATCTCATATATTTTGGAAAAAAAAGAAGCAAATATTTTCTCGAGACATTATTTACAATTATAGGATTTATTTGCAGACTTTCTTTTATCCTCATGAATTTTCCTCTCCATATAACCACAGAGTTTTTCAATTATTTTCAATAGAAAATAAGTTTTAATGTCATTTTAAACAGCAAAACTCTTTTATTTTATTCTCATCGATCTTTTAGTGCCATTTCTTTGTAGCAAATGTGTACGGTGTTCTTTTGTAAAACATTTCACATATGCATTCACTTTGAGTGACTAGGATGGCATGAAAGTACGTTTGATGCTCAATTTCATCAACCTATAATTTTTTCACAAGTAGCTTTGAAGCATTTTTGTTCAACTTGCATTTGATTACAAATTAGACATAAGCGAATGCAATTTGTTGAGCTTCATTGAAAATGCTTTTTAGTTCCGACAACCTACGATATTTTATTTTCTTCAAGCAGGTAATGGCACCATGAGATTCCATAAATAAAATTATTTTCTCGTTTTTTATTTCTGTCGTTTATTTCATTTTAATGCGAGATAATTTGCAATCTAAAAACGTTAAAAAAGAGATATATTGGCAGTTAAAATTGCTTTTTTGGGAACTACAAGAAAATATATACATAAAGGCATACAAAAGGCGATTTAGAATAAGTCGAGAATAATGACAAAGTTTTTATGTAGCTGAACATAAATATACAGTCAAAAAGAGGAGAAGAAAAAAAGTTTTTTATGATAATCGAAATTTTTTCACTGTCTTTAAATTTTTTTTCCTTACCGAGATCATCAAATCTTACCACCCACACGAACACACATTAAATTTGATATAATTTTCCTTTAATATCAATTTTGCGATTATGGAATCAATTTTATGTTTTGGAAAATTGAAAATTGTAAGGCAAATTGCTTTACAGTCTGATGAATTTATTTTTAGAAAGACTTCCGTGGTTTTTATGGATTTCCTTTGCATTTAAAATTGCTGTCATGTCTTATTTTATTATAAAGATGAAAATTTAAATTTTTGGAACATCTGTGATGCTGTAAAAATATTCATAAAAGCTCACATTTCCGCGAAAGAAAAAGCAAAGCAATTGAGCTTTTCGATGTACTGAGAGCATAATTTATCAACAAAATGTAGCACATATAGGTGTAATAAGTCAGCAATTATACATGGATGATTTTTATTTCTTCCTCGGATGATGTAAATTTGACATTCAATTTATTTTTTTAAGACTTCAAATTAAAATACACCCTAATCGTAATTCTAATATGACTTATCTACTTGCTATTTCAAGAATACATAAAGCTTGCTCCCCCACTGTGCTCTACAGAATTTTTAATATATGTAAATTTATGTTTTCACAGCTAATTTTATGCTTTTTTAAATTTTTTTTCTTCCTCATTCAGCATTACTTACAATATACAGTAGCAATACAGCTTCTCTGTACACTTTTTGTCATTACATTGTAAATTTTTATTACCACAATTACCATCTGAGATGTTTCCCCTCAACTTTGCAGGTGCAACCTAGAATGCGCCACGAAATGAAATTATTAACAAAGTTTTTCGTTATTGTATGTCATACCGCATAGTCGAATAAAAATTGGCTCGCTCTGCAATATTTTTGCACAAATTGGTTCCTTTCTGCTACTATGATGATGATGATGATTCCTTGGCGTACAACAGCGAGTTCTAAAAGACAAAACATACTATGCAAGTGACATGAGACGAAAAGAGAAAATGAAGAAATTAAGCAATAAAAATTTTTATGGCTTAACTTTTCTTTTGTGAGACTACGAACAGGAAAAAAACAAGAGAAATTAGCATTTGTGCTGTGTCAAAAGATATCATGTCTCCTCTTTCTTTCGTCTCTGCTTCTTCATAGAAGGAAAAAAGTCATTATTTGAGTTCAATATGTTTCATGCTTTACTCAAGACACCAAAATGTCACTAAAAAGAGATAAAAACTGGTATTGTATCGGAATAATGCCGGAAAACTTTAAGCATAAATCATTTAATGAGATTTTAGTAGACTTTAAAATCACATTAAGACACACTTAATTACAACATTCACTGATGTTTATTTAATTCCAATTAGATTAAACTTTATACTATACGAATAGCTGATTATGCACTACACAAATTAAGAGAATTAAATTAAATTCCCTGGAACAAATTATTATAGAGAAGCAGGCGCGTAATCAGGGGAGGGATTTTGGGGACAAATCTCATCCCTCGCCAAAAAGCTCTTCAATTTGCTAAAGTTTTTGAGGGAAAAAATTCAAAAAAAATTATAGTCTAAATTTTTTCATACAAAAAGTTTGAAAATTTCTGGCTACGCCACTGTTAAAAAAGATTAGAAATTTAATTCTCTTTCCTTTCATTAATTCCTCCTTAAAATTACTATGGCTTTGTAACTTAGACAACATCCCTGTCTCATTTGTTAATAAAATTAATTTATTAAATTTTTCATTATCGAGAAAAATTTTGGGCATTTCTCAATAAAGTATCAAGATCCTAGTTAAAGGTAGTAAGAGGTAGTAACAAATGATGATCAAAAAATTAAAAATTTCATAAAAAAATTAATGAAATGTCATACAGATCTAAATTCATCCTAAATTTTGGACATTATAACACCTTAATTAACATTATGAGCATAAATTCATCTCAATACGAATATGCGGCTCGGGCTGAGACTCGGCAAAATCAAAGAATCTCATCAAATATGATGAAAAAATTAGTTAAATCTTCTTTTGATTATTCATTTATACCCTCTCTTTTAGGTGTATATATACACAATATCTTGTAAAGGGCGAATTAAATCTGATTATTTTTATGTATCACATAGATACACATCAGATCATTCAGTGACTAAATTGAATCAAATTGAAACTCGTATACATCGAAAGTCATTAAATGAAAAACTTCATAGCTCCTTCCAATCTCTTTATGTTACTTTTTTCCGTTGGATTTTCACACGTGTATATATGTTCATGTCTCAATTTATATGCGATGTGCGAATGAATACAAGAAAGAAAGAAAGAAAAACTTTTTCATAACACTTAAACATGTTTACGTACGATGAAAGGCAATGATATTGAGTAAAAAGGAAAATTTAGTTTATGAATGAGTTGAATTCAGAAGTGGATGGAGAAACATAAGAGAGGCGTACATTTAAGAGAAGTTGTTCTTTGATTTCCTGGGTATTTTAACTTTTTTAATTACTTTTCATACATTAATTCTATTTAATGTTTCATAAAGTTTTAAATAACTTTTGACTTTCTAGAATTTTCTTGGAATTTTCCAGAGCTCGAGGTCGACACAAATTTTGTATGACGTCGACTTTTCCACAGAGATCGACTTCAAGCTCTGGAATTTTCAGAGAAAAAAAAGAATTTCAATTAGATTTAACAGCTTTGTTATCTGCCATTGTTGTCCTGTACATAATTCATAAAATACAAATTGAAATTGAATTGAACACCAAACTTTTCAGTTAACATTCGTTTACAAAGCTCAAAAGATCACAATACAAACAAAAATTTAATTAAAATAATATGTCGTATTGGAAATAGAGGGTCAAATAAACAGAAACAGCAAGAAGTAAGGAAGAATTCACGAAATGCATGTCAATTACTGTAAAATGATAGATCTCATGGAGAAAAAGTGTAATTCATGATTCAGTTGTGGATAGACATATTACAGATTACACAGAAGTATAGGATGTTGAGGAATGCATAGCATATAAATTTGTATCTACTTCACTTGATGTCGTTACACCCTCAACATTTTAATACAATGTCTAGATGAATAGAGGAGCGTGCATCGACGTCAGTACTAGGAAATTATCTTTAGCAAAATGTTTTATTCTTATCGTCGACGAAATGTGTTTTGTGTTGAGAAAGATCGTTCTATAAAGTGCTTCGAGTTGTAACAAAAAATCTAGGGACGGAAAAAAGTGAAGCCAAAACTTGTAATGAAATATACACATACGTGTGATATATTCTATTTTACCTTCATGCTATGTTTATACTTCTCATAGTCAATAAAAATGAGTAAGCGAGAGAAAAAAGCACAGACACGTATTCGCAACCTGACCTGCATTACAAATGGAATACCACATTCCTATCGTGAATTTTCACACCAACGTCGTTTGAGAGTATTTTTTAAAGGAAACAAAAAAGCATATTTAGCTACTTACACAACATAATACTTCCTTATATGCTTCCTGTCTTCATCATGCTTCTTAATATACATGATGAATGTATCATGACAAAATGATGAGGACAAATTTATTTGTATTCCAATCACATTGACGAGAAAAAGAAATTTTAATGTTTTAATAGTGTCTTTCAGGATGACTTTTAAGGACGACTGATCTGTCTTCCTGACAAGCATACATGAATTGAGTAACCTTAACAGGCGCGTAAACAATAGAGTGAGACTTAAGGGACCCGCACCTAAAATTTAAAATCCTACCTAGATCAACCTAGATAATAATTTTTGGCTATAACAAATCTTAGCAAATTTGAAGAAACGTTCATTAAGCTTGTCTACCCCAATCAGATATTTATTTCATGTTTAATCATATCCTTATTATTTAAATCTTATAACGTTGCTTATAATTTTGAAACAATTACGAATATCCTTCGAAATTTTACTCCATCTAAGAATTTTTATAGGAACTTTTAGTATAGACTACAATCAATCCTGAATTTTGTAAAAGGATCAAGGATTAGTAATGACACATTTTTAGCATAAAATTTATATCGGTAAAGCAGTTTTATTTGTATATTTCAAAAATAATCATATTAAGGCACATGTATAAAGTAGTATTTGATTAAATTGTAAAAAAAAATCCCTCCACCTAACAAAATGATTTAATTAATTAAGTTTATAATCTTCATATTTGTTTCCAGATAAAAGGAAAATTTTATCAGGACTTAAAGGCACTTCAAATGTATACCAATCTGTGTCCTTATATCCATTATCCCTTCTGGCTGCATCAATTGCATATCGTATAGCGAAATTAACAGCGACAGCTAATGTATTGGGAGGCTCAGAACAGGCTGCAAAATCAATAAAAATGAAAATTAATAAGCCAAGATATTCATGAATATCCTTACCTTTTGATCTCAAAACGAAGAATGGATTAGGGGACTTTTGAACTAATTTGATGCGGAAGTCAATTGGAATATCCTGAGCGCCAGGGGGTTTATAGTTGAATGAACGATTTGTTAGCAACTCAGCAGTTTTCTTATCATAAACACAATTTTCTGTGAGCCAGATTCCCAAACCAGACACAAAGCCTCCTTCAATTTGTCCAATATCGATTCCAGGGCTCATGCTCTCACCTGTATCTTGAAGTATGTCAACACGCTTCAAAAGTAAATTGCCAGTAAGAAAGTCAACTTCAACTTCAGCACAACTTGCAGCATAAATAAAGTATGGTGTCATATCTTGCTCTTTGTACATAAATGTAGCCGATAAATCGATATTTTTCTGGAAAGCAATTTCAACAATTTCTTCCCATGTTGCGTTCGGGTTTTCATCTTTTACAGGTTTCAATCTTTCAACGAGCATTTCACATGCGTTTTTAACAATAAAGCATGCAATTTCAGCTGTCACACTAGCAACAGTTCCAACGTCATTAGCATTATTCAAAGTATTTGATGGTTTGATGACAAATTTGTCCATTGGAAGGTCAAGAATATGTGATGCAACTTGTACAATTTTTGTGTTTAATCCTTGACCAATTTCTACGCCACCCGTGGAAATTGCAACTGTTGAATCACCATGATAAATAGAAACTATTCCGTGCATTGTTCCTACGCAAAAGATGTAAAATCTTAAAGGAACTACAGCAATACCACGTTTAACCCAACGATTTTCACGGTTAAATACATCCATTTCTGCTTTTCTCTTCTTGTAATCTAAATTTAATTATATGTCGATTGAAAATCAAAGGTTTATTAATCATACGAATCATACGAACCAACAGAAGTTATGAATTCAGGCATCATCGTTTTGAAGACACTATCATCACTTAAATTCTCCATTCGCACATCGACGGGATCTCTTCCGACAATTCTTGCCATATGTTCCATAATGGTTTCTGTCATTGCAATTGCTTCTGTAATACCTGGAGCTCGCATCCAAGTATTCGATGCTGAGTGAGACAGCGCACTTTGCGTAGTCACTTCCCAACTTTCAATATTGTAGCAATTTTTAATGTAAACGGAAGTATTGAATTGAACTAAAAAAAGGATAATATCGGACGTTCTAATCAAGCTTCTCATTTTTACTTTTAATTTTTTTTACCTGGTTCATTTAGACAACATCCTTGATCTTGAATGTAATGATGATGCAACTGTTGAATCTTTCCATTTTCATTAAACTCGACATTATAGTCACTGACAGCAGAAAATCTTTTTCCAATAGCTTGCATATTATCTTCCATAGTCATAATCAAACGAACAGGTCTCTTAAGAAAATGACATCCCATTGCTGCAGCACAAGCAATCTACAAAATATTATACATTATACATTTATAGTAATAATTATCAAATTGATGTACCTGTGCGTGTCTTGAAATTTTTCCACCAAAAGCACCACCAACACGACGAACATAAAAGTTCAAACGATGTTGTGGAATTTTCAGACATTGAGAAATAGCTATGTGAGCAGTATCTATCCACTGTGATGATGAATAAACATCCATCCCGTCTTCACTTGGGACACAAACGCATTGTTGAGTTTCCATATAATGATGATATTGAGTTGATCCCATATCAAAATGGCCTTGAATTTTATGCTTAACATCGGTTCCACTTTTCTCTCTCTTAATATAATATTTTGGTACATCATGTAAACGATCCGTAGCTTTTGCATTATAAACATCTCGAACGGTTGGATAGACTGGTTCATCTGGAATGAGAAAAATGTAGAATGCTGTAAAATAGGAAGAACAGAGAATTATTACCTTCCTTTTCAAAGCTGTACTCTACTTTTACTAAGTTTCTAGCTCGATAAGCTAAATCAAATGTTTCGGCCACTAAAACACCAACAGGTTGACCATGATAGAGTAGTTTTCCTGAACAAAATATTTCTTCAACGTGCTTATTAAATTCACTAAAGCATTCAGGCATAAAATTATTAATTCCTGGAATATCTTTTGCAGAATATACAGCATGTACCCCTTTCAATTTTAATGCTTCAGAACCATCTACATTTTGAACTATTCCGTTTACTTTATCACCTAATATGAAAGCAGCAAACAGCTCATTGTGTTGACGTGGCAAATCGTTAACATATTGAGCCTCTCCGGTACATTGAATGCCTCCATCGACCTTTGGTACGCGTTTATATAATTTCGATCTGCTTTCTACATACTCAAATTCTTGGCTGGCAGTTGAAATTTCTCTTTTCAAAATTTCTGATCCTTTAATGAATTTCTGATCGACAATGCCTTTTGGTGCTGTATTAAGAACGAACTTGTAAAATAAAGAAACAGCTACATTTTTACGATATTCTTCTGATGCAGGTGGAAGTTTTGCTTCTGGTTGGATTTCTGATATCAACTTACTGCAAGCTTGTTGTAAGATATCATTGTCATATATATTCTTGCCAACCAAAAACTTTTCAGTTCGTTCTGCATGGCCAAGGTCTGGGCTTATACCTCCAAAACAAATATTAGCTTTCAAAATGGAATCTCTTTCATTATTGAAGCGCACCAAGAATGCAGCAATGACGTATGAGTAGGAATTTTGAGCACGTGGCATTATTTTGTAGGATCGATAGACAAAAGAGTCATCCAATGCAGGGAAAATAATTTTTCCAATAACTTTTCTTCTCATACTTAAATTGATGAAATCAGATGGAAGCAATGGAGTACACTCATTCTCAGCTCCAGACACTGTGACAAATTCAAGAAAATATTAATGGGATATTACAATGAGAATATATTTGTGCCTTACATAAAACAATTTTAGCACCAACAGCCTCCATAATCGTATAAATGTCAGAAGGAAAATCCAGATTGTTGTATTTCATCACCAAGTTTCCACTAAGTGTTCCAACATTCCTAACTGCATTGTTACCAATCATTTCGAAGTGATTAGCAACATCTTTCAAGTATGAAAACTTCTTATTTTCAGTTGGTGCTTTCTTAAATATTTCAATTGTTTCTGAAAGTGTCATTCCTCCACCAAGTTCCAATGAATCATCATTCACGCTATATTTCTTCAACTCTTCAACACTTGAAATGTCAACAAAGACTTTCAAGTCAGGTGATCTACGGTAAACACCATGTGCTGTATTTCCTCCGATTAAAATGTATGGACGATATTGTATAGTTCCCATTACTTTAAATAATTGCTCCAGATTGTAAACTTTGTGCCATTCCCTCTCATCTTCAAAAAAGAAACTGATTGTATTGTTCTCAACAAGTTTTGAAGAACTGCATTTGCCAGAACATGGCGAGCCTGATTTTGGACACATTTTCACTCTATTTAAATCCTCAATATCTTTGCAGATGTCTAATAACCTGCTTTCAGCATCAACAGCAAAAGATTTAAATGCGTCCAAAATAGGACGATATCCAGTACATCTACAAATATTTCCACCAAGTGAGGTTTCGACTTCTTCCATTGTAACTTTTCCATGTTTAGATTCCATCAAAGAATACATATTCATGACCATACCAGGCGAACAAAATCCACATTGAGTTCCATTGAAATCAGCCAATCTCTTTTGAATTGGATGCATACCTTCCTTTGTACTTCCAATACCTTCGATTGTTGTGATGTCAAGGCCATGACAGGAATAGACATTTTGGAGACACTAAACAAATAACTCAATTATTTTTCATAACTATAAAAAATATATTTACGTACTGATTTAATGCCATAAGCCACAACTTCCTTTGTAACAGGATGAACTCCTTTCAAAGTAACCGTACATGCACCACAACCACCCTCCAAGCACATAAACTTAGTTCCTTTTAACTGCGCGTATTCTCTTATATACGTCGTTAATGACGTATCTAGTGGCACGCTTGCAGGTGAAACTTAATAAACAGAGAGAATCACACTGATTAGTCATAAGTTGTTGATAGCATATGTCTAGTTTTTTTGTTTTCATTCATAAGTGCGCAAATTATCTAGGCATGTTATTAAAATATAAGCACTTTAAGATAGTGATAACGATAGAGGAACCTGTTTTCGTTTCTTATCTAAATGTCAAGTGTTTCCTAATACTGATTGAACGATTTGATGTATCTCGTAAAAAGTTCCACGTTGCAAGATCCAACACAAAACTTTTATTAATTGTTTTTTATTGGGAATCCAGCTACTAGATAGAATCAAACTGGCCACAAACTATGCAGTTTTAGAAATATTACAGGAAAATTAATGTTTTTTGTGTAAATTTTAGTAAATTGTGTGCTTCTCGGGAAAAATACTGAATGGACAACTTTTTTGTGTGATTTATGAAACATTTAACGCTCAAAAACTTATTAACTGCTTTTAACTTTTTAGTAAAATTTTGTTGCTGACAAATTATAATACTCATCAAAAATGTTATTTTACTAAATGGAGTTCAAGGTCAGAAAGAAGAACTACAATATCATGTATTCTGAATTCAACAAAGTATAGTTTTTAAAACTTAAATTAGAATTCACAACTATTTTCATGTTTTCTGGTCAAAGCTAATTATCATTAAATTAATTTTGGTTAATTAAATCACTTAATCAATCATACAAATTTAAAAAAAAAATCTAAGAATATCAAGTTATGTAATTTACTGTAAAACTTCCATTTCCCTTTTATGTTGTAGATGTTTTTAAATAAATTTAAATTCTTGTTATAATCATTTACAAAACCTTAGAGTTTGGGAATGCGTACCTTTGTGGATTACTCCATTGATTGTAAAAATCACTTCCATGCTTTAAACTTTAATCTATACACAAGAGCGTAACTGGTTTAAATGAAAATGTTCAGCATTCCGTCTGATTTTATAAGCGCAAAATGTTTTGAGAATATATACAAAATAATGATAAGACGGTGAGAGAACTAACTGCGCGTCTTTTCTCTCTGTTTATATTTTTTAAGAAACGATCGCGTGCTGCTCACATGCTTACAATATTGAGGGAATTACAAACTGGTTTAGATCAGAATAAATTTATTAATAGATTTTTAGAAGAAAAATTATTTTTAAGAACCTTCTTCATTAAGGGGGGTCATTTAACTAATATTTTTCGTTGCTAAAATAGAAACTGTTGTGTGGCTTTTAAATTATAAAAATCTAAAAAATTATCATACAGATTTTTATTTCATTTTAATATAATCATTTCGCACAATACATTTACATACTTTGCTAAAATAATGTATGATTAATAGAATCATTACAGCTCGTCAAAAAAAAATATTAATTCAAATGTGAATAAGTAAAAAACAGTCCAATCTTCACAAATATAGATGTAAGTCTATGACTTGCAGGAATAGAACATCTCTAGTGGTTTATTGGCCTGTGAAAAAAGGACATAATTAAATATCGCAATTCTAATTTTGAACCACATTTCATCTTACCTTCCAAAACTTTTCGTTGACTTGATGTAAGGTTTGATTGCCATTAAGAGAAACTGGTTGCGTGGAGCTTGGAGTGATATAAATTGTAAATGTTAAAGCTTTGAATGTCGGTTCTGGAAGTTGTGCATCTAAAGACAGTCTCATAGCTAAATATTTGCTAAGATGATCTACAGTTGCATTAGCTGTTGTTTTAATATATCGCACTGTATTGTCCTTAAGAGCCTTCATCAGAACATTTTCGCTATTCATTTCAGTTGGATGTGGCTTAAAGACCAACTCAATTTCATCATTTCCTTCTGTATCACCCTCAGTGTCAGCATTTGAGTCAATTTCTTCAGTCATTTCGCTATTACTTTCTGAATCAGAACGATCTGTAGTCATTATTGACCTAGCTCTTTTAGATGGCTTGCTCATTGAACTTGAATGTGATGGAACTGGAGATGGAGTGCTTCGAGCAGACGGGGGATTGGAAGACTGTCTTGTCGATTCACCATGAGAGCTACCTTGACTATTTGAAGAAATGTCTCGGTTTGTTCCATCGTTTTGTGACTCCTCTTGATTCTTTTTTGGACGCTGTTGTCTATTTTGAGTTTGCAACTTGATGCCTTCAGTAATTGAATTCACAAGAGCTTGCTGTGAATGATTCTTATTGAATTTTGCCAAAACTTTCTCCTGATGTGCTTCATATTCATCACGGCTCGGATATATTTTCTTTAAAATTATTATAAATTAAATTTCCGTTTGTTGCACTAAAAAAATAACAGCTTACCGATATCAAGCAATCAAAATTTGGATCTGGTCTCAAGGACCTTTTCGATACCAATTTTTTTCTACAGGTTGGACATTCTTTATTGCCGGAACGCAGAGCAGTGATAATACAATCACTGCAAAATCTGTGAAGGCACTCTTTTGTAGTCATCGTCTTTTTCAGCATGTCCAAACAAATTGGACACCTATAGAAAGTTTGTATGTAAGAAGAAAATTATGCTAATATGGGAAATATTTTATATCATAAAAAGAAAGTGATTAATTGGATTTTCCCAAGTATTTTCTCGTAGGGATCTATTCAAATTTGCAAAATGCTTAAAATTCATGCAAACTAACGCTTTAGATAACTAGAAATAGCAATATCAAGCACTCAATTCTGGATTTTTAATATTATAAATAAACATAAACTTACATCAATTCTGAATGCAATGAGCGCGGAGAAACGGCTATTTCCGAATTATCTGTAATCACTTCCTGCGGTGTTCTATTTAATTCGTAAAGGGACAAGTCCCAAGTTTTATTTTGTGTCTGAGCTTCCATTTTAAACTGACTTTTAAAACAAAATTAAAAATGATTTTTTTGTGTCACAACAAACTATAAAGCGAATGTCTACTTGTGCTGTTTATATCTACATTTTATGTCTACATAATTTCTACTATAGTCATCGTCCCCTTGAAATCAGCTCCAATTGGAAAAAAAATCTTTTCAGTCTTCAATTTAAGTCGGAATCTCAAAGAGTCAAAATGTTGCGAAAGATCTTGAGCTACCAAAATAAGAACATCTTTAATGCTTTTGTAAGTAGAAATATAATTAAATAAGTGTTCATTCATAAACTGTTAGAAACAATTAATGCATAAAATACAGTGAAGCAATTTATCCAATTGGAAAAAAATAAGAAGGGAACAAAATAATCGCTTAGTGCGCATACACACTTATTTTTTTTCATATCCATGTTTATTGAAATGACCTTCCTGAAGAAGCTTGCGGAATTATTTTTTAAGTCAAAACAACCAGAATATGTGATTGTAAATTAACATCAATCTCCTTTATTTTATAAAGTCATTGTACTCGTGCGTGATTTACTCATTTATTTGTTTTGTATTTTTTCTAGAAAGTAACATCGTCTGTTGCGAACTACGCGACTGAAGCTACTTTTGAGACCAAGGTGACCTTATCATAGTAAACAATATATATAAAATGTAAAATGGTAACGATGGAAAATTTTCTCTTTCCAGGAATACAAACTGCATTTATTCGATAATGCCGGTCCACCGACAAAAGTTACAGTCACCAGAGATGATGCATTGCGCTACTACAAAGAAATGCTTACCATCAGAAGATTTGAAACAGCTGCTGGTAGCATGTACAAAGAAAAATTGATTCGTGGATTCTGCCATTTATATAATGGTCAAGAAGCTATTTGCGTTGGTAAGGCTTAAATCCTATAATTTATTTAATTTTTCTGATAATTTTTTTCCCTAATGAATAGGCATGTATGGAGGAATGAGGCCAAATCTTGATGACTTGATAACCAGCTATAGATGTCATGGATTTGCTCATGTAATGGGAGCATCGGTTTCTTCAATTTTATGCGAACTTACTGGTAGGTACAAACTTGATTTTTTTTATTCTCTTTTATTTTCTATAAATAGCATAATGGAATTATTTTTATATCTTACACGCTTAAATTGAATGACACACTTGTTTATGAATCCACAGGTCACATTGATGGAACTCAGCGTGGCAAGGGAGGCTCTATGCACATTTACCTTCCACATTTCTATGGAGGAAATGGAATTGTTGGAGCTCAAGTTCCTTTGGGAGCTGGTTTGGCATTTGCCCACAAATATCATGGAACAAATGGAGTTGCGATTGCATTGTATGGTGACGGAGGATCAAATCAAGGTCAAATTTTCGAGACATTTAACATGTCGAAATTGTGGGACATCCCAATAATCTACGTCTGTGAAAATAATGGCTGGGGAATGTCAACTTCAGCTGAAAGGTCGACAGCAAATACAGGCTATTACACTCGAGGCGATAACATTCCTGGAATTTGGTGTGATGGAATGGACGTTCTTGCTGTCCGTGAAGCTACTCGTTATGCTATTGAACATGCTTCCAGCGGTAAAGGCCCAGTAGTTATGGAATGTGCTACTTATCGTTTCGTTGGACACTCAATGACAGATCCAGGTTTATACCGAACAAGAGATGAAGTCCAAGAAATGAGACAAAAACGTGATCCAATTACACATTTCAAGGAGAAGATTATTGGAGCGGAATTAGCAACAGAGGATGAAATCAAGAAAATAGAGACTGATGTTAAGAAGGAAGTCGATGATGCTACCAAAAAAGCAAGAGGCAACCTTGGCATCAATATGGATGAACTTACATGGGACATTTATGCAAAGGATGACTACCTAGTTGACATCAGAAATGTGGTTCCTTTCCAAGAACTAAAGCATAAGCGCGTTGCCAAGCCACAAAATTTATAAATACCCTAATTGAAGAATCTTCATGTGCATTTTAAGAGTTGATGATCTTTACATCTTCTTTTATCTATTTTATTATTATCATATAATTTTCCATTCAAAAACACTTTTCGCATTTATCCGAACCAACGACTGCTCATTTTTTTTTATTTCATATTTTTTTCGTTACACGTTTTGTTGTTTGTTTGAGTTTATTTTTAAATCTTATGTGTTCGAAGAAGATGAAAATGTTTTTAAACCCATTTCTGCAATTTTGATAATCGCATGTATCTCAGGCCATCGGTGAAGAATAGTTCGTTCACATGAATGGGAAAAGAATCACATTGATGTTACAAAATTAATTATTACCTAGCATATACAAAATTTCAAAAAATTAAATTATACCAAATGTATTGAATGAATCTAAGTAATGTCATTAATAAAGGAGTCACTGATATTCCTAAAAATTTAGCTCTATTGAGGATATTTCATTTTAACGTTTCTCGAAATTTTAAATGAATATTTACAGCCTTTATTTTTTATTTATAGCATAGAATTTCACAAATATCTCTCGCTTACACATAATCTTATTTTTTGATATTTTTAACATTGCTTCACGCGTTTATATCGTGTATGTAAGTTGTGAAAGAATTTTGTTGACTGACTTTTTAAACAGAATCGTGTGATAGATTGAATCAACAAATATATAAGGCACAAATATGAGAATACCATATATGAAAATTGTAATTTATGTATTAACTTTTGTCGGATATTGTTATAGTGGATATGGTTCCTCAATTCTCAAAAGCCTAAGGGATGCTGTGCTTAGTTCTGAGGTTTTATTTGGAGACGTTTTTAAGAATTTCATAACATTAAGCAAAAAGTTTAAGACAGTTCATGAAATTTTCGATTCAGCTGTCGAAGAGAATTGTATTTTCAAATGCCCTGGATGTAGGTGTTGAATATGCCAATTTTAAACTATTTAATTTAAATTATTAATTATTTTTTTAGATCCAGATATCCATCCTCAGAAAAATAAGCTCCATGTGCCTGCTTCTGATGGTTGTGGATCGTTAGGGATGAAAATAGATACAGAATATTTACCGGCACCAGAAATGGCAAAATGCTGTGATGCTCATGACATTTGTTACGATACGTGTAATAGTGATAAAGAAATATGCGATTTGGACTTCAAAAGATGCCTATACAAATACTGTGACTCATTTGAGAAGAGTGCTGCTGGTGATATATTAATTAAAGGATGCAAGGCAGCTGCTAAAATGCTTTTTACTGGCACAATGACTTTAGGATGTAAGGCGTATCTTGATGCACAAGAAAGAGCTTGCTTTTGTCCTCAGCAAGGATTTCAGCAAAATCAAGGCAAATACGAAAAGGAGAAATTTAAGAAGCCAAAAGATAAGAAGAACTACAACTGGAAATCTGATCTGTGAATTTATTTATGCTTCATTATTAATTTAAATGACCTTCACCCCAAAAAGTTAATTTAATTTACATGTATGGATGAAACATGCATATTAAAAGTGATGCCTCGCCAAACCATACCTTTAGTATTATTCATCGGATAATGATGAAATTCTACTTACCATATTAGATTATTATTAGATAATATCCATCCAATAAAGATTTAATTTATTTTAAACCAAAGTATGCTTTGCAAAGTCAACTGATAATCCTTGAATTTCTGGTCTCTTAGTGTTGATTGCCAATACTCAAGTTACACTTTAGATACATTAATTTCTCCATAATTACCTATCATACGAGACTGGTTTATAATTAACAATAACTGGTTTCCTGCTACATAGTTCCATTTATTTCTTTTTACATTAATTTTTTTGCAACGGTTTTTGAAAATTTAAATTTAATCTAAAAGCAACGCGTGGAAGTTTTTTAGCAGATAAAACAGAAATAAATAATGGAAGTGCCGAACAAATGTTCAGTGTTGTACGTAAATAACTATTTCCATAAAATATTAAAGATAATATGTGAAAAGAGAAGTAAAAACGAGCCTATTACAACAGAAATAGAATGGATAAAGAGCCAGATAGTGAGCAACGATCGAAATATTTGCGCCAATGTCTGTGATGTTTTGATGAAATTTGGAAAGAAATATGATTCAGGTTTTGCAATTAATGCACTGCTTTCTGGATATTCTCGTCTTAAAAACAACAATTTTGATATCATATCTGATGCTGTGTTTAGTATATTACTTGAAAATGTTAAGGAATCAGAGTGTCAGTTTGGAATCGTCAATAAACCACATCCAGCGATCATTTTTGTCAACGAAGCAAATACATCAAAGATGATATATCTGTCAAAGAAAATTGAGGATATTATTTCAAGTCCTAAAAGGTAATATCTTTATTTAACATCAGCATAATTCAAATTTAATTATTTTTAAAAATTATTTTTTATAGGTCTTGCATCAACTTTCTTCGTCCTGTATTGCTAATGATCCTGTGTAATAATGAGACAATTTATGCTGAATCAAAGAGTATTTGGACGTCAGTCATGGATTATGGAAGTGACAACATAATAAGAGAGATAATGTCTTTGAGAAGAATAACGTCACCTGCTTCCTGTATGCTCTATAATTCGATGATTCTTTCAAGATTTAAGAAGACGAAAGACATTGAAGATTTACTCCTTCTGCTGTCATCTACCATATATTCTATTGAGAATTCTTTAGATCCATCAACAAACATTGATATTATAATCGAAAATCAAGAAATTATAATTTCAAATCCAAACACCATTAACATGATTCTGTTCCTTATTGCTGAAATCCTTCAAAACAGCTCAGCTACGTTCATTCCAAAAATTTTGAAACTTTTGAACATTCTGATTATTCAAATTAAAGTTGGTCATCCAATCCTATTATACATGATTCTCGATGGATTAATACAGATTTTGGCGTATCCAATATTAACTGTAAAAGAAATGGCAAAAGTTGAGGAGCTTGCTAATTATATTGGATGTGGAGATATTAGCCAGCATTTTTCGGGAGTCACGAAAAAGTTTTCTTCGTCATTGCTTCTTGATTTCCATTTGATTAATGCTTATGATGCATGTGTCTTTATTGAAGATAATAATTCGTACAAATTTAAAAGAATGTCGATGAACTACGAGAGAATGTATTGGACAAGAAATCAGCTTATATTACGTGGATATCTACACTCAAATAAATTGAAAAATGAGGATTATGAAAATTGGAATAATGTCTTGATGAACTTGATTGATATTACAAAGTCTGACGATGTTTTAAAAAGTTCCTTGGTCATGCCTTTATTATTTGAATTGTCACAAAGCTTTAATCCTAAAATTAAAGTTTCAATCCTAAAAAATATCACCGATTTGGGAGCATCTACTGAAATATTCAGCACAATTAAAGCATTATCAACAGGATTGGTACGATCTATGACTATCACTTTACACCTCAGACTTTGGAAGAGTGAACCAAGAATTTATCCATTTTTACATAAATGTCTCGTCGAAAAATCCGTTCATGACAAGGATGACTTTAATCTGAACATTGTTAGAGCAGATGCAATAAGACAAATTTGTGACCTGAAGCCTCATCATGGATCTGATCTAGTCACAATTATTTCTGAAATTTTAAATCAATCGCTAGAGTCACAAACTGAGGAAGTTGCTGCATCCTTGGCAATTGATTCCATCACGCTGTTATGCCAAAATCACATTATTTCAATCACATCGACATGGAAAGCTATCAGCTTAACAACAAGGTACGAGAAACGTCCTCGAGTAATAAAAAGTTTATGCAATTTCTTCTCTACGGTGCCACAATTTAAGCGGAGTAATTTAGAGTTTGAAACATTTATGAAGGATATAGTAAATAGGATATTTTACATGATACAGTGGAGTGATATTCATGGAATAAAGTGTGCCTTAAATGCTTTTAAAAGCTGGAGTTATGATACTCTTACACTAGACATGATACCTGATACATTTCGTGAAAATATTCCTTTACCGGAAGCACCCAAAGGAATGGAAGTATCAATTTTAGACTTGGAAGTTCCTGGCGAATGCTTCGTCCAATTGCTATCGAAAATTAATCCATACTGTTTACAATCAGCTGGAGATCTTATTAGCCATTTTATGAGACAAGAAATATCAGAATATCGTTCAGGACATTACTTGGTCAAAGAGGGTCAAGCGGAACCGATAAATTATAAAAATTTACCCAAACAAAGCATCGTAAAGGCAGTGACACATTTTGTAATTCAACAAGCAACAACGAAGAAGGTTGATAAACTTGTGGACGAGACAATTCTCATTGAAGCTCTAAATATTCTGTCTCAAAAGTACTCACGACCATTGCCACCATTAAATTGGACTTTCCTGCACGAACTTATTCATAAAGGCAAAGCAATTAGAGCAAAATGTATGGCAGTAGCATCAAAGCAAGCTATAATTTCTGGAACTGCGAAACGATTGATTGAAAATTTTCTAATAAATATTGATGAAAGCAGTCACGAGGATATCGAAATAGCACTAGACATGCTTGTTGATCTTTGTAATGGCGCATCGAATGAAATTCTAAAATTATTCTTCGACAAAATATCCACGTGCGAAGACGAAAAATTCGATGAGCAGATTCTCAAGCTATTGAGTCATGAAAAGTGCGTCACAAATCGCGAGAATCTTACAATGATTGTTTCAAAAGTTATTAATAGATCTACATCATCAAGCAACAATATAGTAAGATTAATTCCGTCACAAATACTAAATGCGATTCCATTGATGTCTGAGAGGAAAATTAAGTACAGATGTGAAATATTAAAGGAGAATGTGAACGTTGAAAATGCAGTTGCATGGCTGAATGAGTTGCTGCTAGAACAATATGCGAAAAATGAATGTCGTGATATTTTAACTTCATCCTTGGTTGACCTTTTAATATCCACTAAATGCTTTCCCATGAACAAGTGGCTTAATGAATTTATAATTGTCGTACAGAATAAGATGATAGAAAAGGACACAGATATTGAGGGATTGAAATTCCTATTGGACATGTTTATCACCGCGATTATCTGTATGTCTGGATATTTCGTAAAAGATGCTGATTGTAATATATTTAAGAATCGTTATGCCTTATTTCCACAAAGTTTATGGCTGTTTAGTTCACAAGAAATTAATTCAGACATTGCAGCCAATTTGTTCGAGTTCATTGTTTACTCAATGAATCAACAGAGTTCCATATCAAATGAAATTAGGTCAGTTCTTAAAACTGCGATTGTCTTATGCAAAAATCATTGCTACTTTAAAAAGTCTAAAGCGTGGCTAAATTTCCTTCAAGTTACAATGTCATGAACTTAATTCTCATCGAGCGATTCTTATTAAAGCTTTAAGGAACTATGGAAATGAAATAAAAACGATCACATGTAAAAATTGTTTTAGTGTTTCTTATTTCTCCGACTTGCGTACATTTCGTTTACTCGAATAAATATTAGACAAGCTGACTAACTTTCTTTAATATGCAATAAGCTTGATTGTGTTGGTGAGTTTGACTTTCGTCTCACATTGTATAGTACATTTTTTCTCCGAGCTTGTTCACATTTCAGATGTTTTTTTGAGTTATTCCATTCAAGTCGGCTTTTTGCAGTTCCGAGCATTTGAAAATATTAATTTTACATTGTTAATAAATGACAAATGCTAGTTTAAAAAGTGAAACAGAGAGGTGATAATTTTTTTCTCGAACTTTAACTAACATTACGTAAATTAATGAAAGAAACATAGATAGGAACTGATTAAATACTACTTTCTTTCTATTCCATTCGCGGCTAATTTTTATCAACTTGTGAAATTACAGAAACAGTTCTGAAATGAAATCACCAAGATTGCTTCTATTTGGAAATCCCTTACTGGATGTCACCGTACAAATCAGTAATGATGAGCTGCTGAAAAAGTACGACATTGAGAGAAATGGACAAGCTGAAGTGCCACTTGATAAATTAACAAATTTATTCAATGATGCAAGAGCAAGGTACTGATATTGTTTACATTCAAATATTGATCAATCGGCTCATTTCTAAAAGTTGCATGCCTTCACTGAAGGTCAATGACAAACAAAGAAGTGTTGAGCGACATGCTTCATTATTCAGTGCTCTATATTTCTAACTTATTTTTAGGTATAGAACATTAAAATATAGCCTTGGAGGAAGTAGTTTAAATTCCGCGAGAATATTGGCGACTTTAGGTCAACGGGATCTAACATTTTTCGGAGCAATTGGATGTGATCAAAATGCTAAAGTTGTTAAGGAGATTCTCAAAAGAAATGGAGTGAATGCCTGGTGAGATTTAACAGCTAACTTTAATTAACTTAATTAATAAGCCAAAAAATGTTACAGTTTACAGGAATTGAATACAAGAACTGGTACCTGTGTATGCTTATGTCAAGGATCAGATAGATCGTTAGTTGCAAATATTGGTGCAGCATTAAACTGTGAGAAATCTCATGTGCAAGAGAATATTGAGAAACTTACACAAGATCCAGATTATTACTATATTGAAGGATTTTTCATACCTAATAAAATGGACATCTGCCGATACCTGAATGAAAAGTTTTCAGAAAATCCCAATACGTTATTTATTACAAACCTCAATGCGCCGTATATTGTCAAAACTTTCCAAAAGGATGTAACCTGGTTGGTTCAGAAATCGGACATAATATTTGGGAATCGTGATGAATTCGAGGAGCTGGCAACAATAAATGGATTTCAATGTATGAATGACCTGCTGTCTGACTTATTTGGAAAATATACTAAAAGTCATCGACAAAAGGTTGTAATTATTACGGATGGTGCTAATCCAGTAATTTTCATGTGCGGAAATAAGAATGGCTTTGAGTCGTCTACAGTTGAAGTTCCTCAAGTTAATATTGATGCCATTATTGATACAACAGGCGCGGGTGATTCCTTTGTTGGTGGATTTCTCTACGCACACATGAAGAATGGCGAGGATGTGAAGAAGTGTATTGAATTTGGATGTAAGATTTCAGCAGCAGTAATTCAAACAATAGGATGTAATTTACCAAAGGATGTTAAGTTTTAGAGAGAAAGAAACTGAACTGCTTGCTGTATTTTTCCTTATTAGTGTTATTCGTAAATTTTTTGAAATGATTGGTTGTTAGGCATTTATGAACAATTTTTTCATCCTAAAGATATTGTTAGTTATACTTAATTTATCAAAATTCGGCAATAACTTTAAAGTTGTGCAGCTTTAGTTAAAAAGTTAGATAATTATTAACTGTTTAGGAATTTAATGTTCAGCACTAACTTGTTGAGCATGTAAGAAATAAAATGTGTCACTTTCGTAACGGTTGAGTTTTATTTGAAATTTTTCAGAGTTGATGTCTACCTTCCTTAGAAGTTCCTATACTTTAGATGACATTAAGTTATCTATTTGGTATTTTTATACTGAGGAAGGCAGTCATCATTATTTGCAGGATAAATCACAAAGTAAGCATAGTTGATGTTTAAAGAAATATAATTTAATAAGTGTACCTAAATAACAACCCTGTTATTGACAGTCTTTAAATTTTAATTCAATAAGGATTAACAACATCTAATCAGCAAGATGAGTCACAAATGTGTCATTAAAGGATGTGACTCAAAAAGTAGTGATTTTAAAAAAATTCCTATGTTTCCTGTGCCAAAAAATGCTGAATTACAAAGTGTGAGTAAATAATTGAATGATGATAAAAAAAGTAGTTTAATTAAATAATTTTTATATTTACAACAACACAATTAGAAATGGTACAAAAATATAGACTCGGATGATATTAATGAGAAATTAAGTCGTGGCTCTTTGGTTTGCATAAAACATTTTGAGCATAAATGTCTGAATGCTGATAAATCATTAAATGATAAAGCAATTCCTACTTTACATCTTAAAACAGGCAGTACGCTGGTGGATTACGAAGAATTATTATCGCAAAAGCCACCAGTAAAAAAGAAACGAGGAACATCCGGTAATTAAGGAATTATTGTGATTTGTTTAATTTCATGACTAATATTTTTTTAAAATAATAAAAAAGGATTAATGAACTTACAAATTGCTCGCAAAAAGAAATTAATGCGAAGGGAAAGGATGCAAAAATTGGCAGAAAAAAGACGATTGGCAAAAAAGGAAAATGGCACGAATGTCAAGGTATCAAAAAAGAGACCAGATACGTTAAAGTACGATTACTTCCTTGGCGACCGAGTGGAAAGTGATACGGAAAAGGTTGTAATTTCTTTGCGATTAACAGACCTTGTTAAGCATCTACATGACGAAAAGATGAGCTTATGCAAACATCCATCATCGATTCGTGACTCTAAAACTTATCCGATATTTAATAAGATTAAAAATAATCAAGAATTGCTGAACAATCCAGTTTATTGGACGAAAGAGCAAGTTTTGATATTTATTGAAAACTTTACGTCTCAAAAGGCAATAACAAAAGTTTTCGATAGTGAGGAAATTGACGGAGAAGCAATATTAAGTTTAACTAAATCAGACCTGAAAAATTACCTCCAAATAGATGAGAGAACGTCTGAAATACTTGGAACAACCTTTGAACAATTACGGAAGGAAACAATCATGAGATATGTAAATTCATAAAACTCTTTTTTTTATTATACATTATTCTCTTTTCCTTACAATTAAGCATCTTATGGATAATAAAAAATAAATGAACTCAATCTATACAGAACAATGAGAACTTAATTAATTATGTGTTGGACAAAAAGCTTGTAAAAATTAGAATTCAGCAAACTTTGTCATAACTTCCTGACGCAACCATAGAATACGATTATAAATTTTAATTGCAGGTCCAATTTTAATATCCATCAACGTCACCAAATCCTTTTGGCACAAGCCTAAAAGTGCTTCACCGTCGATATTATGAAAAATGAATTTAGCGGCTGTTTCCTCATCACAAAACTTGACTAAAAATGTACAAACATCATCAACGTTCCATTTAATTGGATTTTCTGAGAGATCTTCATCGGTAATCATGGCTTTGTCTAGGATTTTTGAATTCTTAGTCCATAAATTGAAAGCATAATTCATTTGAGGTCCATATTCTTCAAGGAAATGCCGAGTCACACGAATTTTTGCTTTAATTTCTCCTTCATCCACGTCAATAATCTCTTCCTTCTCATCAGGATCAACAATTGGCTGTACAATCTTACGCTTCTTTGCTCTTTTCTTTGTGACTTTTACGTTTTCACTTGACGTTGTATCGTCCTCATTGATTTGAACAGGCTCTTCCTTAATTTCTACTTCTTGCTTTTCTTTTTTGTACTTGTTTTGTTGTAAAAGTAATGAACAATTTGCATTTGTCACTGCTGAGCTTTTGTTTCTAAATAAACGAATAATAATAATTTGTAAATTAGTTTTAATTCAAGCAACTACCTATTTAAAATTTAACGGTCAAAAAATATTTAAAAAAATAACCGTCAAATGATCTGCATGCTCAAAGTACATACCGTCTAATATAAGGCTTATAATCCGTTCGAGAGTTTTCTCTTTGTTCAATTAATCTGTTCCAGTTGTCGATATTGTATGGACATTCTTTGGGATTGTCATGGAAATAGCGATCGATGTATAACCCGTTGCCAATTCCTCTACATCCATTCTTTGAGCAAAGACTGTTTTCTAAAAATTTATTAGCTCCTGCTGGATGTTCAATTGGATGTTCCGTAAGTTTGCAATAATTAATTGGATGAATATCGACTGAATCGTCATCTAGCCAATAAGCGTAATTGATGTCAAATCCATCAAAAATGACTTGAATTTTGTATTCATTTCTGCACAAAATTGTAGCTGGACGAATAAGTTGTGGATTAACTTTATCTACGACTTCAAGTTTCATTCCTGGTTCAAACTGATATGGTTTTCTGGTCTTGTGAAGTAAAAAGTCAGCTGGTGACTCTATAGCGTTGCATGTTTTTAAATATTCAGCCCAATCGAAAGGCTTAGCGGATGTAAATGGTGGCTTGAACAGGTTCTCATCTTCCAATGTTTTGTGTCCATTGCATGGATGTAAATACGGTGAATATATATCGAACCAATAACATCCAAAATCTTCATAGATCCCATCAAATCGTATTAAAACGCGTAAATTAAGAACATCAATGATTGTGGCCGCATACCAAAAATCGCCATGCTTTACTTCGACTTTCATTCCAACAGCTAATGGATTTTCATTTGATGACTGATTGAGACGAGGGAACATGTAACGCTGAGCACCAACCGAGTTTGTATGATCAAAATATTCAGTCCAGTCAAACTTTTTGTTATTAAACCGTGGAGGAACATTCAATTTCCGACCAGTACTTTGACAAAAACCAGTGTAAAAGATATTATAGCTATCGCAGTTTGTCCAGAAATCATAAGTTGATGGATATCCATCGAAATGAATTTTCATACGACATCCTAATTTCTCCTCAACAGAACATACACAAATCAAGTGCTGATTTTTAGGATCGACAGCTTCGAGTTTCATTCCAACTCGGAAATGATTGTTGGCAGTTTTGCTGGTATGCACAAAAAAATCTTCAGGTGCTGGAACACTTTTGGATGTCAAATACAAGTCCCATGAAAACTTAACTTCAGGAATTGCAAAAGAGCTCTTCTTCACTGATGCATACTTCCTCTTTGTTTCGGGCAGTTGCTGTTCGAGTAAGTATTGCTGTAATTGATGCAATGATATTAATTCTCCGTCATACATCACTTTCTTTGCATCCGTTGGTGAGTTTTGTATATAATCTCCATTTTCATCCTTAGAAGACGTATTAAATTCTGTTGTCTTGCGTTTTGTTATTGCAAAGCATGATTCACTGCAGCATTCGGGTGAGAAAAAGTCACGAACTGTTCCCAATTTTGAGCATATGACACATGTAAATTGATCTTGTGGATCGGCAATTTTGCGAAACTTAAAGTTAAAATTATTATCATCTGCTGTTGAGGGACTATCATCATATTTCAATTTTGCAGTGGCATCTTTCTTGTTTAATACTTCAATTAATCCAAATTCATTAAATCCGAAAAGCTTATTACAATTATTGAGTCCACCTATCCCATCTTCCCACAAGATTTTATTAAGTGGGTCATGAAAGTCCAATTCTAACTCAACTTTCTTTTCCACCTTTTTCTTGCGGTTACTCGGTTGAGGTGGCTTATAAGGAAGTCCAAGACTTGTGATAACAGTCGGATTTTTTGGTTTTCGATTCCTTTTTGGCTTATTTCCTTCAGTTCCTTTAATACTTTTTGATGTTGACGCCTGATCCAATAGTATTTCATTTTTTAACGGTGACTCATTATCAATGTCAATGTTTTTCTTTTGTTCTATCATTGATGACTGATTAGAATGATCATCATCATTGATGACGGATTCACCGCTTTCCTTCTGATCACCAACATTTGTATCATGTGCCATAGCAGTGCTTGAAATTAGATCAAGTTTTAAATTCCTCTTTACATCCTCAATCGATTGATTCTTTCCCGTCACTTCCTCATTTGTATGCATCGGAGTAACTTGATCTTTTGGTTTATCACTATTTTCTGGACTTTCCTCGGGTGTTATATTTGCGATTTGTTCGTCACATAACAATAGTGAATTGTTACTAGTATTATTGCTATTATTATTACTTTGCTGTTTATTCGTAATACTTGTTATTGTAGCAGTTATGGCCTTCGACTGTTCACAACTTTCTTTTATCTCTGCTGTTATATTTTCCAAATCATTTATTTCATTATCATTTACATAATTATCCTCGTCGCACTGTGATTCAGTAGTTTTTTCGGATGCTTGTAAGTCATCATCGCCTTCGATAATACGTTTTACATTTAGAAACTGCTGTTCATCGTCCGTCGCACAATGCTTTGTTACTACTTTTTCTGGCGTTTTTTCTTCACTTTCCACCTCAACATTTTCAATATCATTTTCGTAATTTTCATCATCGTCATTAAAATTTTCCGATTCCGACGAGTTTTCAATTTCATCAATTTCCATCAACTTTTTTAACTTATCGTTCTTTTCTGTTGATGGTGTTGTTGTTGTCTGTGTAATTGACACTTTTGGCTGAATAGGTGCTAATGCGGGTGGATATATATTCGAAACGGACGGCAATGCCCATTTTGTCGTTTGTTGTGCTTGAGATACATTATATTTTAATAACGAGGATGCTGTTACGGGAATTGTTATAACATTCGGTTTGATTTGCTGATTTCCAGATGATGATTGCTGAACGATAACAGCTGATGGTAAAATGACATGTTGTTGCACTACAATTTTCTGAGTACTTTCTGGTTTTGGTAAAATTGGAATCGGTTTTGATTCCTTTATGGACGACTGAATAATTTTGACTTGGTGCTTAGGGATAGTTTTTTGATTACACGAAATTTGAAACATTTTTGTCTGATTGCTACTACTTTGTGCAGGAACAATTATTCTCTTTTGTGATGGCATTTGCAATTGATTTATCACAGCTTGAGTTTTTACTGTGCTCGTAGGTGTTGGGTGCAATAAGAGAGTGTGTCCTGCTTGATTTTTCATCGTTATTTCTGATGATATTTTACGTAATCCTGTCGTCGATGAAGAGTCCTGAATTTTGATATTTGGATGGCTCTGAATCAACGATATTTGCTGTGCCTTAATGATATTCGATTGTGTTTTCTGTGTGTTAGTAGTAGGAGACTGAGCACGAATTAAAATCGTTCCAGTCGTTCCTTGAATCTTTTGATGATGAACTGGACTTACAATTGGATTTACTTGAACATTTGTAGCATTTGTCTTTGTCTGAGCTACTTGCAAAGTATGTGATGATGACGAAGTTGGAGATGTAAGCAATTGTTGTGGCTTAAAACTAAAGACCGACTGATTATCCTGATTGTTCGTCAACAAACTCTTTGTGACATCGAATTTAAAGGATGGCTATATGAGACGAGCAAAATGAGGAGAAACAAATTATTAGTAATAAATATGAAA